>CM024517.1:19646153-20226242 GCA_014182375.1 Eucalyptus virginea | reverse complement strand
GGGGTGATGGATATGACTTGCTTGTTAAAACAACTAGTTATAGTTTGTCACATTATTAGTATACTAGTTTTTTAATGAAACCCTACGCCACTAGCATTGCCCTTTTAGTTATGCAATATTCAATTGCCTCCATATAGATGCAGAACATGATAATGCCCTTCTAGTTATGCAATATTTAATTTCTTCGATATAGATGCACAACATGATAATTCACAATGTGAATTCTGTCATGACATTCTTAAGATAACGTACATGAGTTTATTGCAGCATTATACAAAATATAAGTGTTCATTAACACCTCAATGGTGTCACGTCTCCATATACATGAATGGTAGCCTGGTTTAACATTGATCGTGTTTCATAGTACATTTCATCCGAATTAATTTTTCACCTACACAGCAAGTTGTAGTACTTAGATTATTTTTTCTGAGTTCTTAGATTGATGTCATAAAGAGAACTTAAACCAGGTCAAAGCCTGGCATCAATTGATGCACATAGCTTTTGAGAAGATATACCACTACTTGTACAAACGGCAGATCTCGTGTAAAACGTAATTTTTCTGAAATTTGCCATAATTAACGATAAATTATTCCAAGGTTGGTCACACGTACATGTAGTAGTTTGACATTGTGCGTGTAAATTAATATATCTACCGTCGTTGTAATCCTTATGCACTTATCGCTAGTAATTGCTGGCCCGATGAACAATTTTGATCCTATTTTGTAACTAATTTCAAGATAAGCTTGTCCGCTTATGTTTTGCTTAAGTAAAATGTACTTTTTGAATTTCCCATCAATCTTTAATATATAATTTTAAATTTTTTTAAAAATTGTATATGTAACTATATATGTCAGCATCAGTATATTACTAAGATGTTGGTGCATTTGTGTCGAGATCTAAATTAGATACAAAAATAAAAAATAAAAAGCACATGCAAACACATTATAACATTCGTCAGAAAATCTTTCATTTTGTTTCGATTAAACTCAATGGATAAGCTAGAGAAACGAGAAGCATTACTTTATCGAAACAAAACTTTCAATTTTCTGCCTTCATCGTCACTCACAATTTCGCCCAGAAAGGCACTTAATTCGAATACGTTTAACCTTTGCAATTGATATATTATTTTGATTTTTATCAATACAGATCTTATTGGTCAATTTAGAAAATGTATCCCTTGCTTTCTAGTACGCTAGTAAAAGAGTGCCTCCGGTAAAGCATTTTGAATGTCTAGGGAAACTAATAATTTTTCATTAAATATTCAATACTACTTCGGTTTGTGTTGAAACCATTAAAGTGAAAGTGATTTTACGGTTGTTATGTCAAGCCTCAATCACTAAATTCTTCAAATTTCAAATCACTAAATTTTTCAAATTTCAATCGCCAACTGGAACTTTATTTTGCTGGCACTGCTAAGGCTTGGCACGATCCAGCCCAAAGATGTCTTCCATTTCGAAAACTTAAAATTCAGAAATGAGATTGCAACATTGTATTCAATTATAAGCAGCCTAATGCGTATGAGAAATTGAAACATTAATCCTCCATTTGTTTATATCTTGCATATTCCAATCTTTTTATTATTATATCGCTATGAATCTCACACCATAAACATTTGATTCCTTACAGTTTTGTTTTACAGATTTTTAATAATATCGTGAGGCCAATATTGTTTTTGGGTACTGGAAAAAGTGAATTGCAGAGCAGGTCTACTTTACTTGATTTATATTGTTGTTTTCAAAATCACATGTATTTTCCGGTTTGATGAGCATTGTATGAATAATATTTGACTCGTGCATGCACTGCACAATTCACCGGCATATGCTAAAGATCGACTCGTGTAAATGCCAACAACTAAAAAAATCTATTTATAAAAAGGCAATTACATTCATTTGATGTTTCCAAAACTGGCGAAGCAAAAATAGGGCCAACAGGATTAGGCACCATCACGCAATTAGGCCTCACACACCCACCAACGCAAGCTTCCTCACTAACGACGCTTGCAAAGCCATTCCAAGCTCGAAGGTGACAAAAGCATCAAGGCACCGCGCCTCCACTCTGACGATCCGTCAATGTATTGTCGTTCGACGGCTCAGTGCGATCTCTTCGGCTTCTCGAGATGTTTGCGAAGTATAACTTTGACTAATTTCTTCAGCCCCATGTAACCCGCCGACGGGTTCCGCCACCTCCCCTACCCGCCAGCATACGGAGATCAACCATGCGCAACACAGCAAGCCCATAGTTGTCGCTCAGCTTTGTTGCGTCATTCTTGATGCCGACACCGATGAATGTGTAGTTGGGATTTGCGAGAAATGCATGGAGGACTCCAGGATGTACTCGGCGTGAAGGATTTGAAGATGAGGCAACTGTGGCCGACGCACAGTTGCAGTGTAGCCACAGGGTGGATGACGCTTGGCTCGAGGTTCAGGCGCCACTCAATGTCGAGGCCAACAAGAAGCTGATTCAGCCAAGGCAGGCTGCTCGACGTCGTTGATCCAACGAGTGACGATGGAGGGGTCGTGGTGGTGATGCAAGAAAACAGGAACTTTGCCGGCCGTAGAAGGTGATCTTGTGAAGAGAATACATCTTGACGGGTTCTGAAACGTGACGAATGAGGTCTCAGGACTATGAGTGGCAATTAAAAAACTGAGAGAGCAGAAAGTATCGCAAGTGAAGAAACTAGAAGCTGTTATTATGTTGGGGTTAGAATTGAGGACGTGTGCGTTGAGTAGCTACAAGGTGGAGTTAAATAGGAAACGTTTACGTTATTTAAAATAGGAAATATTTACAAAGGTTCTACGTGGAATTAAATTGAAAATGAGAAATAGGCTTATGTCAATATTAAAAACTTTTACCTTCTCCAATCACATTTGAAAACATTTCTCTTTTTAAAGATAAATGATACTTACCGCATTTCTTTGCAAGCATAGTTAGCTGCAGTGCGTGCCGTTAGCAATTAAATAATTTCCTCCTATTGAAGAATTTAAGAAGAATCTGGCATGAGACACTTGCACATGTAAAAGAAAATCGTGGGCATTCTTGGCATGCTATTTATTCGAGATTTTTTTTTCTAGATTTCGACATGTATATTATAGAGATGAGTGATTCCCCATTAATCTGGCTATTTTTTTCATTTTATAATGAGACTAAATAAAGTTCTAAATAATAAGTTGGGATTTCGCTACCGTGGGCTGCTTGCCGTTTGGTGATAATTTCATGAATGCTTTGCACTAATGTAATGGAGCTCAAAGAATCTAAAATTCTGAATTCAAATTCAAATTCCTCCTTTACGCCTCCAATTTTAGATTGTATTATTGCAATAAAACATCACCTATAAGAGTATGATTATGATGATATTGATCTTACAACATTTTGACATAGGAGAATTTCAGATTATACTAGTGTGCTATTTAAAGAAAGTATCTCAAGTGCTACACTTCGATTTTTTTTGGATAGTTAGAATTTTTAGTTTCGTGTGAAATTTTCAAAACCACCTCGGATTGTGTTAATAAAACAAATTGAAAGTGAGTTTTATGTTTGTTGTGTCGAGCCTAAATCAACTTTTTGTCCAATGAATTGATAATTGGTTATATTATCTTGGCCCCGCACAGAGCTATTGGTCCCGGCTATGGTTGAATCCATATCGGAAGATATGAAAATCCGGAAGCCACTGAATTAACTCAAATTGCATATGAATACAAAAATATTACAAGTATTAGCCAAAATAATAATAACAGGAAATAAAAGTACCATCATCGAATGATATCCGAACTATGGTGGTAGGTACTTATTTGACCAAAGATAAAGAAAATTGGAGACAGTCGTTCATTGAATATTAAAAGATAAGAGTCAATGAAGGGACAAAGAAAACTCAAAAGCCAGACATTAAAAGATGTCATGTATATGAATCCAGATGGTTTGTATGGAATTCAAGCATCGGCACTAGAGCATACCGTCATGCAAAAGAAAAGAGTCGCTGAGGCTTACAACAAAATACGTTAAAATTAATAGATTGGCATTAGTGACTTGGCATGTATACTTTTTGCCGGTTAATTACAAAAAGCGATTAATTCGATAAGCATTTGCCAACTACGGAAAGGCCCATACTCAGTGCTAAATGTGCTAAGTGGCAATGCCTATCGATTGATGGACTTGATGGTGAAATATTACCACAACCGATTAATGGCAAGTACCTAAAAAGTTTCTTATCCAACTATGTGGCAGATGCAAGAGATATAGCAGAAATGAAAATACGGCGAGACAGTCGAGATGTAAGGAGAGCCAGCTAGATTACTATGTATTCCGGATCATCTATCAGCTTCTTCACACTTCTCCTGAAACTGAAAGTTCTTCATCCAATGTCTTGTTAGTTGCAACACATACTCTTCTGATGGATAAAAAGCCTGTCGACGTCTGCTTGTTGTCGATCATATTCCTGCATGGTTGCGACGACCTCCCCGAAGGTGTTGCTTCATAGACCTCCCTTCACGCTGAACTTCAAGTTAGGTCGATTCTATCTGGCATTGAACTTCAGCAAGAAGCGCTTCGAGTCTTTCTTTCTCCTCTGTAAGCTCAGCCTTCTGTCCACAGCAGCCTGATAAGAACTGCGATGTTCTTTTAGAGTTTGCTTTCCTGCAGTCAGTCGGTCTTCCAGTTTGTCGAAACCTTCTTCAGCAGCTATCGACGACTCTATCTTGTCACAGTTCAGTCTACAGACTTCAGTGCCATACGCAAAATGTTTGGCAAACTCTTCGCACTCATGCCGAAATTCAGGAGTCTTGGTGAAGCAGTCTTCGCCAGAACTCAACTCAGCAAGCAGATGTTTTATTCTGCATTCGAGGGCTGAATTAGAAGCAATCTGGGAGTATCCTCTTTTTGTCAGTTGGTATAACTCCTCCCATTTAGCCTTAACATCATCAACAGCCACAGGTGTTGATGGGTCAGAAGGGTCAGAACTAGATGGGAGGGGCTCTCCAAATCTTGCTTCTATTACTCCCAGGATTTCGTCGACTGCATCTAGATCAGCCGACTCGAAGTCTAAAAGATCAGCAGTCAATTCTTCAGCTGATTCTGGGGTTGGCACGCTTGATCGATCAACTGCACTTATGTTTGCTTCTTGCAAAGGTGTGGTAGCCGTCGATGTCGGCATGGCCATGGACACAATCTCTGAAGGTAATTTTGGTATAGCAGCTGCAGAGCTGGGGCTTGATGTTGTTCTAAAGGAAGTGCATAAGAAAAATGAAATAAGCTGAAAATTCTGACGCTAACAACACATGCTCTCGGAGTGACATTATATGTTCATCATCGAACAAAAGGAAATGAAATTCAGTAACATAAAAATGATGCTAATGATCTCAAACAGAATATATTAATCTCAAAAGAAAAAAAAAGAAACAAACAAACAAATGGTAGGGAGAAGATAGGAAAGTGTTTATGAAATCCTTCCTGTATTAAAAAAAAAAAAAAAAAAACAAAAGCAGGTTCTTCAAAAATATTCTAGATGAAACAGATAGTTAGATAAAGCAAAGCTAGTAGATGAAGCAAACTTACATGAATGAGAATTCTTTAGAAACAAACAAAGAAAGGAGTTAATCCTTAAATGAATAGTCCAAAAACTAGGCACTAATTGCCTTGAATATGCGAAACAAATACCGAGATATCCATAGATATGGAACAAGAAAGTGTCATGCCATGTTATGAAGTAAAAGTACATTGGTTAGCTATCAAGACAGTGAATACAGACCCATTGCTAGAAGCTACGCTAAGAGATGATGTAGGAGCTGCAGTTGTACTGGCACTAGAAGCTATTGTTGCTGCAGAAGTTGGAGCAGGGGCACCTTAAAAAGAGGTTGTAAAAAATTATTCAACACAACATCCCATTCCTTAAGCATAAAACCAGAAATGCACAACAACATATCAGCTTCCTGTGTTAGTTTCTACATGAATTAAACATAACAATACCGTGTCATACCATATTTATGTGCTAAGAGATGATAAGAAGATGCGAACTACTCGGCAAGTCAAGAATGCCTATATTATGAAGACAATCCAACAATCCAAGTGCCCAGAACAAGCAGCACAGGGAAGTCAATGTCATAAAAAAGGGAAGAGCTGTGATGAGATACTGCAAAGGTGCAAACTCCCTGCATAATGATTTTTTTAGTACGCTAATTCATTAACGTAGCATGTGCACCAGAATAATATATTTTGAAGCAGAAATGGGGATAACTTCCAGATAATACCATGAAGAGCATCTCTTCTTTTTACCAAGCTCATGCAGAAACATTCAAAAGGATTCAACAATTAATTTTTTATGATCTTTAGTGTAAAGAAATGAAAGGGTCAGACTCTATTCATGATTGCGGCAGCAAGTCATGTCTTGGCATGAACATTTCTCCTTACAATAATATTTTCATAGATGCCATGCAGTCAAGACTCCTGCATGAAGAACTAGAGAATGACAGAATAAATGTATGTGCAAGCAAAAGATTGCGTGTTCATACAAAGCAAAGGGAAAAAAATCTGTTCCATGTTTCCCACCTTGTGTTCACTGTATTGCAGCGCATATAGCAACCCCAACCCAAAAAACCCACAGAACCAAAAAGTAGTAAAATGAAAATGGAAACTCTTTCTTCACTGCAAGCACCTCTAGAAGCACTGTGCACAAGGATGCTCAGGTATGTGTCGAAAGTATACATGTGACAACTGGACAACGAACAACGCTAATGAGAGTGTCCCCAAGGGAAGATCCATTTACTTCTTATTCAGGACTTTTTAACCTACTGCTTCACATATGGAGCCACTAAGAAAATCTTTCGATTCACATATGGAGCTAATGAAAATGGTGAGAGGAATCAGGATCCACAAACTGATATCTCATCGTACTAACCAAAACAGACAACAAGGCAGCGTCCTTTTGAAACTAGAAGGAATATGCACATGTAGAATAAGCATGCGTCATGATGCAGAGCAGACCTACAATTGGCACTTCTTATTACGAGGGAATTTCCAACTTCATCATGCTAGTTCAAACGCAAAGTGTCAGTAGAAACTCACTAAAAGCAGAAGGTGCTTGAGATGAAGCTGTCCCAAACAATGGCGCACCAGAACTAGCGGCTGAAGCAGTTCCTCCAAATGAGGACGCTCCAAAGGAGGCGGCGGAGGAAGACGGCGTCCCAAACAAAGGCGGAGCGGCGGTTGTAGTCGACGTTGATGACGACGTTGGAGCCGCACCGAACGGGGGCGAGCTTGCACTCGAAGACGTTCCGAAAAGAGGCGCACCGGAAGTGGCCGCTCCAGAAAAGGACGAACCCGATCTCGCACTGGAAGAAGGGGCAGGCGTATCGAACAGAGAAGAAGCGGAGGTCCGCGACCAGCCGAACAATGGCGTAGGGGAACTCGACGCGAACGGCGACGCGCTCGCGGCAGGCTGAGCCATTCCGAAGGGCGACGATCCTCCGGACGCGGCCGACGACGGCGTGCCGAAGAGCGACGGCGCCGAAGCCGCCGGCGTGGAGCCGAATGAGAACGAAGGAGCGGAGAACGCCGACGAAATCGACGAAGAGGAAGAGGGGCGAGAGAAGCCGTAGGGAGCGGGAGCGGGGAGGAGCTAGGGTTGGAGACGGCGGCGGCGGCGAAGGGGGGAGGGAGAGGCGGAGGAGGGGGCGAAGGAGAAAGAGAGAGGGGAGGCGGAGGCGGAGGCGGAGCTAGGGTTTGCGGCGGAGGAACGAGCGAAGGTGAACCCAGAGGAGAACTGAAAGCGGCAGGGGAAGATCCGAAAGACAAGGGGACGCGGTTGCGGCGGAGGGACCCGGCTGCGGCGGAGAGGACCTGCCGAGAAAGCCGACATCGTCGGAGCGGGTACTTTTTCCCTCCTTTCTTTCTCTGTAAGCTAGAGAGAGTGCGTAAAAATGACGAGGGAGTTTAGGGAGAAGCGGACCGCGCCATGGGGTTTTTGGTCCCTGAATTGTTTGAATTTTTGCGAATTTTTATATATTGACAAAAATATAAAAATGATAATTTCACTATTATCTAATCCCAAAACAGTCCGACCAACCAAAAAAAAAAAAAAAAAAAAAAATCCCCAAAAAAGACACTTGCATGGCGTGTTTGATAACCATTTGTTTCGGACAATTTCTAATAAGAAATTATTCTTTTTTATTCTCGCTCCCAATAACAATTTTTTGAAAGAAAAAGAATATATTTGGACCGTACAAAATTTCGATTTTAATAAAAAAAAAAATGAAAACACGTTTGGTAGAATCGCATAAAATTTCTATTACAATTCTTTTTTCAATTACCTTTTTAGATGAATGCAAATTTGATATTGAATTCTCATGGACCACTCACCATTATAATTGTCTTCTTATAAGTAAAGAAATCATATTATATTTTATTATATTTTCAATTTCAAAAGAATTCGAATTTAGAATTCTATTCCATTCTAAAATTCTATCAAATCATAGAATTCTATCGATTAATTATATTTGTACTAAGTAATAAAAATATTAACTAATTGTATTTTATTAAATAGTAAATAATAAACTATAGTATAAACTATAAATATAAATACTAAATAATAAATTAAAATAAAAAATTAAATATGTATTCTATATATAGCAAAATTTCAATTCCTACTTCAAATCATTTTTTTATTTTTTAAATAATTTTTATATTTTTTCCTTTCTTTCTCCCATTATTCTTCTTCTTTCTTCTTCAAAGGTGGTCGGCCACCGCCTGGCATGACCGGCAACTCGTTGCCGACGAGAGTCTGACGACCTCATCGGAGCGTCATCAGAGCGTCAATGGCCCCTTGGCGAGGCCGTGCCTCATCGGTCGAGACTCGCTAGTGGTTGAGGGAGGCCTCGCCAATGGCTAGCAAGCCTCCCAAGCAACCGATGGCAACGGACAAAGCGGGGGGCGGGTGGCAGTGGCAACACTTGAAGAACAATGGAGAGGGAAGAAGAACAAGAAGAAAGAAGAGGAAAAAGAAAAAATAAGTTGACTGGTTCTAATCGTTCTCGAGAATAAAGAATCAACTTTTTTATTCTTAATTATGTTCCAAATCTACTTTTGGGAACAAAAGAATAGAAATTTGTTCTCGGGAACAAAATTTTACTAAACATATTTATGTTCTAAATCTACTGGAATAAAATAATAGAAATAAACATTGTTTGGCAAGTTGCCAAACAAACTCTTAGCTTTGTTGGCAACTTGTCAAACAAGAATAATTTCTATTTATTTTTTTTTTTGTTCTCGGAATAAATTTGGAACAGAAATTCATTTGTAAAATTTATTCACGAGAACAAATTTCTATTTTTTGTTCCTAAGTAGATTTGCAATAAAATCGAAAAGTAAAAAAAGTTGATTCTTTGTTTGTGAGTACAATTCTAGAATCGAGTCAACCTATTTTCTCTCTTTTCTTTCCATTCTTCTTGTTCTTCTTCCCTCTTTCTTCTTCTTCAATTGCTGCACCACCGTTGCCGTGCACCGCCACCTCACCATCCACCAACCACCCGCCGGTGCCGGCGACCGCTTGGGCTGTGTCCGAGAGCTCGTCGGAGGCTCGCCTAGCCACCAACGAGGCACTCGAGCCTCCCCCGCCATCGGTGAGCCTCGCCGAGCCACTACAAGGTTGAGCCCCATTGGTGGTTGGACAAGCTCTGGCCTTGCCGTGATCCGGGCAAGGCCGCTTGCTTAGCTAAGGCTTGCTCAAGCCTCGCCCAATTTTCGGCAAGGCTCGGTGACAAGCGTAGCCTCTTCGAGGGCCGGGCAGCACTCCGGCCGAGGTCGGGCTATGGGTGTGCAAAAGAACCGAGACCCACTCGGATTACTCGGAACCGGACCGGAACCGCCCGAAACCCTTGGTTCTTGAGGGAACCGGTCCTGTTCCCGATTCCAATTTATGGGACCCGATGGGTACCGGTCCATTCTCGGTTCCATGGGCGGATCCATCCACTCAACCGCACCAATTATAATATATTAATATATTAATTTTTAATATTAAAATAAATTTCGAAATTACTAATTAGCAAACCTAAATTTGAGGATCTATCTCCCTCTCAAGGTTCAATGTTTTTTAAGAATTTAGTAAAGTGTGTAAGCTGTCTTTTAGCAACTTAACAAATGGCTCATTCAAAGGATACTTCCAGGACTCATGTAGGACATTGTGTTCAAGAATATGTGGAGTACCGGTGGAATTATTTCTATAGAAAGAATTCGGTAAAGCAAATGTTGTAAGAGATTGAGTACCGTTGGGGGATAAAGGAAAGATGATCTACATATGATAATAATTTAGAACTTTGAACTTAAAGAATATTTTAGATTTCAACTTAAATGATTCAAAAACAAGAAAAAAAAAAAAACATATTTCTCTTCTTTAGTAGTGTTTTCCAATAAAATAAAGAAAAATTGAACTCTTAATTAAGTCGGTTCGATTTAAAGAAAAATATTACTCAATATGAAGAGTATTCATGGTGGGATTTGGAAAACGATATTATTATTAATGAGACCGGTTCCATGGATTCACCCGGAACCGGACCAGCACCATGGTCCAGTTTCTGGTGGATCCATGCAACTAACGGGTGGTTCCCGATTCCAATTTTTGGAACCAATCCTTAGTGGGCGATTCCCTTCTAGGCCGGGGAACCGCCCACCCGACCATGCACACCCCTATCGGCAGGCCCTTGTTTAGCTGATCGTTTGGTTATCCTAAGGCTAGCAACCGGCAAACCTTGAAGGAGAAGAAGAGAAAGAAAAGAAAAAAAGAAAAAAGAACAAAGTAATTAATTATATTGGATTAGAAATTTTCAAAACAATACCAAACACAATTTTATTTGGGGAATAAATTTTTTTAACGATTACCAAACCGCTTAAAATACTTAAAAATTATTCTCGAACATAATAAAAAGAATAATTTATGATCGAAATTGTTTCCGGAAATAAAATGGTTACAAAACACACCTACTCCTTTCGTTTTACCAAAAATAAATGCTGATGTGGCGATTTTTCGGTGAGACAAATGCAAAATGATGTTGTTTTGTTGACGTTGCTTGATAATTAATATAAATATTAATTAAATTAAATTTAAAACTAAATTTATTTATATATTAATTTAAATGGATTTAAATTTAAAAAAAAGATAAAGATTATAGGTGGCTAAGGGCTCGGCCCGCCGTCATCTCCTTGCCGTTGCCGGAAGGGCTGGTGACAATGGGGAAAGGGTCGGTCGAGGTCGTCTATGACCCCGGTCAACTAGCGGAAGAGCTTGCAAGCCCTCGTCGAGATATGGAAAGAGGGTTGTGGCCCTCCCTAGATCTGGCGAGGGTTGCCATACCTCCCCTAGCCAAGCCAAGGGCCGCCGCTTGCGAGGTTGCCCCAGTGGCGATCGAGGGTTGCGGCCCTCCCCCATATCCAACGAGGGTCACAACCCTCGGCCTAGATCTTAGTGAAGGCTTTTAGGCCCTCCTCGTGTCGCCCTTCCCAATGATGGTGGAGAGGTGGCGGCGAGGGCTCGGCCCTCACCTTCTACCTTCTCCTCCTTTTTTTTTTTTAATAAACATAAATATAAATATTTTAATTTAATTAATATTTATATTAAAATTCACAAAAAAAAAAAAAAAAAAACGCGTCATTTTGGTTCTTCATCACTAACTCGAGCTCTCCAATGTGCCACATAGGCGAGTTATATTATTAAAAATTACCACATAAGATTTCTAATTATTTTCACCGGACTTGGTACTTTATTGTCCCCTTTTTTTTTCCAAAAAAAGTGGCACTTAAATGTAACTTCCATAATTTTTAATACTTAATTGTCCTCCTGTGTCAAGTTTTGGCACTTTAGGTATCCGGCTCCTTCTCAATAAATAATAAACCTAAACATTTTCTTATTTATAATTTACTTTGGTCCTCTCTTTGAATCATAAAATAGGAAATATTTACCTCTTGGATCAAACTCAGAAATATTCCCTTTTGAATAGGGGTGAGCAGCGGTCTTGGGTCGACCTTGGACCGACCCCCTCGGACCGGCCCAACCTGCTAGTCCTAGTCCGGTTCCCAAGGGACTGGATCGGTCCTTGGTCTCAAATTCAGGACCAACACCGCGCGGGTTAGTCCTCTGGTCCTAAGAGTTTTAATCGGTCAACCCTGGACCAACCCTATATATTATATTATATTATTTATAATTCTTTTATATATTTAAATCTAAGTAAAATGTCTATTATATTATATTATATTATATTATATTATATTATATTATATTATATTGAGATGTTCTATCAATAGCATTAATAGTAATTTCAATTTAAAACTTTTGTTGAGTATTAATTATATGTCGTTTGTTTTGTTTTCAAGTGTTTAGAAGTTTAAGTGAATTAACAAGATGTGAAATTATATATTCATGGTTTATATTTAATATTTTGAACTTTTTATGGTTTAATTGTATTTTACTAATGAATTTCAGCTGCACTTTGCTTTTCAATTTGTGTCAAATGATTTAAGTTTTTTAAGAGTAGAGTAGTACTTTGCATTGCTACGGTGATTTACTAGTCAAGTGGTGTGAAGCTCATTTTTTGGTTAAGTGGACTCTACATGATCAAATGCTAGTCAAATGGTGTGAAGCTCATTTTTTTAGTTAAGTGGACTCTACATGATCGGGAAAACGCTTTTGCATATGATGTTATAAATATTAAAGATAGATGATTACAAGAACTTTCCATCTTGTCCCATATCTCGATGAGTGGTTAGCATATACGAAATTTCTATTATTATGTCATCTTAAATTTGCTAAATATGTATTGGTAATTTATAGTTTAGTTGCACAATGCCATATTGTTGATGGATGTAATTTGAATTTGTAGGTTTGCTTTTTTAGGGAGTATAAAAAATAAGACGAAAAAATTATCGATCGGTCCCGGGTTGACCCTGGAACCGGACCGAACCCATTGGGTCGGTCCGGTCCTTGGTCCCAGGCTCAATAGGGTCGGTCCTCGGTCCTAAAAATTGAGGACCGACACTGTACGGGTTGGTCCTAGGGTTAGGGGATGGCCCGACCAACCCGGACCATACTCACCCCTACTTTTGAAGATGTACTATATCTGCCGGCGACGGTCACACGCATGCGTGCCATTGGAAATTAATAACTTCCTCCTATTGAAGAATTTATAAATGGATTTGGCATGAGACATGTGTACATCGTAAAAGAAGGTGATTGGCATTCTCGGGATGGCATCTATTTGAGAATGATTTCTCCAAATTTTGGTTACTGTGTATATATATGTGTGTGTATAATATATATGAAATTTTTTTCAATCTAGTCATTTTATCTTTATAATGAAATAAATAAAAGTTCTAACATGATTGATAAATTGTTTTGTTCTTAATAGCTGTATAATAAAGAGTTTCGTCGTCCGTAAATTTTTCGTACTATGAGTAATGATTGGACAATCCCACTTTGCCTATGAAAGGAAGGGTACGCATGGCATGAGTCATGCCTTCTTCCAACGCTGAAAATGGTGTTGCTGCTCACGTTCCCATAGTCCATCCGTGCCTTCCTGCTGCCTTCCAATTTGTCGCTCCTCAGCTTCAGCGTGTTCTCCAGCTTGTTCATGATCGCGAGTCCAACTGAGTGGACCGCCCAGAACACATCGTTGAACCCATACCAAGCCCGGCCATGGCCATGAGGCCCTTACAGAATTCCTCGATGTTGGCCTCGACTTTGTGAGGCAGGTCTCGTCCTAGATTGAAGTTGATGTGCTCGTCCAGAGAGATGGCCGTTGATCATGTCGTGGGTCCCAGGAGGAACCGCTGGCTGACGTGGCTCAGCTCCATGGAGGGAGGACTCTGCCTGGCTCCGCAAGGAGTCCGCCCCAACGATCGCCTCCACTGCGTCTGGCTTTCTGTTCCCAGAAATTGGTAAGTTCTCTTACATGTCAAATTGAGCACCTCCACTTCAAGCATCGTTGAGTGAATTGGTGTTGTGCCGGCTTGGGGAAACAAGTCGATGGCGGTGAATATACCCAAAGTGGATGATGGAGTTTGGGGCTTGGGAGTGCTTCTTCGAATTCTGTGATGTATTGTCTTGTTGGTTTTTGCCTTGAACCCAATTGACTGCGAAATATGGGGTGTGTACGCGTGGAATGAAGCCTCATTAGCTTATTGAATTATTTTCCTACTGATATTTTCGATTCACCACTTGTTTTAGCCTAGCGTTTTTCACGAGAATCTTGGGCATGTTTCTATATAGAAAGACCTTCAGAGTTTGGATTCTCTGAGTTTTCTGCTCTCCACATGTCATGCGTTTAAAGAGGAATAATTTCAATAGATAGTCTGATAGAGAATGCGCCTACTAGTGCATGCATACCCACCTGCGAATATGTGTCCGTTAGTATATATGGGTGTGTTAAACATGGCGAGAAGATATATTTGTCATTTTTTTTTTTTTTTAATTTTTCCTTTTGGGTCTGTAGATATATTGTCATGTTAGTGTGCCATCTTCTCAGTGTATGGCTTACCTCCTAAATTAGATTGTTGTCTCGAGATTTGATGAACATGTTTCTCTTAGACAAGGGCAGAACTCTTTATGGGATATGATGGACTCTTACCTCAGTCGTTTACTTCCATGCCGTCACTAAATGAAGCTACTTCTTATCTTGCACAGATAACTTCATACATAACTGGTTGCTCTCCTGATTATTCTGGTAGTTGGTCTTCTCTACATTGTGCACAGTTCTGTTTTATTGCTTCATTTCGCTTCTCTCTCTCTCTCTCTCTCTCTCTCTCTCTCTCTCTCTCTCTCTCTCTCTCTCTCATATCACACAAGCATGCAGGTGCACGAGTGCGTGGAAAGGGAGAATCCAATGAAAAAATTCCATGCAGAAAATTATCCTGTGTTGTTTCTCTCCATCTTCATGAGTACTGGGAGCTTCTAAACGTGGAAGTAATTTAACTGCTTAATCAATGTGTTTTCTAACTATTGTGTTCAAGGTCTCTGAGAATTAGCTAGAGAGTAGAGACTATGATTTTCGTTGTAAGCTGCAGATCATTCTTCCTTTAAATTGAGCCTCCTTGCAAAAGATAAAAAAGATCTTTCTTGTGAGACATTTGTTGCATATTGCTGGGGAGGGGGGTGTCTGCTGTTGTGTTAGGTCTATGATAGTTAGATAAATGTTTGCTGTTGTCTTGTAATAGGTTTAAATTTTCATACAACTGTGCTACACGTGGTGACTCCTAACTTAAGAAAAGTCTGTCAATTGTAATATTTATTTTTTTTTATGCCCAGGATTTGCCGAGCCCGCCGGGCAGCCCACGGCCCGTAGAGTGCACGGTGCAACCCAGACCAAGCGTCAATACCTGGGGGAAGTTAGACGGGACCTCACCACCACGGCTCCTCACTTAAAATGTGTTAGAATGTGGAGTTTCGACCTTGGGACCTCTGCAGTGAAGTGCCCAAAGCCCAACCAACTCAGCTGCCCACCAATGGGTGTTTGTCAATTGTAATTGGTATCTAACGACTTGGAAAAAATGAGATAAACTACACATATGATAAATAAATGATTTAAGGCACATAACTGACTCAGTCCACCCCCACCTTGGGTCAATTTCATCCCTATGGGTTCTAACATTTTGCTACCTTTGAAAGTCTTCTAGTACTCTCACTTCTTATGAATTATATGCTGCTCAATCCTGAGACTACTTTTTCAAGCTTTGTTGGACGATGAGATGATGGATTTTTGTTTGTTGCAGTGGAATCCACTTCTGGGCACTCTGAGCATTGTTTGCTACGTGAGCAGGACTTGGTGACTTTTACTTTTGGACGAAATGAAAGACATCTTGCAAGCATTTGACTTTCTTTCAGTAAAAGTTGAGCATCGCATGGATCATATTCCAATGAAATTGGTGCCCCTTTTGCAGTTGATGAAATAACAAGGGATTCTTTCAGGAGTTCATCTGCAAACACAGATGCACTTGTTTCAAATTATATGGGATCAAATGGAATTATGATTCACACATATTCTTGACCTATGTCTTTCCTAATGGGACATTGTAAAGTTATTTGGATGTTTACTATTATCTGAACAATTGGTGTTGGAGATTCTTTTTCATTTTGCCTTCCAATGATAGTTGGCTATGCATTAGGTTTTTGTCATTTTAGTTTAAAATTTTATATATAGTGAAATTTTTCTTAGTCCTTCATACCAACTTCTTGCGACTTTGTTGACTAAGCAAAGTGGCAGGTTTTGATGCTCTACTTATCCTTAGAATAGGTAGTGTTGTGGCGACAAAATTGTTTTCATCCTAACCTTCAATCTTATTGAACGAGCATAGAGGACTGTTCGTGAGTTTGCAGATGATATAGGATGGCTTCAATGATATTTCGGATTGTGTCCTGTTGAAGATGTGTCACACCCCGATCCTCCGAGCATGTGTCCATCCCACCTTGATCGATTAATAGCGACGTCCCAGGTCGCGTCGCCAATCCTTTCATTTTAATACGCATGCGGAAGTAGATATAAAAACCCCAGACAACAAACAATTAGGATAGAAGAGCAGGACTAAAATTTTCAAACCAAGATAAGTCTTTTATAGACAGACGGGTTAATTACAAAATCAGGCTGTTTACAAAAATGTCGGCTTAACAAAAATGGGACTGTCCTAACACCCACTAGTCAGATCCGATTGCCGATTCTTCAGCCTCCACCTTCCAAACTCCAGGGCTGCCAGTCCTCCATGACCGCTATCTAGGGACCTGAAATTGTTATCCCACAACGGGGTGAGACGACCTCTTAGCAAGTTCAATCCCTTTAAGACCCGATTAGGAAGAAAATACGCCCTAAGGGCTGCTGAAGCACAACCATGAGTCATAGGGCTTACCTTGGCCTCCGATTCCTTCCCCGTGTCAATACAATTTATAATTCATCGAATCAATTCACCACATCAAATCATTCAATCGATTAAATCATCGATCAATCACTCAATCGATTACATGCCAACATGACCATTCCCCATTCATCTCAATCAATACTATCTATAAGCTCGACCATAGTCCAAGACTGCTCATTCTAAACTAATAATAGATAGTATAGCTCGCCAGAAGCTGCCAAACATACTTTCATAGTATGCTGAAATATATTATGATGAAATAATATATATGCTCACCAGAAGCTGCTACAATTATACTCATATAGTATATTATTTATGCTCACCAGAAGCTGCCTCAATATTCAATATAATATATTATAGCTCATCGAAACCGCCTCGTATTCAATATAGTATACTATAACTCACAAGAAGCTTTCCGCAATTATTGGTCTAACCATATGACCATTTCTCCATTTTTATCATACTCGATAAAATATCGTGTGTGGGTACACAGTCGGCCTTAGTCAAAATACCATAATTTCCTTTCTATAAATCCCACCATTTTATATAGTCCACCAAAATATTTTTGGCATTGTAAATCGACGCTCGGTTATTTTTCACTCAATTACTGAAATTAAATGAATTTAAGAATAAATTCCAAAAATATAAATCATGCACAATCATCATAAATTAGAGCTCAATTAAATAAACAGATTGTGTCACAATAACTAACATAAAATTCCTGGTCCACCAAACTATCCCTTGCCTAATTTCCGAAAAATAATTAATTAATTAATTAATTTCAAAAATTAATTATTAAATGCTAAAAATTCACACTTAGGCCCAAAAATCTAATTAAATACCGAAACGGGCTAGGAAAAATTTCGAGAATCGTTAAATAAATATTAGAGTCTATCTACTAACTAATTACGCAAAGCTAACCACCTATCATGCATCGCTAATTAACTAATTTACTAAACCGTTCTAATTATCCACTAAACCAAGCTTAGTCTAAACTAAACAACCCTTAAACGTCATTAACTTACTAAACGAGGATTAGTGAGATAAACTCATTGGATTAACGATCCGTTCGGATCAATTTGACAGGGATGCAATGAGGAACGAAAAGTTCCAAATCGGCAAACACTAACAGGGCACAAACCGGGCCCGAAAATTGGCCTGCAAGGCTCACGGGGCTACTGGTTTTTTTTAGCTGAAGGCGGCTTTGAGTTGCTGATTCGGTGGGAGAGAAGCAGCTGGACGTGCGGCTTCACGTGGCCGTGAACGGAGTCGCGATGCTGCACCAAAATCGAGCGGAGATCGGTGGAGTTTTGGCGCCCAAAGAAGCTGAAATGGCGTCGTCAAATGGGGGTAAGCGAACGAGAGAGAGAGAACAGAGAGAGGTTGAGGGGTGTGTTGGCCGAAAGAACAAAAGAGGATAAGATAAGAATGAAAAGGTCAAAGGAAAATGCGAGAGGGAAGTTGGACACGGCAAAGGAAAGGAGAACGTGGGTGGGGGTTTCGTGCGAGTGAGTGGGAGAGAGAGAGAGAGAGAGAAAGGAGCGTGCGTGCGAGGGATGATGCCGAAGGGGGAAATATTAGGAAAATAGAAAGAAAATTATAAGGAATCCTATAATCGAAATTTCTTGGTCCCACTTCGCTTTCTTGTTTAGTCCATTTGATCCCCAAAATTCCCATGCTAGAAGATTTGATCCTCACTTGCGTTCTTGCATCAAATTTCCCTCAAACAACAAATCTCGGACAACAAAATGGCAATTTCCTTCAATTTTGAATTTTAATTCATTTTCTTTTCTAATCCGATTTTCTAAACAAACAAATCCAGGTTGAGATCCACCCGAATTCGAGAAAAGCTCAAACAACTTCCATTCACCAATTCACTCATACCAAATGCCAAAAATCCCTTCAAATTGGCTAATCTGAATTTCCGTTCATTTTCCGAATCGTCCGCAATAATTTTCCGTAAAAATTCCGAACTCATCGAAAAATCCTCGAAAAATGAGTCGATGTTCCTAAAATGATTTGTGACATGACAGAATCTTCAATTTTTGAAATTGGACTTGAATTCGCAGTTAATTTCCATTCGACGCATTTTTAGCGTAACCTAAGCTACCGAGTAATTTTCAGAGATTTTTAGTGCAAATGACTCGTGTTCAATTTTCTTCGAACCATAATGAACCTCTTCGACACATTGGCGACTCTCGGTTGTCGTTAAAATCTCGAAGTTTCAATTATGGACACAGATACCAAAAGATAGAAAAATCAATTTAGTACGATCGACAAGAATTTTGCAATTTAGTGGAATCACCTACATTTAACTACACATCTCAGTCGAACCAGCATATCTCTGATTTTTAATCGATCTTACTATGTTGTAATGATTTCGGTAGATGAACCCGGTCGAGTGGTCGATTCCTAGTCGAATCCTCAAGTTTATTGTCTTAAAATCTCTTAATGACTTCCCAAATAATCCAGTTATCTCAAGTGTGATCGGTTTTGAGAATAGCACTAGAGGCGCGTCAATGAAAAGCCCAATTTATTCAATTAAAAATATAATTTAAAATTCAGGATGTCACAAGATAAAACTTAAATTTCATGAAAATATTGGAAGACATCAATCAGGTAATAAGATATATATTTTATATTGCGGTTTCCATCCACTAGATTGGTCTTTGCATGCTGCAATTGCTGATTTCTCCGTTCTTCTCTCTATCAGACATGGCATACACAAGTTGCCAAAATTGGTTGTGTGCTTGTTGATTCCAAGTTCAAAATTGTTACTACAGTATGAATTTTTTATAAGGTCTTGACTGGTTTACGTTATTTTAGTGACTGAACTCTGAAATTTTCGGGAAATAATCCATAGTAAGGACATAGAGACTTTTGGATCTATTGATTATTTTTGTCGTCCTTAGACATATTTTCTAAAGAGCACAAGGCCTGTATAGCTCTTGCGGAGTTTCATTGAACATGCTACGGAGTAGGTCCGGTGACAGTTTGGAAACTGTTTCTAGATGGAACACCAGTTTTAAATTTTGAAGAATAAATTTGTGATGTTGTATTTACTTCTTTAAAGCTAGAAACATTGTAATCTCCGGGTAAAACACTTTGTATATACACTCGAGTCCTCTAAGTCTAAGCTGATCTCGTACTTCCACTCTTGAAGGTGAGTTTCGATTCAACACTTCTTTGAAGCAACTGCATGTGTCCTATCTACTTCTCCTGAAATTGGGTAATTATCTCTTTTCCCTCTCTGTACTTTCTTTTTCTTGGAAAATATATTTGAACCAATACATGTTGTTTGGGTGAGTACGCTCATTAGCTTAATATTAGAAATCTAAACCTTCAAAAATCTTCATTGAAGCTGTAGTTTCATGAAGCTTTAAATAAAACTCCATTGTAAAGCTTCATCGTGATAGAATATAAACATCCTTTTTATGTGAATGGCGTAGGTAAGGCAACAAGAAGGAAAATATATATGTCAACTGTCTAGATAGAAAGTTGTGAACTTCATGTACTTGTACTGCAAACTTCTAGAGTGAATCTCATACAATGCATTTAATCGAGGACATATTAATGATTAATGTTTAGTCTATCAGACTTAAGTAACTAGTACATTTATCATCAGATAGTTGTATATTTAGAACAGAGTATTTTTTTTTTTTTTCATATATGAAAGCCAGCTTAGGAATTTCATATTTTTTAGGATTTTATTTGCGTGCATTATTTAACTAGTGATAAGGGTACAGAGTTTCAAGTGATTTAATAATTCCGATCTTTGTAATTTTTCTCTAATAAAATTATAATGCTGATACTAGGTAGATTAGATTGGATGTATGTGCAGTGGATGATCAGGCATTGTGATGAAAGAAATGATACAACAGATTCTCTTTGAAGGGACGATGCTAGATAATCCTGATATTATTGACCCGTGGACTATATTCTTTGGTACATATGTGGACATTCTGATGGAGGAGATGACCCAAAAAATTGATTTCCCTGGGAGTCCAAAGCAAAATTAGATGGTTCGATTTGTCTTTTGATATTAGGATGCCCCAAAGCAGCTGGAGAATTAACACTGGACGTCATTATTTGAGGAAATGCCAAAGATGAGTGAACTTGTTTAATGATCAAGAAATCTATGAAAAGCTTTGTGAAATCAAACTCCCATACTTGATACTTGAACACTAATGGTTATTTCCGAGTTTTTGAGAAGAGAATGAGAGAGGTAGAAGAAATGTTTTATAGCTTTCATTTTAAAAGTTTTCGTTGCATGAATTTAATTGAGATTATGGTTTCCATCTTGGAGATGAGGTGAGCTCTTGTGGCACAGCTTTTAGTTTGATATCTCAAACTTTGAATTTGTTGTTTTCTTTATCAAAGAGAAAAAGAATGTCGTCAAACATATTGTTGTTTTCTTTTCTTTGGCAAAGAAAACGGCTCTAGATCAATAAACAATCAAAACCTATGTTCGCAATAAGCTACACGTTATCTCTAAGTAGGCATCTCTTCAAAATTTACACTTGGGTGCCGAAGCTTTTGAAAGTAATGCCACTAAAGTCTTTAAAAATAAAGCTTAGAATATTTTCTTGTACCAGTTTCCTGATCTCTTTTCAAGTGCTCTATCATCTCTCCATTCAACTCTTGCTGTCAAAACTGATCATTAGCCCATACTGCTCTCGAAGGAATTCCTATGATCAAATAGATAAACCCGAGACTACTAACACGAAACTCATTGTGAGCCTGAACTTTGGTTTGAATGAAAGTGGTTGCGAGTTTTCTTTCCTCTTACGTTATCATATCACTAAATGTCATTTGAATGTCAACTTTTACCCTTCCAGTATAGGACATGTTTCGGGAGGACATAAAGATTAGCAGCAATCTTTCTCTATGGTTTTTAGGTTTAATACATCTCTGGTGCTTTTCATCATGCCTGCCCATGTAGAGCAAGGGTTAGATAATTCTAATATAAGCCACGGCATGCTTCAATCATGAATTTAATGTGAGACATACAAAGACGGGTTAACAAATTTGATTCACAGGGGAGGCATGGATGGGGGGCATGGATATGACTTGCTTGTTAAAACAGCTAGTTATAGTTTTGTCACACTAGAATGCTAGTTTTTTAATGAAACTCCACGCCTCTAGCATTGCCCCTTTAGTTATGCAATATTCAATTGCCTCCATATAGATGCACAACATGATAATGCCCTTCTAGTTATGCAATATTCAATTTCTTCGATATAGATGCACAACATGATAATTAACAATGTGAATTCTATCATGACATTCTTAAGATAATGTACATGTGTTTACTGCAGCATTATACAAAATATACTAGTTTCCTTTATCTCTTCCATAATAGAAGTGTCCATTAACACCTTAATGGTGTCGGTCGTCTCCATATACATGAATGGTAGCTTGGTTTAACATTGATCGTGTTTCATAGTATATTTCATCCAAAATAAATTTTCACCTACACAGCAAGTTGTAGTACTTATTCCTGAGTTCTTAGATTGATGTCATAAAGAGAACTTAAACCAGGTCAAAGCTTGGCATCAATTGATGCACTAGCTTTTGAGAAGATATACCACTATTTGTACAAACGGCAGATCTCGTGTAAAACGCAATTTTTCTGAAATTATCCATAATTAACGAGAAATTATTCCAAGGTCGGTCACACGTACATGTAGTAGTTTGACATTGTGGGTGTAATTTAATATATCTACCGTCGTGTAATCCTTATGCACTTATCGCTAGTAATTGCTGGCCCTGATGAACAATTTTGATCCTATTTTGTAACTAATTTCAAGATAAGCTTGTTCGCTTATGTTTAGCTTAAGTAAAATGTACTTTTTGAATTTCCAATCAATCTTTAATATATAATTTTAAATTTTTAAAAAATGTATATGTAACTATATATGTCAGCATCAATATATTACTAACAAGTCGGTGCATTCGTGTCAAGATCTAAATTAGATACAAAAATCAAAAAGAAAAAGTACATGCCAGCACATTATAACATTCTTTAGAAAATCTTTCACCTTGTTTCGATTAAACTTGGTGGATAAGCTAGAGAAATGAGAGGCATTACTTTATTGAAACAAAACCTTCAATTTTCACTTTCAACGTAACTCTCACAATTTTTGCCCCGAAAGGCACTTAATTCGAATATGTTTTAACCTTTGCAATCAATATATTATTTTGGTTTTTATCACGATGATCTATTAATTCATCTTAGAAAATGTATCCCCGCTTTAGAGTAATTCTAGTACGCTATTAAAAGAGAGTGCCTCCAGTGCTACTTTTTGATTGTCTTAGGAAACTAATAATTTTTCATTGAATATTCTATACTACTTCGGTTTGTGTTGAAATCACAAGCGAAAGTGATTTTACGGTTGTTATATCAAGCCTCAATCACTAAATTTTTCAAATTTCAATCGGCCCATTGAACTATTTTATACTATCCTAGCCCTTGCAAAGTTATCTTCCACTTGAAACTTTGCACCATCAATGGGATCGCAACATTTGAACGAATTATAAGTAACTATGACATATGAGAAATTCAAACATTAATCCTCCATAGTTGTTCACATCTTGCATATTCCAATCTTTTTTATCATTATATCTCTTACGAATCTCACACCATAAAATTTGATTCCTTACAATATTTTCAACTTAATTTTTGTTTTACAGATTTTTAATAATATTGAGAGGCCGATATTGTTTCCGGGTAATGAAACTGAATTACGGAGCAAGTCTACTTTACTTGATTTATATTGTTGTTTTCAAAATCATATGTATTTTCCTGGTTTGATGAGCATTGTATAAAATAATATTTGACTGTGCATGCACCGCACAATTCACCGGCATATGCTAAAAGATCAACTCGTGTAAATGCTAACATCGAAAAAACTCTATTTATAAAAGGCAATTACATTCATTTGATGTTTACAAACTTTACGAGGAAACTGACGAAGCAAAATAGGGCCAACAGGATTAGGCACCATCACGCAGTTAGGCCTTAACACATCCACCAATACAAGCTCTACCCTCTAACCACGCTTGCAAAGCCATTCCTAGCTCGAAGGTGACAAAAGTATCGAGACACGCATGCTCCACTTGACGATCCCCGGTGGCTCAATGTGATCTCTTTGGGCTTCTCGAGATCTTTGCGAAGTATGACTTTGACTAATTTCTTTAGCCATGTAAGCGATGATGGGCTCCGCCACTTCTTTACCGCCAGCGCACGGAGGTCGACGATGCGTGATACAGCAAGCCCATGGTCGTCGCCCAGCTTCGTTGCGTCATCCTTGATGCCAACACCAACAAATGTGTAGTTGGGATTCACGAGAAATGCATGGAGTGACCCGGGGATGTACTCGATGTGGAGGATTTGAAAGACGAGGCAACTGTCAAATGCCACCGTCCTGATCGTTCGTGTTCCACAACAACCGCAAAATCCCAGAGTTCAGCAAGAAGTCCAAACGTTTTTACCAATCGGAAAGAGACCCCAAGCAACAATCATGGAGATCAGGCGATGAATGAAAAAGAGACAAGACTCAAGACAAACATTTCCCTGCAACTTGGGCTCGGCAAATCACGAACTCCTTTTCTTGGAAGATCGAGAGAAAGAAAACAGAGGAAAAACAGAGTACCGTATTGGGCTCGCCATTCTTGCAAGTGCACGAACAGGCGCGAAGGCCAGGCGTGAGAGAGACCGCCATCTTCGCGGGACTCTCGAGCTCTCCGGGCTACGTCAGCTTGGATCCTCTGGATGTCCGGGATGTTCGCGAGAAGGAGATGAGAAGGAGGAGGTCCCTCTATTCCTTGCCTCCGAAGCTCTGATCTGAGCCTCCTGGGTCTCCATACGAACAATCTGCACGCGTGCATCAGGACGAGCCCGAGCATGCCCAGAATCAATGTCGAAGCCATCTTTGCCATCGCCACGGAAGCAGTAGACGCTGCTGGTTCATCAGCTGCCATGGCGCCTTCTCTGTTCTTGTTTCGGTTTGACGATTCTTCTTCCTCTCGTGGCTTCACGGGGAGGAGTCTTGCTAGTTGATGAGTTGGTATAATGTCTAGATCGCTGTAAGTGGGAACATAAAATATCTTGCGTTTTTGTAGTAATTTGTCCTTTTCACTTTAGATGAAACGATAACTACAGAGTGTACAGAATACTGACGTCCAAAAGCAAAAATTAATATTTTAATTTTAGGGTATGCTTATTTACTATAGTCGGAATATAATAAACGAACACGATTTCATTGGTCTGCTTGGTGGAAACATGAGCTCCACTTTTTTTATGTTAGTTTAAATTAAACATGCACGATTGGAATGTGATCTTGAAATCGCAAATTCAACATCAAAATGAAGCAGCCAATGAAATTCTATAGTGCTCTCGGTAGTTTGGCTTATGCAATTTGATCGAATCCATGAAATTTATAAATTGAAATTGAATAATATGCTTATACTAATCAATGGGGCTTTATTTTAGAACTAAGAAGGGACTTCGACTATCCGAGAAGAGAGAGAGAGAGAGAGAGAGAGAGAGAGAGGAGATTTCAAGGTTTTTAACGCCTCGTAGTTGTCGGCTTTTGCTTCATTGAGCAATGCGATTACCTTTAAACCCTTTCTTTAGCAATTATAACGGAAGAAGGAAAAAAAGAAAAAGAATAGTGATCTGCTTGTGCTTATTACTACAGCCTTTGGCAAAATTGTGCTGTGCCTTCGTTGCTTCAATAGAGGGAAGCTCGACTTGAACGTAACAGGAACCGGTCCTTCTTCTCGTGAAGACTGCTTTCGAGGATTTCGGTTTTGATAGATGGAGACAAGATGGCTGTTTCAAGGTTGGAAGAGTGTTGTAAATTGGGCACGATGTTTGAATAAAATCAAGATCTTGAGTTTCTAACAGCTTGATTTGTGCGAATCGAGGTTTGCAACCTAAGGAGCAACCTTGTTGGAGAAAACAAATGTCACGCAGTTTCTGATGTTGTCGCGTGCATATCTTCGTTATAGCTAGAGCAGAGGTGATAACACTGCACCTGACCTTTTTTCTTTAAAAGATTGCAGAATGTTGAATGCATACAGACTTCTCTGAACCCAGTCACCGCAGGGGTAATAAGAAAAGGATTGGAAGAAAACAAGTGAGGCTTAGAACTTCTCGGTTGAACTGGAAATTTTGGTGCCAAATTCTTTAATGATTAAGTAGACTTCAAAAGTAGACTTCGAACATAGTGATACTAAGGCAAAAGCTTCAATGGTGCAGAGCATAGAATATAATGACAATCATCATCCTAGAGTGATGATCACGGAGCATTTACGACGAGAGTTCTCATTTTCTAATTTTTGTCACACAATGTCCATAATGATGGGGCAAGAAGACGAGCCAACATTATAACTAAGCAGGCGATTTTACAGACAGTTGACCTCTTTGGAGTGCATTATTTGCCACTTTATTTTGCATATAATATGTTCGAAACCGATTATCAGTCAAGCTGACGAGTAAACAGCTAAAAAAGTTCAAATGCGGCAGTCAAGGTCGATAGAGAGAATGTGAACTGGACAACTTGCACCCTTCGGAAATCAATTCCACATCCCAGTATAGAAAAGAAGATGTAATGGTAGCAACCCACACCAGTTTGTTTATTCACACTGCAAGCATACTCTCATGACATGAGAATGACTTCTTTCTCATTAACCTTCAAAGAACGCAGGTGCTGTCCACAGTTTTGCCATCTCATGTAATCCTATGTTGTGCAGAATAGTGGGAAAATGCGGCAGAAGTGCTTGATGGGAAGCCATTGCAATTAAGCTGAAATATATAACACCATACCAAGTTCTCCACGCCACCTGCTGATGCAATGACTTCACGAAGTCTCTCATCGAATAACAGATTCCACATCGCCCCAGTAGCTTCTAGCCTGTTTGATGAATGCACAAAATATTGCAGATCAACCTCATTGACTATATGCAGAGAACAGGAGTAAACCTCATCAAGTATTTCAAGAGCAATACTCATTTAAGCATTCAGAGTTTAACATGACTATTGCAAATAATAAAATCAGATCACCCCTCAGATTTGCAGGGACTTTCTTAAGTTGCAGAAGGCTGAAAAAAAATCATGCAAACATATGCAGGCGTCTCTCGTATCTTCGATTTTCTTCTTGGTGTTTAATACCTCGTCAGGGTTTTATCCCGACATCAAAATCCCAAGAGGATTGAACTCCTTGAAATGCCCTCTTGTTCCTCCCTCCCCAGATGAACCAAGAAAGAAGGCAAAGAATCATCTTAGTAATCTGCACCTTTCTACCACACAAACTGATTGTCCCTTTCCATGCACAAAGTTCGTGCTGCATTGTGCCTGAGGTCACCCATGGTCCTCCTAAATTGCAAAAACCATAGTCCGAATCTTTCGCATCTAGCTACAATGCAAAAGTAAGCGATTCACACTCGACTCTTCACTCTTGCACAAAAGGCATCTATTAGAGTAAGAATAAGTCCCCAATCTGCTTCCCTAGCAAAAAAAGAAACCTTCAAGGGAACATCGACCTTCCAACTAGATTTCCATGGAAAGAGCGTGCTCTGTTGGAATTGCATCTAAGAAAAGAATAGACCAAAAAAGTAGGATTTGACAGAAAAAAGTCCTAGAGGTACGGCAATTCCACCTTAACCTATCACCCTCTCTCACGTCCGACACCGCTCGATACAACAGCTCAATAAAATTTAAAGGTCCCAAACTTGAGCCGTAAGCAGAAAGTTAATCTCCCACACCATTCCTTCCTCGTCAGTCTTCCGACGATTAGTAAAAGGGAGGAGAACCTGGTCAGCTATGGGAATTTACAGCTCGAAGAGTGGCTAGAGATGTTCTATGGGAGTCAAAAAGTCTCTCTTCACATTAAAAGTATGAAAGACAGAATGAATCAAAAGAATCTCAAGAAAGTGAGGAGATTCTCCGTTGACAAAGGCGCTGTTAAGGAAAGATGGCAAGGTACATCGGAAGTGCCTACCCCCATTCCTCGTCTCAAGTACACATGCAAGTGATAAATGAGTTACAAGAATGTAGGAGTTATTATTCTTATAGATGAATCAAGAGTGCTAGAATTGTAAATAAAAAAGCGGTCAGACTTGATATAATGGTGATTATGGATAAGATGGGCATCACCTGCTGGTCAGGAGGAGGAGGAGGAGGAGGAGGGAAACTGAAGGAAGAATGTAAAGGAAAACAAATGCATAAGCAAGTATCCAAACAATAAAAGACCCATGATGAAGCTGTGACTTCACTAAGGACATTCCGTGTGATCAGAAATTACGATGGAAGCAAGCCTAGTTGCGTTTTTTCTTTTTTTAAATGTTTTCTTGTTGGGAGAAGCAAGCTTAAAGGTTCAACTTTGAAGCCATGCTTCCATGTCACAACAATAAGAATAATGACAATATCACAAGACACATTCAAGATTTTGCTGCCCAGCACAGAGCTTCCGCAAAGTCATACTTTTTGTTTGAGAAGCAGTCCAGGATATGAGAAATCAACAAGATGACAAACAAAAACACGAAATGTCGATAATGAAGTGCTAGGGCAACAGAACAAACGATGACGGGCATAAAACTCCTTGCACGGAATGGAGAACTTATAAGTTTGCTAATCGAATGCTCTCGTCAGTGCAATGTGAACTCTTCTTCTGCAGGCCTCTAATGGGGATAACCCTCCAGAGAGTTCTGGAATCAAGAATAATCACGAAGAAAAATGTTACGCAGCTGTATTTGCACACTTATCAATTAGGAGGCCGGTTCGGGAGGATGATGCCATTCTTTTAGTTCCCCAAAGTTCAATGTAAGGAGTTTCTCACTTTATAAAATGGTTGCCAAATGTTATGTACCGATTGCAGTTTACAGGCACTGCACGTGTGGTCATGTACTTTTGGTATTCGTCTCTGTCTGGGCAAAGTTTTTTTTTTCAGGGATTGACTCCAACCGAAGATGCTCTTTGGTTTCGGCCCCGACCGAGGAAATCTGTGTCCCACCTCACCTCCGATTAGAGTTAGCTTTTATTGTTTTGAGGATTTTAGCTTTGGAAAAATAGAAACTTGTATTTGGACTTCCCTCTAAATGGATTTTGCTCTTTTACACTTTCCTTGGCAAGCAAGATTTAGTGTGGGATGAATTTTAGTGGAAAGAGTGCAATTTTATCGTATGGGAGCGCAACGAATTATACCGGGCCGACTGATTTTTTTTTTCCTCAAGACGGTGTGAAGAAAGCATGAAAGGAGATAGGACGCCTTTAATTCGTTTCCAGATAATCATTCCCTTTGTCAAATTCCTAGAATTTACTCCTCTGCCAGTTGCAGACTTGTCCATTGGCATGGACAGGAGATAAATAAATAGCACAAGTTAGTTGCATCTGGTTTTTTTTTTTTTTTTTTTTTCTTCTTTTTCATTTTGTCTGTCTTAGGCCTCAGAAGAAGAAAAAAGAAATTAAGTAAATGATTAGCTAAGAATGCATATTGGCAAGACCTGATCTGGGTTACTGCATGTTTTGATGAGTTCACGCCATGTAAAGATAGTCCCACAATAAAATAGGCTTCGCGAATTGCATGGAATCTTACATAATAACCATTTTGCAATAGGAATATGGGCTTTTTAATTGGTTGGTTCTCGTGATTCTGAGTATCCATTGTTCTCAAGAAATCATAAAAAATGATATTTCTTTTATTGGCATAATTCGGTCGTCGTTCGATATTATGATGGCCCGAGAATTAGTTGGATTTTTTTTTTTAAAATTTCTTTTTATCAAATAATCTTATTGTTTAATGTCTTGAAAACGCTCGTTGAATGCCCGAATAAAGAAAATCTGTATAGATATTTCAGAGCATTGTTTTTCTTGTGTCGTGTATAATCGGTGGAACGTTAACTAGGCCGTTCATTTATAGGGGACAAAACTGGTTGAAAAAATTAATCTGGAAACGATAGGCAATCTTGGTGGGATTGTGCAGCAAGCTCAGAGAGAATGAAAAATCTCATCCTAGACCGCGAATGCGTGTGAACGTGTAGGATACCCTTTTTATGTTGCTCTTTCTATCGGAAAAGAAATATGGTAATGTTGCAAAATTTTCTACCCAACCGGCTCCTTGTTTGTACGGAATTTATGGTTTCTTAAAGAAATATTGCTCGAATATTAAAAAGACACTTCGGTTTTGATCCAATAGCCACGTAGGTCCCGGTATTTTTGGAAGGACCTTAATCACATCCTTAAGCAAAACCCCACATCGAAACAATCAAATTGCCGATCTTGGCAAACTCGTTCCCGGATAACCTCTTTGGCTCTCCCTCTTCTCTCTCTCGCGACGCAATCCGACCGGATAACCTCTCTCGCTCTCTCTCTCTGCGGCGAGAAGATGGCTTCGAAGAAGATGATCCACATGGTTAAGGATGGCGACGATAACAGGATCTCGAAGAATATGATCCTCCTAGGGCTTCGAAGCAGAACATCGAAGCAGAACAGGATCTCGAAGGAGCGGCGTCCTAATCCTAGGGCTTCGAAGCGGATCTCGAAGGAGGGTCTTGGGGCGGCTTCGGCTTCGGCTTCGGCTTCGAAGAAGATCTCGAAGCAGCGGCTGAGGGCGGCTTTGAAGCGGAAGAGGATCTCGAAGGAGGAGAGTCTTAGGGCTTCCAAGCGGATCTCGAAGGAGAGTCTTGGGGCGGCTTCGGCTTCGGCTTCGAAGGAGATCTCGAAGCAGCGGCTGAGGGCGGCTTTGAAGCGGAAGAGGATCTCGGAGGAGGAGAGTCTTAGGGCTTCGAAGCGGATCTCGAAGGAGAGTCTTGGGGCCGCTTCGGCTTCGGCCTCGGCCTCGGCTTCGAAGGAGATCTCGAAGGCGAGCAAGGAGCAACGTTTTTTCTATTGGGTCCCTGGTAAGCCCTCCCTCAATACAGATTTCCCCGGTCCAGGCCAAAACCAAAAAACATCTTGAGTTGAAGCTCTTCCCTGAAAAGGAAACTTCAATCGGACAGAGGCGGGTCCAAGAACTTCGGCAAAGTCAATACTTTTTGTTAGACAAGCACTCTAGGAAAAGTAAAGAAGTATAAGAATTGACAGATGAGGGCATGACACAAACATACAGGCGTTAAATGTCTAAAAGGGAGGCGCAAGCTGCCAACGAAGTTAATGCGCAGCTATATCAACGATCGATGTCATTTTAAAGCTACGCACGCATTTAACTTTGTACAAACAAAAAGTTGGAGGAAGGCCAGTATAAGGATGAGAAGTAATCGAGGATATGACAATTACATAAGATGACAAGCACAAACATGAAATGTCCGGATCCGCTTCGAAGCCATCTTCTCAATATCGACCAACAAATAAACCCGAAGGCAGATCCCACAGATAGAGAGGGAGAGAGACCGCGAGAGACACAAAGGAAAGGAACGGAGCCGAACATAACCAATTTGGCTTTACTTATAATTTCCACTTATATGAAAATAGTTTTTTTTTTCTTTTTTAGGGTTACAGTAGTAGTGATGATGATGATGAAAAAATTGAAAAAAAAAATACTTATCACTTAAAAGATAATAAAATATTATAATTTCACCTGCAATGATGGCTTTACACTTACCGCACATAACCAATTTCATATTTTACAAATTAAATTTGTCGAAAATCGATTATTTAATTCGTCTCGATCGTCTGATTATTTTTTGTTGGTAATTATTAATTGACTCCATGATAATCAACTTTTCTCCCCATATTATTCAATAGATTTTTTTGTTTGTCTATGTTTGTAAATATATCACATTACCTACGATGCACAATGAGTTAGAGTCAACTTTATGTGAAATTTTAGCTAGAGTCACTTTCTCATTATCGTTGAATCAATTTTACTATTTATTACTTTCTCATTCTCATTTAGTTAATATTTTAGAAAAATATGTATATTTCTCTTAATATTTCCTTAAGATATATTTTCTAATTCTCATAGGTCAATTTTACTACAAATTGTCTAGAGATTTCCCTCCAACTTCTCTCTTTTTCTTGAACTAATGCCAAATTCTAATTTGGAAAAGAAAAGACTCATTTCTTTGGAGTTTAACGTGCAAAAATCACTTTTAGCATATCCGAGGCGACATGAAGTTACCTGAGCAGAAGATGGGTCTCGTGGTTGGGCGAACATGGGTCTCGGGGGACATTTATTTCACGCATGTGATAGAGGTTCGCATTCTTTCTTATGCGCCGTTCATGCTCGTTCCATGTTGCAGAGGAATTGTTTCCATCAAAATCAGCATTTCCACTTCGTCCATCGAAACCCTCCCACCAATAAATAACCACAGCAAGAAATCAAGAAAAAATGCACAACTCTTCCCCAACAAACGATGTTCCAGAATCTAGTAGCGCCGGATCATCCTCACACCAGAATCATCTGGCCAAAATAGACCAAGTTCCGGCGACAAACACCTTTTGCTACTGTAACTTCCTCCCCAGCAAAGCCGTTGAAGACGCGAAGAGGCCCAAAGCATTCCCCACAAGGTCAAACACAAGCCGGTCGAGATCAGGGATGAAGATCGGCTCCCTCGGTCTGATTCTCGTGACCACCCGACCCCCAAAAAGGTCGTCGATTAGCTCAATCTTAGGACGGAGAAGCTGGTGGTCAGGGACCACATAGCCTTGGATAGCACGTTCCGTTGTGGCCTATGTCCGACGTGCAAAACGTACATGCAGGGCACATGCACTATGTGACGATACGCGATGACGCAGATTGCAACCATGGTGGCAGCAGCGGCGACGGCAATTGTGCGAATCGACCTCTATATTTCCGCGGCTTGAATGTACACTTGGCTAAGTGTCACGGGACCGCCCATTACTTTCTGGATTTGAGCGATGTGTCCATAACGAGACAACTCAAGGTGGGCCATATCATTCTATTAAGGGGGGGAGCTCAGAATGGTTGCTTCATCATGGAGGGACCTGACCAAGCACATTGTATGCATGCACGTGCAAATCTTTTTGGTCGAAAAGAAACCAGAATGTTACGAAACTTTTCGAGATTTACAGACTCGGGGGAGGAGGAGGGGGAGATTTGTGGAGGCGATTGGATTTCTTTCTTTTTCTTTTCTCTTTTAAACATTTCTACTCTTCATGATGAGAGGCATCATGCATGATGTAGGGCAAGTTAATGGGGCATATGAGTTTGGGACTACACCTATATTTTGAAGTTCTTTTTTGTTGAAGTTGACTGGTTTGAGATAACTCTGCTTGGAATCATCATTAGGATAAAAAGTAGAGTGATTATGAAGAAAATAGTTCAAAGAAAGAAAGAAAGATTTCTATAAAAGACTCATATTCGTGTGGGGGACTAACATCCTTCATAATTAGGGGATAAATTGGATGGAGATGGTTTACCTTCCTTGAATAGGTGTGCATTATCATCCAGCAAATATCGGACGATTGAACCCTACGACTTTGAGTTGAAGACACGAGTACTTTGTTTTGGTTAGTTTTCTAGAAGTCCAAATTCATCTGATTTACTTGCTCGCCTGCTTTCTTCTTAATGAATGGGAATCCTCATAAACACTGGGCATTTGCAGTAACAAACGTATATGAAGATCATATTTATTAGGATTCACATTTTCTTCTCATCGTTGCTTGTTGCAACAAAGGGGATCAAAAATTTGTGTTACTCCATTCAGGGTTGTTCCTTAACAACGGGGAAACTGTTTGCATCAAGATCACCCTTTCCAATTCCTCCATCAAGACCCACCAACAATTACGACGAGAAAATCAAAGAAAATGCACAACTTTTTCCCATCAAACAATTTTCTCGAGTCCAGCAGTGCCTAGTCATCGCCACCACAAAAATCATCAAACCAAGTTAACTAGGCTCCAATGAAGAAGACGCCTTTCTATGACTTCCTCCCAAGTAAAGCCGTCGAAGACGCTGAGAGGGCCCAGGACATTCCCCACCGGGTCACTTCATCTACTAAGTCCCATTTATTGTGCATGGGAACCATCGACTTTTGTATTTGAAGTACGCAACTTTTCTAAATGTGTTAGCGCTTGATTTTGAAAGTTGGTCGATATATGTTATTTCTATTTTTAGTGGTCTAAACTAATGCACGTGAACAGTCATTAATAAGACTCGTATTTTGAGATCCAAAATGGATTGACATCTTTTTTATCATTTAGGTACGCATTAGCATCAATTATACACCACGTAAAAAAAAAAACCTCATTCCAAAAAAAAAAAACAAAAACAAAAACAAAATCTTAAACCATCATTCCTATCGCGGCCTTCGAATTTTTTGAAGGGTGAATTATTCGAAAAGGCTAATGGATTACTAAGTCCGAAGACTTGGCACGGACCCTCCAAAGTCCTACCAATCGCGACTTGATAGAAATTAATTCATTTAAACATGCAATTTCAATTTGGAGCCGCCACTAACCAATTAGGACTGGTTAGAAACCCAAGTAAAGTATGGGAGAATACTTTACTATTGCGAACCAGAGATTCAATAGGTCCGGGGACATGATTACGCTAGATTAGTCTAACGCCCTTTCGGTACCTTTTATTTTAATTTTTTAAAAATATTTTGCAGGCAATGTTGATTAATTTTAATCTAAGCTACTAACATGCAAATGGTGGTCATGCGGGTGTACAGTCAATAAAATAACATTCAAATAAAAAAAACTAATAAAAAATACATGTCCTAAACATGATTTTTAAATGACATGATATCTAATTTTTCTTTTTCTTTTAAAAATGTTAATTATATGCAATCATGATCTAAATTTAATATGCATGGATTTATTTTAATAACATGCGAGATGCAGTTCATATTGTATGACTTAAACTTATCACTATATGTATGCAATCTAAATTATATAATCCTAAATATGCATATGCTATGGGATAAATGACATGGTATTTCTACATGCATGCTCTTTTATGATTTTATTTTATGATGATTCATTTTTTAATGCATATATGCAACCTATGCTAAATAATGATGATATGAGATTAATTATGAATTAACCTATTAACTAACCAAGGAAATGATCTTTTATTTTTTTATGACATGATTTTTTTATTGAAAAAAAGTAACTTAATGGTGCAATGATCATCTTTTAGCATTTTCCTTTTTATTAAAAAAAAAACAATTAAACTATAACTCATATGGCATGCATAACATTTTTGTCTTTTTGTTTTACTAAATGAAAATTGAATTAATCTAAAAATATCTAGGTGTGTTGCTTTAATATGAAATGTGTATAGACCTAGGTACCTAAGTTCTAGATATGACAATATTTTACTAATAAACAAATTCTAATTAAACCTATTATGCAAATTAACTAACATGTACCTAATATTTTTTGGATTTTTTTATTGAAATTCGAAATTAATAAATAATAATTAAACTATCTAAAGTGAATAACATTCTAATTTATTTTAGGAATCAATTTAACTTAAACTATATTTTATCTCAAAAGCTATATAAAAAAAAAAAAATCAAGACATGCCAACATTATTTAAAATTAGCCCTAACAAAAATCACCCGTCTAAAAGTATAATCTAAAAATTATAATCCTATAAATGCAATTCTAATTTACTAACCCTAAAAATACCGTCCTAATTTACTAAACCTAAATGCTCTAATGCAATATTTAGATTTTTATGCACTTTTTGATTTTTTTGATTTTTGATTTTTATTTTTTAATCTTTCCAAGCAAGTAATTATTTTAAAAAGAATGAAGATAAGAATTAAAATAACCGAAAAAATAATCCGTTGTCTCACGGATTAAATTAACAATTATTTTAACTCTATAATGATTTAACGATTGAAATGTTATTAAATTTCCTAAAAATTAAAGTAAATAAAAAAATGACCCGACGTCTTACGGGTCAAATTAATAATTACCTTAATTTGAGATAAAACTCCTAATGTCTACAAGGTCTACAAATATTAACATACAATAATACAATTCAAATAATGAAACTTAAAAATAAGCTAACATAACATGAAATAAGTAAAAAATAAAAAATAAAAATAAACTACCTAAGGCCCTGCAACAAAAACAGGGGAGGGTGGGTCGTGGGCATAGCAGCAGGCTCGGATCAGGAGCGGCGGCGGCAGGAGCTCGAGGCGTTGCAGCGGTGGTGTCCCAGGGGTGTGTGGCGCGTCGGAGGCAGAGTAGCGCGGGAGGTCTGAGCACTGCAGAGGCGGGCGCAGGCGGTGCGGATCTGGTTCGAGCTGCTGCGGTGTTGCCGTCGCAAGTTGCTACAGGGGCTAGGAGGCGCAGCGACCGGTGTGGGCTGGCGTCGTGCTAGCTGCAGGAACGGCAAAGGAAAACTCCCAGAGGCACGGTGGTAGTCCGGCAGAGGGAGTTGCGACGAATGGGCTGAAGCGCAGCGTTGTTGCTCGGGGACCGACGGTGCAGCTTGGTGACCGGCGGTGTGGGCTTGCGGAGGAGATGACTGGCGCAGTCTCGAGCGTTGCGGTGCTTCAAGGCACGGCTGCTGGTGTCGCAGCGAGAGGCGGCTCCGGTGCTGCAGCGACGATGATGTACACGGAGGGCGCGGCGCGACTGTGGAGGCGAGCGGTGGAGATGCTGTACGGGGGACGGTCACGGCAGCGGAGCTTCAGAAACTTGGGCAGAGGCGGCCGCCGGATTACTGGGCACGGCAGAGATAGCGGAAGCGCGGCACGGGCTGTTGAAACGTTGCAATGGTAGGCGAGCGCTGGGGAAGAAGAACAGTGTTCTTCTTTTCTTTTTTTCTCTCTCTCTCACCTGTCTCTATCTCTCTGCCGAACCCTCACACGTCTCCCTCACTCTCACTTTACTGCTTTGCCTCACGTGATCTCTCTCTGTACCTTCTCTTTTCTCCACCTTTTTGACTTTTCTCCTTTCTTTTTCACTTTCTACGTTACCTGCACTCTCTCTCTCTCAGAACCACAAGCTTCTCACTTTTCCTTTTCTTGTTTTCTTTTTCCCTTGACAAAGAGAAGTCGCCCCCTACCGAACGATAGAAATTTTTTATTTCCTGAATTTTTTCGAATTCGTCCCCCCTCCCCTTCACCGAAGCTTTGTATCCTCTATTTATAGAGGAAACACTCGAATTTTTTTTTTTTTTTTTTTGCAGGTGAAGATTTTCCGATATTCACTCATCTTCTCAACAAAAAATGGCTCCAAAAATCAAACGGTTGTTGAGTTTTTGAATTCAAAAATTTTTTAAAAAATTCCCTCTATAATCAGATGAGTTTAAATTAGGTGTCAACAATTCCCAAAACAACCATTGCCTGAGTCAATACTTCTCAAATTTTTGATATTGATAGATAAATTTTTTTTTCAAATTTGAGGGTTCTTTAAAAAAAATTATCCTCATGATATATGTAAATTAGGACTCTCAATTATTTTAATTAGTAAAGCACCGTTCATTGAAAGGTGGATAATGTCATTGTACTGTATAAAGGGAGAGCATCATAATCCTCGGGCTCCATTTGTTTTCGTATAAAATGAAGGATTTAAAAATAATCGCTTATAACACTTGAAATAACTATAATTAATGAATAATGATTTAAGTATCGACAACAATTTAATTCTAAATATTTTGATGAGTAACGAAAATTTTTTCTACTGTATTCTATAAGTGACACAAACGATTATTTAAAAAAGATATATATTTAACTATATTCAGAATTATTTATTTTTTGTAAATTAAACGGGCTCACGAGCCGATGAAACCTCCCCGATTTGTGTTTATCTTTACCGGCGCGGATGTACTTTTGCAAGAGGGGGCGCAATAGAAAAAGCTGGTGCCAAAGAGAGAGAGAGAGGGAGAGAGCGCGAGGGGAAGAAGCAAAATGGCAGTACGTTGCTCTGAGCCTCATTCTCTCTCGGTTAGCCACACCTGGACTCCATCATCTCTATCTGATGAAACTTCGGCCGGCATCCTCGCTTCCTCGGCGTCTATATCGCCGGTGAGTTTTTTTTTTCTTTTCGGTTTCGAGTCCGCCTCGAGGATCGACTCAGAGACATGAAGGCAGTGGCCAGATCTCGAATTCTCTTCTTCAGGCTCGCCTCCTAGCCGGCTAGTGACTTCCACTTTCAAGCACTTGCCTTGCTCTGTTTTGCCCTATCTCGGCTCGACTGGGGGCGAGAGTTGCTGTCTTTCACTTGTGCTGAGTGCAAACTAGTCATCCTATGCTGATTTCGAGTCTTGATTTGTTCATTCTTTACGGGTCTCAGTCTAAGTTCGTGCCCCGAATAATTTTTTTTCTCCCATTGGCCCATGCCTATCCTTTGTTTTTTAAAATGCCTAAGCCTAGTTAGCAAGCCTAGTCAGTGTATGGTACATTCAATCTTAGACTACTTTGAGCACTTATGAGTACATTTGTTTTCATGAAGGGTCACTCTCATTAACTAATGAGCATGTTTACTGTTAAAATTTTCGATTAAGGAAATCGGGTTTGAGTTTTGTTTCCTTATTTCGTTCTTATTTCGTTCTCGATTGCTGTTGACACTTAAATTTTACAATTTTATTTATGATTTAATCGTGTACAAAACTAGGAATTAGTTGCCAAAAAGAGAAAAAAATAAAAATTAATTAATTATTTTTTAAAAAAAAAGGAAGAAAAAGGGTAAACGCTCATGGGTCGGGTCGGGCCGGATCTGGCCTTGGCTCGACCCGCTTCTTTTTCTCCTTCGCGTGGCCCAGCCCTCTTCCTTTCCTTTCCACGCACGGCCCAGCCCAGTTTTCTTTTTCCTTTTTCTCCTTCGAGCAGGCCACGCCTGGCTGTCTTCCTCCTTCGCACGCAGACCTGCAAAAGAGGACAGAAACAGGGGCAGCGACAGAGGAGCAGGCGGATCGGGGTGGCAGGTGAGCGGCGCGATCCGCGGGTCGGGGGCAGTTCGGCCACCAAGCTGGCAGCTGCCGAAGCCATGCGCACCGGCCGATTGCTGAAAAAGGAGAGGAGAGAAAGAGGACAAGGGGACGATTTTTGAAACCAGAGAGCGAGAGAAGGAGAGGGGAGAGAAGGAGCACGAGGGGGAGAACAGAGAGAGAGAAACCGAGACAGAGAGAAATCGAGAGTGGAAAGCGGGAGAGAAGCTTGGCCGCGCTCGATACTCGGCTTCCTGACGTCCATATTTCCGGTAAGTTTTTTTTTTTTTTTTTTGAGTTCAGCACCCCTTTGACCCGAGGATCTCGTCTCGACGCCAGGGCAGCCGGCCACGGCTCGATCCGTCTCGGGTCCGCCCTGCTGGCCGCCGCCGTCGTCGAGCCGAGTAGGGCCCGTCACCCAAGCGCATTGGCGCGCTCCATTGTTACCCTGTTCTTTTGAGCTCGCCGGATCGGGGGCTCGCAGTTCTTTCGTCCGCTCGAGTCCCGACCTCGGCGGTGCTGCACGTCGCTGCCTCTGGACCTTGCTTGTTTGTCTACGTTTATCTCAGTCGCGTTTTGAGGTCCAGTCGAGTTATCGTTTGCCTCCGGCCCGGTCGGTGTTGTTCGATGAAATGTCTTTGTGATACCCATTTATGTCACGTTCGTCTCCCTGAAATCGTAGATCCCTTCGTTCATATTTTGTTGGTTTTTATACTTTAATGTCGCTGTTCCTCGCTTCTTTCCTTCGTCACGGTCGCTTGCGCATACGTGGTGTGTTTTGTGTCCTTCGTTCCGGCGATAGACGGTGGTGGATCGCGACTCTCGCAGGGAGTGAGGGCGGACGGCGGTGTGAAGGAGGCGCTCGGGAGAGACGGAGAGGCCGGCGGCGGCAAATCCCGGTCGAAAGTGTTGGTGCGGTGAAGGGGTCTTCGGGAAGGAGTGTCGGGCGTGCAGAGAACGCGCGAAGAAGAAGAAGAACAAAAGGCAAAAGAAAAAATAAAAAGAAAAGAAAAGAAAAGAAAAGAAATAATAAAAAAAAAGAAAGTGGCTTCAGGAAGAGGAGTCGCTGAAAAGGGCGCCGGGGGGCCCGGGGGGTGGGAAGTGGAGCTGCAGCGAACAGGACAAAACAAAAAAAAAACGATTTTTTTTTAAAATTCAAAAATAACAAAAATCAAAAAATTCAAAAAAATTTCCGAAAATTAAAAAACGAAAGAAAACATAAAAAAATTCGCCTTTTTATAAAAAATATAATTAAAAAATTTCAAAAATTTAAAAAAATTGAAAATTAAAAAATTGCAAAAATCCATTTTTTTGAAAAATTCGAAAATTCCTTTAAAAAAACTAGAAAAATCTAAAAAAATCTATAAAAAAATTAAATTTCCTCAAAAAGGTTGAAATTAATCTTTGGAGTAATTTTCTCCTAAAAATAGGAAACCTTTCAATTTAGAATTATGTTTAAGTTTGATTAAGCATTTAGGGCTTTACCTTAAGGTTTCAATTGTCTTTAGGAGCGAATGCCTTTGAATACATAATATGGATATGTTGATTTTGGTTTCTCTTTAATTTAGTTAGGAACAATATTTATCTTTTCTTTGATGTTAAATGATCTTTCATGCAATTTATTTAATCGCTTTTCTTGGTTGCTAATTGTTATTTTAATGATTGTGTACCCGTATGATCACTTCACATATTAGCGGATAGGTGTAAAATCAATCAAAACTGCTTGACAAAAATATTTTCTTTTAACATAAACAAGATTAGGTATTTGACAAGGCACTAATTGATTAATTAGTGTAATCAAGTCTCCGACTCTACATTCTCTGGTTGCGTAGAAAGTGTGGCATACTTTCGTACTTCACTTGGTTTTTAGCCGACCGCAATAGGGTATTAGCATCTCATTTTGTGCAAAATTTCTGAAAAATATCCTAATCAAGCCATGCACGCCTGTTGTTGGCCGAACTTAAAAGGATGAAACAAAGAGAAGAGAGGGGGGTTCTCGACTGGTTCTAGGGAAAAACGAAGTGAAGAATAGAGAGCGCCGGAGAGCAAGCTTAAGAGAGAGAGAGAGAGGGCGAAGGACAGAGAGTTGGAGCGAAACCAGAGAGCTCGAGAGAATGGAGGGCGGGCCAGAGGGAGAGGTCTTCGAGTAAGGGAGAGAGAGACCGAGAAGGAGGGTGAGCGAGAGAGCGACCGAGAGAGAGAGTGCAAAATATCGTATGTAGTGTAGAATCGGATCTGAAGCTCTTTACTAGGATTAGAACAAGCTCGAAAGAGTGTTTGATCATTGCCGGAGGTCCGTTCATCTGCTGCCATTCACCGTAGTCCTCCTCTCGAACCAGGTAGGCTTTTGTTTCGACCATGTGTCCCTTGTTTCTTGGGAGGCGTCGGGCCGGAGCTCGTGCCGACTAGTTCGCGCAAGCTTTGATTCGAGCCGGTCCTCCATGAAAGCTGCTAGTTGTTTTAGTACGCGTCGTAGGGGTTTAGATTTGTCTCGCACACTAAATACTTGTGGAAATGCCTAAACGATAGCTAAGTTCTGCAAGTTTGTTGAAGCCTGGAGATAATTGTTCTTTGTCCATATCTGTTTCGACTGTGATTAACCTGTCCATGAGCGGATCTTGAGCATTGTTTGTGCATGTCGTGTTGATGTTTGCCCAAATTTATGTCCCAAGTGAGACTAGGTTCCTTTGTTAACCGATGCATCCTACATGTTCGTTGAAATGCCTCAGAGAAGGCCGAAGGCTAGCACATGTTTAAATGGAGATCAATGCGTCTTTACTTTTGTAACGGTTGTTTTATGTTCACGTGTGCTTTGGTGTCATTTTCGTGAAGTGGCCTTGTATCGTCAAATCGGCAAGTGTTTTCCTTCTCGTCGGAGTAGATTCTACTCGGCCTCATTAATTTTCTTCTCCCTTTTTTTTAATTAGTTAAATTTTTGGAAAAATAAAATGAAATAAAATAAATAAAAATTATCATTAGTGATGCAAATATTCCTAATGTTAAAACCCGATGCAATTTAATAAATTTTTTTCTTTTTTTATTATTTTCTTTTTTTTGGCTAGGGTTTGAAAATTAATCCCTAATTTTTACGCAATTAAGTCTTAAATAAAATTGTAAAATTTAGGCATGATAATTGAGACACGAAAACAGCTTAGTGAGCATGTTGTCGGGCAATTTCGTCCAATCCACGTACTCATTTCGCTCGGAAGACAAAACTTCTTCCTTAAGTTCAGTATTGCTATGTGCACCCACCTTCTCCTTCACCTTTATGGACTTCAGCCTACAACTCATATTTTCTTTAATTTCTGATAGGGGAAAGGCTTCTCTAAAAGTCTGACTACTTCTCTAAAAATCTGACTAACACACAAATCTTTGACCATGCATTTTAATTTGCTAAGTGAAAAAGATAAGAAAACAAACCAGCCCAAAACCCACCTAAACCGCTCCCGACCCGCCAAGCTATTACTCTCTTACCTCTCAAATGTCGTCGACCTCCTTCAACCAGTGGTGAGTGGAATTCTCGCCTTTGGTTCGACCAAACTCTTGACTTCGACGGCCTTGGTCTTTTGCCAACAGCCAATTTCGCTTATCCATGAAACCAAGCCGTTCCTCTCCAATGACTAAATCATCATGTGAAACACCAAAATTGACCACCATGCACACCGGCGACTGTTGCGACCTATTCTCGAGAGGAGGGAACATGTTTAGGGATATTACGTAAATGACAGACCTAAAGCCCATGATTAGGCACAAGCTCTCATAATCCCATACCCCACGCCCTAAAGGCTTAATCAAACATAATTCAAAATTGAAAGGTTTCCTATTTTTAGGAGAAAATTACTCCAAAGATTAATTTCAACCTTTTTGATGAAATTTAAATTTCTTTTAAAGATTTTTTTAGATTTTTATTTTTTTATAAAAAGAAAGGAATTTTCGAATTTTGCAAAAGAAACTAGATTTTTGCAATTTTTTTAATTTTTTAAATGATTTTTTTTTTTAAAAAAGTCGAATTTTTTAATGTTTTCTGAGTTTTTGAACTTTCGGAAATTTTTACTTTTTTTTGAAGATTTTTGAATTTTAAATTTTTTTAAATTTTTAATATTTAATATTATTATATTCATGAAAATGAATTCGGACCGAGTAAAAACCCAATCCAGCCATTGACCCGAACCAAACCCGGATCTGATCAACGTCAGGTTAAAACCGATTTTCTAATACTTTGATTTTTTTATTTGATTTTCTTTCTCTCGTCTTTTTCCCAATTTGTCTTTTTATGCTGCTCCCTCCTCTTCTTCATGCATTTTTCACATAACGTCCCCCTCCAACGTCTTTTCCTCCGTTTTGTCTTTTTTTCAATTCTTTTCATTACCTCTTTTTTTATTTCTTTTCCTTTTATTTTGCTCTCTCTCCTCCCTGCTCCCTCTTTCTCTTCCCGAAGCGTGTCTTGTCCTTCCTCGCGACACTCCTTTCAATTCCCGAAACTGCTTCCTCACCGAAACTCATCCGAACAACAACACCAATAGAGGCACCTGACGTCCCTTCCAACACCAAACCACCTCGATCGGCGCGCATCGCCGCCGCCGCCACCTAACTCTGGCGGCTGCTAAACTATTTTCGGATGAAAAATCCCCCGGCTCAAACACACATGATTACTCCACGAAAATCGCATAAAATTGCAATGAAAACATAAAAGACAGGCACGGTCCAACATATATATCAGAAAGCGCGAATTAGACTGAGTTTAAACCTGGGTTGTTTCTCGGTTTTCTCTTAGACATTTTGTCAAACAGATAAGGTGCATCAGCTAGAGAGAGGACCTAGCCTCACTTGGACATAGATTTGGGCAAATATCAACACGGCATGCACAAGCAATACTCAAGATCCGCTCATTAACAGGTTAATCACAGTCGGAACAGATATGAACGAAGAACAACTATCTCCGGGCTTCAACAAACTTGCAGAACTTAGATATCGTTTAGGCATTTTCACAAGCACTTGATGTGCGCTACTTACGGGGAATTTTCTGCTTAATAGACCCCTACGATGCATACTAGAACAGCTAGCAGCTTTCCAGGGAGGACCGGCTCATACCGAAACTTGCGTGAACTAGTCGGCACGAGCTCCGGCCCGACGCCTCCCGAGAAACAAGGGAAACGCGGTTGAAACAAAGCCTACCTAGTTCGAAAGGAGGACTACGGCGAATGGCGGTTGACCAACGGACCTCCGACGACGACCAATCACTCTCTCGAGCTTGCGCTCTCTCTCTAGGTCGCTCTCTCTCCTAGCCAAAGACCTCTCCCTTTGGCTCGCCCTCCGTTCTCTTGAGCTCTCTGGTCTCGCTCCAGCTCTCCTTTAGTCGCTTCCTCGCTTGGACTCCTCTCTCTGGTTCGCACCCCCTCCTTCTCTGTGTTCAGCCCTTCTGTCCTCCTCCTCTCGTGTGCTTCGCTTGAACCTGCTGGTGCGCGAGGTCCCCCTGCGACGCCGGGCGGCGGCAAGGCTTGACCCCGACCACCCACTCCTGGTCGGAGCTCCGCCCTAGTCGCTGTTCCCCTCTTTCCTCTATTGCTTTTGCTTTCTGCAGGTTTCGCATGCCCCAGGGACGGAGCAGACCGGTTCTGTTGACTGGGCTGAACGTGGGGAGAAGCTGGGGCCGGGCCCGGGCCCACGCAAGGGGAAGAAGAAAAGAGAGAGGGGCGGGCCTTGACCAAAGGGGTCGGGTCAGGCATGATCTGGCCTTGGCCCGGCCCGCCCCTCTCTCTTTTCTTCTTCCCCTTGCGTGGGCCCGGGCCCGGCCCTAGCTTCTCCCCACGTTCCGCCCAGTCAACCGGTCTGCTCCGTCCCTGGGGCATGCGAAACCTGTAGAAAGCAAAAGCAGTAGAGGAAAGAGGGGAACAGCGACTAGGGCGGAGCTCCGACCAGGAGTGGGTGGTCGGGGTCAAGCCGGCACTGCCAGCCAGCGTCACAGGGGGGACCTTGCGCACCAGCAGGTTCAAGCGAAGCATGCGAGAGGAGGAGGACAGAAGGGCTGAACACAGAGAACAAGGAGGGGGTGCGAACTAGAGAGAGTGAGTCCGAGCGAGGAAGTGACTAAAGGAGAGCTGGAGCGAGACTAGAGAGCTCGAGAGAACGGAGAGGTCTTTGGCTAGGAGAGAGAGAGTGCAAGCTCGAGAGAGTGGTTGGTCGTCGTCGGAGGTCCGTTGGTCAACCGCCATTCGCCGCAGTCCTCCTTTCGAACTAGGTAGGCTTTGTTTCAACTGTGTGTCCATTGTTTCTCGGGAGGCGTCGGGCCGGAGCTCGTGACGACTAGTTCGCGCAAGTTTCGGTTTGAGCCGGTCCTCCCCGGAAAGCTGCTAGCTATTTTAGTATGCATCGTAGGGGTCTATTAAGCGGAAAATTCCCCGTTAGTAGCGCACATCAAGTGCTTGTGAAAATGCCTAAACGATATCTAAGTTCTGCAAGTTTGTTGAAGCTCGGAGATAGTTGTTCTTCGTTCATATCTGTTCCGACTATGATTAACCTGTTAATGAGCGGATCTTGAGTATTGTTTGTTGTTGACGCCTAAATTTTCCTTTTAGTTAATTAGGTCTTACTTCTTTATTTTATTTTACTTTATTTTATCTTTTTCGGATAAAAAAATAATAATGAACGAAAAAATAGAAAAAAAAACAAGAAAAACAGAAAAAAAAAAAAAAAAAGCCCCTCCTCCGGGCCTTCTCGGCCCGTTCCGCCTCGCCAAGCCCGGCCAGTCGTCTTCTTCCTCGCGCCCCGTTGCGGCACACGCGCCGAACGGCGCGATGCCGAGCAAGCGGAGTGAACAGCGACGCACATGGAGCGGCCTGGCACCTGGACGGTGATGGGACATGGAGTAGGGGTAGCCGACGTTGGATGGGACGCCGGTTCGGCCGGCGAGGGCCGCGGCGCCATCGGTCGAGCCCCGTCGACCGGCCACCCTCGGCCTATAAATAGGCCCTCCATCCCCGATGAAGAGGAACACACAGAGATCGCGGAGGGAGAGAGGGAGCCAGATCGAGTCGCAGCCCTTGGACACCCCATTGAGAGACTTCAGGGGGGCCGAGGGCTCGCGGCCTTAGATCTGAGCCCCGCCGGAGGGAGAGTAGAGAGAGAGATAGGCACGGAGAGAGAGGCGCGGGAGGGATTCGCGTGGGTCTCGCTGTCGCCGTCTTCGCCCTCGTCGCGCCGTTGCCGAGCAGGTATCGCGCCGTCGCCGTCGCCGTCGCCATCTCCCCCCTCCATAGTCCAATCATCTTCGCCGTCGCCGCCGTCTTCGCCGTCGTCGTCACTGCAGCTCCCCGGCGCCGCGGAATCGCAAACCCTAGGGTTTGCGATTCTCCGGGTCTCGAAGCGGATCCGGACCCGGAAAATCGGGGTTCGCGGTCCGTGGGCGGCGGGAGTCGGGTCGGGGCGTTCGGGTCGGATCCGGGTAGGGTTTCGCCGGGGAGTGGGTTGGTGGGTCGAGGTCGTCGGGTCGGGCCGGGTGTCCTCGAACGCCCGCCACGACGCCGTTTCGTTTTAAAAAAAAAAAGCGAGTCGGGCCCGCAACGCCCGCGTTGCGGGCCCGTCCTCATTCGGATCGGCCCGACCGGGTCGGACCCAACTCGCGGATCCGACCCGGGTAAGTTTTTATATTATTTTAGTATAAAATGATATTTTAAATAAATAAATAAATAATAAATACTTCATTTCAAAAATCAAAAAATGTTTTATTTTCAAAAAATATTAAAAAATGTTAAAATATGTTTATTTTCAAAAAATCGAGAAAAAATAAAAAAGTAATTTATTTTCTAAAAATATCAAAAATATTTAAAAATATTTTATTTTCCAAAAAAAAAAAAATAAAAATATTTCATATTTTTCAAAAAATGTCAAAAATCCAAAAAAGCCAAAAATTCATGAAAAAGCCAAAAATTCCGAAAAAAGCCAAAAAGATTTGTATTTTTTCCAAAAATACCAAAAAATCCCAAAAATTCCTTTTGTGTCCAAAAATTAGAAAATGACTCAAAAAAATGTTTTTCTCCCAAAAATGCATGGAAAATCTCTCGAACATTCAAAAAACCTCAAGGTTTAAACAAGATTAGGTACCGAAAGGGCATTAGTGATTAACTAGTGTAAGCAAGTCCCCGATCCTAATTTCTCTTATTGCGTAGGAGTGAGTATTTCTCCCGATACTTCACTTGGGTTTCTAATCAACCCACCCCAAATGGATTAGTGGCGACTCCATTTTAAAAATTGATTTACAGGTTAAAAACTTGAACCATTAAGTCGTGAATTGGTGGACTTGGGAGAGTCCGGGCTTAATAAATTCAGCCGAGCTATTAGCCTCCTTAGGCGCCCGTACCAGATCGCGGGCGCTGAAAAAAAAAGGGGTCGCGACACTTGTGCATGCCGTGTTGATATTTGCCCAAATCTATGTCCAAGTGAGGCTAGGTTCTCTCTCTAGCTGATGCACCTTATCTGTTTGACAAAATGTCCAAGAGAAAATGGAGAAACAACCCAGGTTTAAACTCAGTCTACTTCGCGCTTGTTGATATATATGTTGGACCGTGCTTGTCTTTTATGTTTTCAATGCAATTTTCGTGGAGTAATCATGTGTGTTTGAGACGGGGGATTTTTGCATCCGAAAATAGTTTAGCAGCCGCTGGAGTTAGGTGGCCGGCGGCGGTCTGCGCCAGTCGAGGTGGTTTGGTGTTGGAAGGGACGTTAGGTGCCTCGGCTGGTGTTGTTGTTCGGATGAGTTTCGGTGAGGAAGCAGTTTCGGGAATTGAAAGGAGTGTCGCGAGGAAGGACAAGACACGCTTTGGGAAGAGAAAGAGGGAGCAGGGAGGAGAGAGAACAAAATAAAAGGAAAAGAAATAAAAAGGAGGTAATGAAAAGAATTGAAAAAAAGACAAAATGGAGGAAAATACGTTGGAGGGGGACGTTATGTGAAAAATGCATGAAGAAGAGGAGGGAGCAGCATAAAAAGACAAATTGGGAAAAAGACGAGAGAAAGAAAATCAAATAAAAAAATCAAAGTATTAGAAAATCGGTTTTAACCTGACATTGATCGGATCCGGGTTTGGGTCGGGTTAATGGCATTTGGATTGGGTTTTACTCAATCCGAATTCATTTTCACGAATATAATAATATTAAATATTAAAAATTTAAAAATTTTAAATTCAAAAATCTTCAAAAAAGTAAAAATTCCGAAAATTCAAAAACTCGAAAACATTAAAAAATTCGACTTTTTTTAAAAAATTAATTAAAAAAATAAAAAATTGCAAAAATCTAGTTTCTTTTGGAAAATTCGAAAATTCCTTTCTTTTTATTAAAAAAATAAAAATCTAAAAAAATCTTTAAAAGAAATTTAAATTTCATCGAAAAGGTTGAAATTAATCTTTGGAGTAATTTTCTCCTAAAAATAGGAAACCCTTCAATTTTGAATTATGTTTGATTAAGCCTTTAGGGCGTAGGGTATGGGATTGGGAGAGCTTGTGCCTAATCATGGGCCTTAGGTCTGTCATTTAGGTAATATCCCTAAACATGTTCCCTCCTCTCGAGAATAGGTCGCAACAGTCGCCGGTGTGCATGGTGGTCAATTTTGGTGTTTCACATGATGATTTAGTCATTGGAGAGGAACGGCTTGGTTTCATGGATAAGCGAAGTTGGCTGTTGGCGAAAGACCAAGGCCGTCGGAGTCAGAGTTTGGTCGAACCAAAGGCGAGAATTCCACTCACCACTGGTTGAAGGAGGTCGACGACATTTGAGAGGTAAGAGAGTAATAGCTTGGCGGGTCGGGAGCGGTTTAGGTGGGTTTTGGGCTGGTTTGTTTTTTTATCTTTTTCACTTAGCAAATTAAAATGCATGGTCAAAGATTTGTGTGTTAGTCAAATTTTTAGAGAAGTAGTCGACTTTTAGGCTCCGTTCGTTTCGCGGAAAATAACTTCCAGAAAATATTTTCTGAATTTTCCGGTGTTCGAATGGCGGAAAATACACGGTCAACGGAAAATATTTTCCGTTGACCGGAAAATCCTTCTTGAAATCACGGAAAATGATTTCCTCTTTTCAAAAGAGGAAATGATTTTCCGCAGCTCTCGCGCGCTCCCGCCGCTCTCTCCTTCCTTCATCGGTTCACGTTCTCTCTCTCTGTTTCTTGCTCTCCCCGCCGCAATGGCCGACGACCTCGTCCTTCTCCGGCCGCTCTTGCCCACCTGCTCCGGTCGGGGCGCCAACGCCGCCGCCATGCTCCGCTTCCCCGGCGGCTCGAAGCCGCTCGGGAGGATCCGGCTCAAGAGGGAGCACCGCGGCGGCGCCGGGAGGCTCGCGGGGAGCCCGCCATCCAGTCGCTCGTCGTGCGGCCGCGAGCCGTGAGCTCGTCGGATCTGCGGCGGAGCTCGCGGCTCGCCGGATCTAGCGGCGAGCTCGGGCTCCCGATCCGGTGAGCTCGAGCTCTGTCGCCAGATCCGGCACGCTCGGGTGAGATCCGGCGAGCCTCGAGCTCGCCGGATCTAGCGGCGGAGCTCGCGGCTTGCCGGATCTAGCGGCTTCGGGCTCCCGATCCGGGCGATCTCGAGCTCTGTCGCCGCATCCGGCGAGCTCGGGTGAGATCGGCCGAGCCTCGAGCTCGCCGGATCTCGCCACCGTGTCTTGTCTTGGTCGGCCGGCCGCCCGGCCATCGGCGGAAGGAGGCGGCGGCGGCGGAAGGAGGAGGAAGGAGGAGGAAGGAGGCGACGGCAAACGAAGCCGCTCGGGAGGAAGAAGGAGGAGGATGGAGGAAGGAAAAAAAAAAAGAAATAATAAATAATAAAAATTTCTATTTTAAAAATATAAATAATTAAAAAATCATTTAAGAAAAATATAAATAAATAATAAATTTTTGGTCAATTAAAAATATTAAAATTCAATTTTTGATAATTTTTTTTCAGGAAAATGTTTGAGCTAACGAACAATGGAAAATATTTTTCACTCAAATTTTAGATTTTGGCCGAACACCGGAAAATAGAGTCATTTTCCGGAAAATAACTTCCAGAAAATGTTTTCCGGAAACATGATATTTTCCGTGAAACGAACGGAGCCTTAGAGAAGCCTTTCCCTATCGAAGCTCGATAGAGGGTAATTAAAGAAAATATGAGTTGTAGGCTAAAGTCCATAAAGGTGAAGGAGAAGGTGGGTGCACATAGCAATACCGAACTTAAGGAAGAAGTTTTGTCTTCCGAGCGAAATGAGTATGTGGATTGACGAAATTGCTCGACAACATGCTCACCGAGCTGTTTTCGTGTCTCAATTATCATGCTTAAATTTTACAATTTTATTTAAGACTTAATTGCATAAAAATTAGGGATTAATTTTCAAACCCTAGCCAAAAAAAAAAATAATAAAAAAGAAAAAAATTATTAAATTGCATCGAGTTTTAACATTAGGAATATTTGCATCACTAATGATAATTTTTATTTATTTTATTTCATTTTATTTTTCCAAAAATTTTACTAATTAAAAAAAAAGGGAGAAGAAAATTAATGAGGCCGAGTAGAATCTACTCCGACGAGAAGGAAAACACTTGCCGATTTGACGATACAAGGCCACTTCACGAAAATGACACCAAAGCACACGTGAACATAAAACAACCGTTACAAAAGTAAAGACGCATTGATCTCCATTTAAACATGTGCTAGCCTTCGGCCTTCTCTGAGGCATTTCAACGAACATGTAGGATGCATCGGTTAACAAAGGAACCTAGTCTCACTTGGGACATAAATTTGGGCAAACATCAACACGACATGCACAAACAATGCTCAAGATCCGCTCATGGACAGGTTAATCACAAATAAATGATATGGACAAAGAACAATTATCTCCAGGCTTCAACAAACTTGCAGAACTTAGCTATCGTTTAGGCATTTCCACAAGTATTTAGTGTGCGAGACAAATCTAAACCCCTACGACCCGTACTGAAACAACTAGTAGCTTTCATGGAGGACCGGCTCGAATCAAAGCTTGCGCGAACTAGTCGGCACGAGCTCCGGCCCGACGCCTCCCAAGAAACAAGGGACACATGGTCGAAACAAAAGCCTACCTGGTTCGAGAGGAGGACTACGGCGAATGGCAGCAGACGAACGGACCTCCGGCAACGATCAAACACTCTTTCGAGCTTGCACTCTCTCTGTCGCTCTCTCGCTCACCCTCCTTCTCGATCTCTCTCTCCCTTACTCGAAGACCTCTCCCTCTGGCTCACCCTCCATTCTCTCGAGCTCTCTGGTTTCGCTCCAACTCTCTGTCCTACGCCCTCTCTCTCTCAAGCTTGCTCTCCGGTGCTCTCTATTCTTCACTTCATTTTTCCCTAGAACTAGTCGAGAACCCCCCTCTCTTCTCTTTGCTCTCATCCTTTTAAGTTCGGCCAACAACAGGCGCGCATGGCTTGATTAGGATATTTTTCAGAAATTTTGCACAAAAGGAGATGCTAATAGCCTATTGGGGTCGGCTAAAAATCAAGTGAAGTACGAAAGTATGCCACACTTTCTACCCAACCGGAGAATGTAAAGTCGGAGACTTGATCACACTAATTAATCAATTAATGCCTTGTCAAATACCTAATCTTGTTTATGTTAAAAGAAAATATTTTTGTCAAGCAGTTTTGATTGATTTTACACATATCTGCTAATATGTGAAGTGATCATACGGGTACATAATCATTAAAATAACAATTAGCAACCAAGAAAAGCGATTAAATAAATTGCATGAAAGATCATTTAATATCAAAGAAAAGATAAATATTGTTCCTAACTAAATTAAAGAGAAACCAAAATCAACATATCCATATTATGCATTCAAAGGCATTCGCTCCTAAAGACAATTGAAACCTTAAGGTAAAGCCCTAAAGGCTTAATCAAACTTTAAACATAATTCTAAATTGAAAGGTTTCCTATTTTTAGGAGAAAATTACTCCAAAGATTAATTTCAACCTTTTTGAGGAAATTTAATTTTTTTATAGATTTTTATAGATTTTTCTATTTTTTAAAGGAATTTTCGATTTTTTCAAAAAAATGGATTTTTGCAATTTTTTTGAAATTTTTAATTATATTTTTTAAAAAAGGCGAATTTTTTTTTATGTTTTCTTCGTTTTTTAATTTTCGGAAATTTTTAGAATTTTTTTATTTTTGAATTTTAAAAAAATCGTTTTTTTTTGTTTTGTCCTATTCACTGCACTTCCCCCCCCTTTTCAGCGACTCCTCTTCCTGAAGCCACTTTCTCTCTTTTTCTCTCTTTTTTTTTTATTATTTCTTTTCTTTTTATTTTTCTTTTGCCTTTTGTTCTTCTTCTTCTTCGCGCTTTCTCTGCACGCCCGACAAGAAAAGCGCCGTTCAAATTCCATGATTGTATCATGGCCATGTCTCTGTATATGTATCATGATTTATCTTCCAATGTAAATGAAAGTAGATAAATTTGAATTTGATTCACAATGTTATTTTTAGCATGTACGTGGGTCTACCATTGGTGCTCTACGTAATGTCGCTTTCATGCTTGGTAATGCTTTTCGCATATTGAAGGAAGGTAGCGTTTTCATCTTTGTTCTTCATCACCCTCAAAAACGATATGTTTCATGGCTGCATTAGGTTTGGTATGATCTTTGATGGCAGGTACCTTTTTCCAACCTACAGCATAGTATACTGTGATCTTTTTTGGCGTATGAGTCTTATTTATTTATTTATTTTCTTTAATGGTATTTGGCCAATGACAGAAAGGTGATGTGGATCTGAAAATGGACGGTTGAATACCTTTTGACTTCCCTATAATGGAAGTACTTGTCTGGCTGTGAGCTGTGTAACATTTCATTTGGTCGGTGCATTTGTCTGTTACCTCTCAACAAAAAGACACTTTTATTTTTTTGCGCATATCCTCATATTGGAAGAGTTATTATTTTAGCAAGATGAAACTGATATGCTGAAGCTTACTTGATCTATCTTGCAGTATGGATGAACACGCATTGGTTGGGATTGTGAACTTAGATGAATTTAGAAGGATGGCTTTGGAGAACGTTAAAATTTATATCCTCACGTTGTCTGATCAGCAAGATTTCACTGCCGCAGCTGCATCGTCTGCTTCTGTAACATTAGCAAAAGTGACCAGAAAGAGCTTGTGTTTCGGTTTCAGGAAATTTCAGATGCAGGTCCAACCATCTTCCCTCATATCCAATTCAATTCCACTACCGCAAATATGTAGATGTTCTTGCCTGAAATTTTATCTTCGAATTTTTCATCCGTTTCTCTTTTTATCTTCATTTGATTAATTTGCTCTTTCAAATATCTTTACTGCATTCATCTCTGCTAATGAGAAATCAGAGATAGGTAGTTTGATATTTAATGTGTAATCCATGAGAATCACTGTAAGCAACTTCCTTGCTAAAAGATGGGGAATGATTATCAGAGAAGTTATTTTGCTGGTTTTATATTGTTCATGTGAGCACTAGACAAGCGAGTAGGGAACTTTTGCCGGTTAGCCGTTTCAATAGATAAACAAGTGGCCACTTGCTTTGTTTGTTTGCTTTTTTAGCTGCTCTTTTCACACTATTGTTTTTTGTTTCCTCTGAACTTCTCCCTCTAATTATTTCTCAGCGAAGCTAAAATAGACAGATTAATATTCATGTTAAAGAATCCTTCTTAACTCCGGGCATTCACAGCATTTGCCCTTGTCCAGGTATGGCCTCCTACATAAGTTTTGTTGGATGATTACCTAAGATATATACAGATAAAACTAAATACAAACTCCAACTCCAAGAGGTATATTATCCTTGAGTCAAATCTATAACTATTCTCTGAGCTGCACGCCTAATTTTAATTGCATGAATTTAAGTCCCAAGAGAGTTTCTTTCTCGCGAAAACAAATATGGAATTGAATTATATTTCATCCATTTAGATTTGTTTACTGTCACAAAAACAATAGTCATTGTCAGAATCAAAAAGAAAATTGCATGCGAAAGGGTGGAAAATGCATTTCAAAACCATTATTTTATGAGAAAATGGGATAGAGCTACCACTCACCAACTCTTCTGGTTCAAATGAATCATATATTCAAATCTTGAGTTAGATAAATGGGAAAATTCTCTAATGCTGTGTTTGAGGGAAGAGAGGGAAGAAAATTGTGAGAGAAACAAACACAAATTTCAAAAAATTTCTTCCAACCAAAAATTGAAAATTTTTCTCCATTTTGCACTCAAATTTTCATTCACTTCATTTTCCTTCATTTCCCAATTGTGATATAATTGTTTGTGGTATATCATATTGCAGTTTACAATTTCCGGTGTTGGCCAAACTTCACACCATGTGAAACTTATTCAAAAGGTTGCTAGATTTTTGTGTGCAATAGTTGATGATGCAACCGCACCACTCAAGGCCAAGATATTTGCAAGAATTGTACTTCGTAATCTGAAGCACATCCAGGGAGAATCTTCAAAGGGGATTTGAAGTATTTCTGTCTTTTAAGAATCATTTTCGAGTAAGATTCTGCTTAATCGTCTGCATCTTAATGTCATTCTCAAGATTAGTGTAGCATTGAACTGGGGCTTGAGCATCACTTAGACACATACTTAGCTGACAAACTGCAACTACAAGCTTGATAGTTTGTTGCCTAATTGTTTTGAAGAGCGGTCAGCTTTTGAAGGTTCCATCCTAATGAAATTGATGAAACCTGTAAAGGGACAATACATTATTCCGTGCACAAGTATGATAATGTGTTGTGAATGTGAAGAAAAATCGGCAGAAAGAATCAAAAGATTTTCTTAGTGGCTCCTATATGAAGCAATAGGCGAAAATGTCTCGAATAAAAAGGAAATGGACCTTTTAACCACAATATCCTACCGTCGCTTGTGGACATTCTTATTAGCATTGTACTTTGTCCAGCTGTCACATGTGTTCCTTTAATACGTGCCGGGCATCTTTGTGCACAATGCTTCTAGACGTGCTTGCAGTGAAGATAGACTTTCATCTTTTTCTTTTACTATTTTTTTGGTTTCGTGGGTTTTGGGGGTTGAGTGGTTGCTTTCTTTACCCCCAACATTGCTAAATACAAAGGTGGACGATAGGGAGCAGATTTTTTTTTTTTACCCCATCTACTTTGTATAAACATGCAATCTTTTGCCCGCACATACATTTATTTGTTCATTCTCTAGTTCTTCATATAGGAGTCTTGACTGTACAATTATGTCTTTGTAAATATTATTATAAGGAGAAATGTTCGTGCCAAGACACGATTTGCTGCTGCAATCACGAATAGAGTCTGACCCTCTCATTTCTTTGAACAAAAGATTATAAAAAAATTAATCGTCGAATCCTTTTTAACTTTTCTGCATAAGCTTGATAAATAAAAGAAATGCTCTCACAGTATTATTTAGGAATTGTAAATGTTGCTTGTTAAAATCCTCCTTTCCGCTTTGGAATGTATAATTCCAGTGCACATGTTGCGTTAATTGACGTACTTGAAAAACTCTTATGTGGGGAGTTTGCACCTTTTGCAGTATCTTATCGCAGTTCTTCTCTAATTTACGGCATTGGCTTCCCTATGCTGCTTGTCCTGTGTACTTGATTGTGGGATTGTCTTCATAATATAGGCGCTCTTGACTTGCCAAGTAGATGTTAGCATCTTCTCATCGTCTTTTAGCAAATAAATATGGTATGACATGGTATTTTTATGTTTAATTCATGTAGAAGCTAACACAGGAAGCTGATATATTGTTGGTGCATTTCTGGTTTTATGCTTAAGGAATAGGATACCATGTTGAATGATTTTTATGAACCTCTGTTTCTGGTGTCCCTGCTGCAACTTCTGCAGCAACGACAGCTTCTAGTGCCTGTACAACTGCAGCCCCGACATCATTTCTTATTGTCGCTTCTAGTAGGGGTTCTGCATTTGCTGTCTCGATAGCTAACTAATATACTTTTTACTTCAAAACATGGCACGACACTTTCTTGTTCTATGTCTACGGATGTCCTGAAATTGTTTCTCATATTAATGGCAAATTAGTGCTCTGTTTTTGCACTATTTGTTCAAGGATTAACTCTTTTCTTTGTTTCTAAAAAATTTTTGGTCATGCAAGTTTGCTTTATCTATTTCAACTGAGAATATTTTTTAACCTCCTTTTTTTTTCTTTCCTAATGCGGGAAGGATTTCAAAGATACTTTCCTTATCTGCTATCCATCATTCAATATTTTTATATAGGTACAAGAAAAACTAGCAATAGGGATTTCAGAAACTTTTCTCTCTTATCTTCTCTCTCTCTCTAATACGAGATTAACATATTCCATTTGAGATCAGCAGCATCATCTTGATGTTACTAGATTTCGTTTCCTTTTGAGATCAGCAGCATCATTAATATATTCCGTTACCTCGACGAAGTAACAACTCGACACCAGAACAATAACGGCAAAGTCACAACACAAAACTGTCGCCAGCGGGTGACCGGCACAACCGAGAGGCCACCACAGAAAGAGAAAAAAGAAGATCTACATTGCTGATGGAGGGTTCGACCCGAACAAATCCACGATGTCTTGGAAGCGGTCATCTACATTCCGACCGAAGGGAACCATACCCGAGCCCGAAATCCGAACCCAGGTTCATGAACACATCCCGGAAGTCATCCTTGAAGGTCGTCTCTCCGAAGCTCTTACTCGTTGAACAAACTCGGAGCCGAGCTCCAAAAGTCGAAGAAATCGTCCGGGAACAAGCTCTTGAAGCTTGCTGAGTGGTCTGACTCGTCGCCGTTCGCCACTCTTTCACCATGTTGCCGGTGCGCCCTGCGAAAGGCACCGGAGGACCGACGTCAGAGAGCGGCCCTCGCCAGGGCCCCTTCTGCGCGCCACTGGGGGCAACTTCGCGGCCATCAGCGAAGGCGGAAAACGGGGAGGAGAAAGAAGAGTGGCTTTTGCCGGAAAAAGGGAGGCGGGAATAAGTATCTAGCGAATTGAGCCACACCCAATGAAGCCCGGCAAAGGCTCGTCTCAATCTGCTAATTCAACGAAGACTTTGCCACTCGCCGTAGAAACGGGGGTTCTTTTCTGGGATTTTTGTTGATCATCGACTGAAGATTTTCGCAGAAGTGGAAGAAGCAAAAATGAAACTCCGCCTCTTTTGTAGGATTCTTAAAAGGCTAAACCCCGAATTTAAGTGGCATTTCCTAATTCGGTTTTTTTAATTTTCTTATTTGACATTGCCCTTTGACTCACCCAAAATTTATGGAGTGAGTAAAGTGAGTTGAGATTTTACATTATGAAAAGAATTACAGCTCTATTAAAACGACAAAGCTTGAAAAATACATGTTCCTCTTGTAAGTGTAACGTGATCCAATTCGATCCCCTAAAACAAACGGATTAAATCTCTTGGTGGCCAGTCTATCATCTCATACGAGATTATCACAGCATTATTAGACTTGATGATCCAATTAGCTAGCCAATCTATACATGCATTTTCCTTTCTATAATTATGGAGAATACTGACCCGTTGAAAATATACGACCATATTTTTCAATTTGGGAAATGAGTGTGTCGCTAAAATGAAGAGATCGAGTTGAATATTGAAGTCGCTTGCTGTCCGACCTCCACAACAAATTTTGGTAACACACACCGCCACTGTTTGCACCAATGGAGCAAGCCAATTGCCTTAATCATCACAAATGAGTCCACTTACTTAAGCTTGACTCAAGTTGCCTTTAAAGGTCTCGTTGGAATTGAATTTGACCCAACTAGAATGAGGGGGTCAACCCACAAACTTAAATTTCTTTTTGTTGCACATTATCTCGTTTCTACCATCCTAATGGCAAGAATATCCCTAACATATCCAAAGATCATATTCACAGGCACACGGGAAAAAGAGAAATCCTTCCGGGATAGCCTTTGGTTCCTCTAGGTTCACAAATGCTAGCGAGTTACACCAAATACTAGCACCCAATTGCCTTTTTTGGCTCTCAAGTTTGAGTATATATGGCGAATTATTTTTTCTTAAAAAAAAAAAAAAACTGATCAAACCATAAGAATATGGGAAAATTTCAAAGAAGGACCCGGAGTGCTCTTATTTTCTCAAATAGGGGCCTAAAATGAAAATTGTCTCAAATAGAGGTCTCAAGTACCTTTGTTTTCTCAAATAAGTTTTTAAAGTGAATCTTTTTTCAAATAAAGATCTAAAGTAGCCATAGCCATGCTAGTCTAAAAAAGAACCTATCCTCATAGGCTAGTCAATGGCATTTCCTTCATTTACATTTTCTTATTTTCTTCACGTTTTTATTTTTATTTTTTTGCTTTTTTGTATTTTCAATTTTTTCCTTTAAAATCACAAATTCAAAAAAAAAAAAAAAAAGGCTAAAACTTAAAAAAAAAAAAAAAAAAACAAAACAAAACTTCTACAAAAAAAAAAAAAAATCCAAGCGTTAGGCGATGGCCACAAGCGATGGAGGCTTGCCAGCCCTCCCACCTTTTTTTTTTTTTTTTTTCTTTTAAGATTTAGTCTTTTTAATTTTTTTAAAGAGAAAAATAGATAAAGGAAAAATGACAGAAAATAAGAAAATGTAAACACGAAAATGCCCTTGATCAACCATTGAGGTCAAGTCCTTTTTGAAATTAATATGGTCACTTCATATCTTTATTTGAGAAATATAAGAATATTTCAGTCCTAATTTGAGACAAGATTTACTTTGGGTCCTTATTTAAGAAATTAAAGGCATTTCAAGTCTTTATTTGTAATTTTTTCTAAGAATATTTGTTTTCTTGGGTTGAGAAGATGAGGTTGAATTACCATATATTATGCATTCGTTGGACCATGTATAAGAGTGTGCAACACCTTATTCAAATCAATCAAGTATTCAGAGATTTTCATCCATTTCACTTGAGAGAAAAGATTAATGTGGCTAAATTTAAGAATTTGAGCCGTTAATGATCTCTAGGATATATCTTCCCGATATACAATTTTTAAAATCTCTGTTGACACATAATATTTTAAAATAATAATAAATTAAATAAAATTCAGTTTTTGAAAATCTTTGTTGTTGAAAATATATTCTCATTTTAAAATTTTAAAAAAATTAACCGTTTGATTTTTGGAACCATTTTTTGTTGAGAAGACGAGTAGATATCGGGAAATCTTCAACGATTTTGAGTCTTCCCTCTATAAAAGAGGGCAAGTTTTCGGAACCGGGGGCATCTTTCCGTAAAAAAATTGAAAAGTGAAAAAAGAGAAAACAGAAGAGAGGGCTTCGGTTTTTGAAGGAAAAGAAAGGAAAAAGTCTTCTGAGAAGAGAAAAGTGAGAGGACAGCAAATGGGGTTTGCAGAGAGAAAGTGACGTGAGAGAGAGATGTGAGAGCAGAGAAAAAGAGGAAAGAAAAAGAAAAGCAAAAAAAAAAAAAAAGGAAAAGCAGAAGCAAACATTCAATCGGCAGGGGGATTGGACGTTTACTGTTCATCCTCTTCCCCCTGCACTCGCCGGAATTTGCTGCCTGCAGACCGACGGTTTCTCCTCCTGCCGGCTCCGATTTTTGCTCCTCTCCACAGCGACGGCCGGCTCCGTTTCTGCTTCAATCCGGCGACGCTCAAGTTCAATACCGAAACCTGACGGAAAGCCCCCTGATCCGGCGGCCCGTGTTGCAATGACGCCGCCGAACGCCACTTGATGACCCGAGCAACCACCGCTTAATCCCCGCGCCGGCGCACCAGCAACCAGGTGCCGCCCCGTCGACCTTCATCGCTACTTCACCGTGGTCAGTCCAGTGCTCACCTCGACACCGCAACGACCCGCACCACCACGACGCCGAGCCTCGCCGTGCCTTCTGCTCTCTGCTCCACCTGCAGCCGCGCCACTGTTCGGACCCACGAAGCGCTCCGCGGCCAACTGCACCAGCACCGCGGCTCTTGTTCCGTCGCGCGACCTGCCTCTGCAGCGCCCAGATCCTGGCCTTCCACGTTCGTTGCTCGCGGCCCCCGATCGCCGGCTCCACGTGCTCTCCGACGACACCCACGACCGACCCGCGACGACCTGACGTTTTCTCCCGCTGCCGGTCCGCTGCTTCCCTTTGCCGGAGCTCTGAAAGCCGACGACCCAACCCCGGTGATCTACCGAAGCCGCTCAGCCGTGGGTGAAGAAAGCAGGAAAAGAGAAAACAAAAACAAAAAAAGAAAAGAAAAGGAAATTAGGTAGTATATTTTTTTACTCATTTCATGTTATGTTAGCTTATTTTTAAGTTTAATTATTTGAATTGTAGTATTGTATGTCAATATTTGTAAACCTTGTAGACATTAAGAGTTTTATCCCAAATTAAGGTAATTATTAATTTGACCCGTAAGACGTCGGGTCATTTTTTTTTTAATTACTTTACTTTTTAGGAATTTTGATAGTATTTCAATTGTTAAAACATTATAGAGTTAAAATAATTGTTAATTTAATCCGCGAGACAACGGATTATTTTTTCGGTTATTTTAATTCTTATCTTCATTCTTTTAAATAATTACTTATTTGGAAAGATTAAAAAAATAAAAAAATCAGAAAATGCATAAAAATCTAAATATTGCATTAGAGCATTTAGGTTTAGTAAAATAGGACTATAGTTTTAGGGTTAGTAAATTAGAATTGCATTTATACGATTATAATTTTTAGATTATACTTTTAGATGGGTGATTTTTGTTAGGGCTAATTTTAAATAATATTGGCATGTCTTGATTTTTTTATATAGCTTTTAGGATAAAATATAGTTTAAGTTAAATTGATTCCTAAAATAAATTAGAATATCATTCACTTTAGTTAGTCTAATTAGTTTTAGATTAAGCCAATTTTCATGTAGTAAAACAAAAGAGGAACAAAAAATGTTATGCATGCCATATGAGTTATAGTTTAATTGTTTGTTTTTTTTAATAAAAAAGAAAATGCTAAAAGATTATCATTGCACCATTAAGTTACTTTCTTTTCAATAAAAAAATATTATGTCAATAAAAAAAAAGCTAAAGATCATTTCTTTGGTTAGTTAATAAATTAGTTTATAATTAATTCCATTTCATGTCATCATTGTTAGTGTAGGTTGCATATGTGCAATAAAAAAATCATAAAAAAAAATCACAAAAAGAATATGCATATAGAATTGGTGTGTCATTCATCACATGTCATGAAACACATGCATATTCAAGATTATATAAAGCAGATTGCATACATATAGTGATAGTTTAAGTTATGCCATATGAATTGCATTTCACATATCATTAAAATAAATTCATGCATATTAAGTTAGATTAAGATTGCATATAATTTAACAAAAAAGAAAAAGAAAGATTAGATGTCATGTCATTTAGAAATCATGTTTAGAGCATGCATTTTTATTAGCTTTTTATTTGAATGTTATTTTATTGATTGTGTACCCGCATGACCACCATTTGCATGTTAGTAGCTTAGGTTAAAATTAATCAACATTGCCTGCAAAATATTTTTAAAATTAAAATAAAAGGTACCGAAAGGGCGTTAGATTAATCTAGCGTAACCATGTCCCCGACCTCTTGAATCTCTCAGTTCGCAATAGTAAAGTATTCTCCCATACTTTACTTGGGTTTCTAACCACCCTAATTGGTTAGTGGCGGCTTCAAATTGAGTTAATTGCATGTTTGAATATATTAACATCAAGTCGCGATTGGTAGGACTTGGGAGGGTCCGTGCCAAGTCTTCGGACTTAGTAATCCATTAGCCTTTTTTAGGAAATTCATTCACCTTCAAAAAATTCGGGAAGGTCGCGACAATCTCCAATCCCAATGTGACTCTCCACCTTGGAGTGGAAGATGAACTTAGTTCATTACATGCCTAAATGAAAATAAAAGGGACAGCAAGAGGAGTTTGTTTAAGGGTATAACTGGAGACATAATTGAAAAAATACACCAAAATATCCTATTTTTAAACGGGCAACACAACATAAAACAACATAGGAAAAGCTCGTTTTTCCCAATTTTTTAGTATCACCAATCTGAAAATAGTATTACCTCAATTTCCTCAGACATTTTCCTTGAAAATGTAATCTGTGGAAATACATATAGGATGGAGCTTGAGGTCTGTCGCGTCGAGGATAGCCTTCGATTGTGAGAAAACCACTGGCTCGTTCAAGGGGTTGAAGCTCAAGAGCGACGATGCAATCGAATCGTAGGTCGACTTAAGACCTAGCCGAGAAAGTCGGGAATGTGACCATTGCTCCGCGAGCCTCCCGAAGCCGAGATTGTCATTCTTGTGGCTTATTTTCTTGTTTATATAAGAAGCCCATTTCTGAGTCTTGTTTGCTGCATCTATCGGACTTAATCATCATGGAACGAGCGGAAATCTTTAAGGACAGCCTCTTTGTGTTGGACTATATGCAGACAATGACCAAAAGTTGAGACCCTTTGTGAGGTCCTTCTTCTAGTGAGATGTTTGGGATGTACATCGCACAATGGGCGATCTATCATACGCCCAGGAAATGGCTAGGCTTCCTGACCCGACCAGAGAATAACTCGGTTCCGGAGATATGGAACACAAAGACACCAAAAACCTCTTGATGTGGTGCCGGGCCAAGAAAGTTGTGTGCTGATATCGGATGACACAAAACAGGTAAGTTGATTTCAAAATAACTTCCAAACACATTACTGTATGGTTTACGTGTCCAAATAATTTTTTACAAAGACGATAGTAGGTCCTCTTTAAATTTTCCGAGATCAATTTTGGATGGGGTTGCTCGGGATTAGTGTTCGATTGATTTGCTATTTCCTTTTCCCTTTTGCTGCGGGGGTTCGATGTCAATCTTTGTTTCCTTGTGTTTGCACATATTTGGATGTGGTTGCATGAGGACTGCTGTTCGGTTTTGTTTTGCTGCCCTTTTCTGGGGTTTGGCTAGGAGGGTTTGAATCTGTATACATACTAATATAAAGAGTGAGTCCACCGATCTATAATTTTTGTGTTAACTGAGAAGTGACCATGCATTCTCTTCCTTTGGTCGCCGTAGCCTTTGGAAGCTATAACTTTGTATACATCTTTCAGCATGCCAACTGTCAAGAAATTAAAGAACATATTTATGACAAGTCACAATCCAATGTTTCATGCTTTATTGATTATTTTCCATTTCATTGACAATTTAGGATCTCAAATAAAACGTGGGCGTTTGACTTGGGGAGTTCTCAATTAGTTTTTGGCTTTGATAAATGATATTTGCGTCGGCACTCTTGAAGCCGAAGTCAATTTTTCGGAACCAAAAAATTTTGGGCACGGCAGAAGATGGTTCGTTACTTCCAAGAGGAACACGAGGAAAAATGGACTCGGGTTTGAAATGCTGCGTGGACCGGGGAGTTTTCCTTATACGTTGGTGCCATCAGCCGACACTTACTTATCTTGTTCGCGCACTGGGGCCATGTTGGTAAAAGGATCGAGTAAAGCCTCTCGTAACATAGCAAATTTTTTGTGTCTTTACTCCGCAACCGAGCAAATTTCGTTGTTTGAATGCCTTAAACCCGGTATGTATAAGCTCTTACTACATCATATCTTGCTACGTAAAAATGGTAAAAGATACGCATATATGGACAAACCAAAAGGCAGGCATTTCCTCTTGCGAAATGAGAACGCAACAGTCACCCCGAGCTATTTCGGAGAAAGCCTAGAACATCATGATCCACACGGTTCAAGATCATTTCGCAAGTTTTGATCGATATTGACAGAACTTTTCCACGTTGGGCTATACTCTCTAAAAAAGGCAAGACGGGACTTTTAAACATGAAAAAACTTCAGAGGTGCCGCTGGACTCAAACAGATTTCCTCGGTGGAGGCCAAAACCAAAGAACATCTTCGGTCGAAGCTCTTCCCTGAAAAGGAAACTTCAGTCGTACAGAGGCGGGTCCAAGAGCTTCGGCAAATTCAATACCTTTTGTTAGACAACCACTCCGGGAAAAGTAAAGAAGTATAATAATTGACAGATGAGGGCATGACACAAACATACAGGCGTTAAATGCCTAAAAGGGAGGCGCAAGATGCGAACGAAGCTAATGCACAGCTATATCAACGATCGATGTCATTTTAAAGCTTCGCACGCATTTAACTTTGTACAAACAAAAAGTTGGAGGAAGGCCAATATAAGGATGAGAAGTAAATCAAGGATATGACAAATACATAAGATGACTAGCACAAATATGAAATGTCGATAATGACGGGCTAGGGCAACAGAACGAACGATGACCGGCATAGAACTCTTTGCACTAAATGGAGAATTTATAAGTTGGCTGATCAAATGCTTTCATCAGTGTAATGCAAACTCTTTCTTAATCGTCGCCGTCGACACAGGCTTCTAACCAGGATAATTCTAATAGGGATAACCCTCGAGAGAGTTATGGAATGAAGATTAATCAAGAAGGGCTGTATTTGCACATCTATCAATTAGGAGGCTCTTTCATGAGAATGATGCCATCCTTTCTGAAATGACACCCCTCTCTCCCCTCCCCTCCCATCCCCTTTTTTCTTTTATTTTTCTCTTCTCCGTGATTTTGGCTAAACTTACAAAACGAACTTAAAGGGCCAATTCCGTTTTAGAACGGGAAGCGAGTGTAAAATGGAGCCACGGGCCGATCGATCATAAATTATGATTCATAATTCATTTCCTTAAAGGGAAGGAAGAACCACTACAAGCAAAACGCGGCTCAAAATTTCTAATTAGCATACGGTTCAGAAGATGTCATACCTCTAGCATGAGGTTGGATGGCAAAGGACAAACACTTGGAAGGAGGGTCCAACAACATTCGCAGATTCCGCGGGTAGTCAAAGGATGGGGGCAAGTATCCGGCTCTACGGTTGATCTTGCACAATAGCAAATGATGGATATTATCTGGCAATTCTAGAGGAAAACAAAACTACAGCAGTGAAAGAGCATAGGGGATTGATAGTTAAGATCAGGCCTGTCATTTTACAACAGGAGCTTGCGGGGATTGTAGCGACAGTAAAAAGAACAAAGGTAATAAATGAGAACCAGTTACATCATAACAACTGGAAGTAGGTTTCGTGGGTGGAGGAAGACGTGTGCATTCGCAGAGTAAACATCAGTTACCTATCCTAGCATCACAAAACATGGCGATCGACTCGAGTTTAAACGCAACACCCTAACATTACAGAAGAATCACACGTTCCTCTCAACCCTAAAAGGCAAAAGACGATTCAACCTTTGAGATCAAAGCAACAACAGGCATCAGAGCAGACAACGGGGAATATCTAAGCCAAAAGTTAGGGGGAGACCTTTAAACACAGAATAGGAAATCATGCGAGAGCCAAAGCAAATCCAAACAAATTTTCCTCGACCGAAGATCTAAAACAAGCTTAAATCTCCCTCAGGTCGACGAGGTACCCACAACAAGCAAACGAAACGACTCGCAACAACTGCAAATCATTAACCGAGAAATCCGACCGAAAATAGAGCCATCAGATCTGAGACCTGGAATGAGGGAGGGCTTACCAGGGACCCAATAGAAAAACCGTTGCTTCTGGACATGCTTGCTCGCCTTCGAGATCTCCTTCGAAGCCGAAGCCAAAGCCGAAGCCGCCCCAAGACTCTCCTTCGAGATCCTCTTCCGCTTCGAAGCCACCCTAAGACTCTCCTTCGAGATCCTCTTCCGCTTCAAAGCGGCCCTCAGCCACTGCTTCGAGATCCTCTTCCGCTTCAAAGCGGCCCTCAGCCACTGCTTCGAGATCCTCTTCCGCTTCAAAGCAGCCCTCAGCCACTGCTTCGAGATCCTCTTCAGGTTCGAAGCCCTAGGATTAGGACGCCGCTCCTTCGAGATCCTCTTATGCTTCGAAGCCCTAGGAGGATCCTCCTTATTATCGTTGCCATCCTTAAACATCCGGATCATCTTCTTCGAAGCCATCTTCTCAATATCGACCAACAGATCGACTCGAACGCAGATTGCACAGAGAGAGAGAGAGAGAGAGAGAGAGAGAGGGAGGGTGAAAAGGATCAGGAGCTTGAGTGTTTTGAATAAATAGAGCCCAGGTCAATGGGCTAGGGTTACATCCACAAGTACTAAAACGGTTGTAGTTTCCTCATCTAGCTTGACTTTAATTTAGTGAAGTTTGAAACAATTACGCATGATTTTCTTTTGAAAACTTATTTTTATTATGACTGCTTCCCTGCTCTTACACATTCCACTTATACGAAAATAGTAATAATTATTATGAAATTGTAAAAACAAATATATACCACTTCAAAGATAATTAAATATTGTTGGTTGTTGCAACCTAAATTTTGGGTGTGAACCACGATTTGGCTAATGAATTACTAAACCTAGCTCTCCCAAGCCTCCGCGACTTTTTTTGTCGCCACTAATCTATTTATGGTAGGTTAATTAGACACTTAAGTAAAATAAAACTAGAGACTTCAGGTACAGGACTTGGTTACACTACGTGCCCTTTGGGTACCATTTCTTTTTATTTTCAAAAATATTTTTTCAGGCATTTTGGATTGATTTTAAATCTATTTCCCTAACACGTGGGTGATCATATGGATGCACAAACCACTAATTTAACATCCAAGGAAAGCAATGAATAAATTGCAAGAATTTACCTTATAGCAACGAAATCATCTGCAATGTCAGATTAGAATTCACATCATCAACCCTATATATGATTTCTAATTAACATGCATTTTCTTTTTGTTTTCATTTAATTAATGAGAATCATGGTTTATGCAATGCAATATAACTAAATGACATAATTCTAATGATAGACAATTTCTAATTAAATGGACCTAGCAATAATCATTAAATGACATGCATTTTATGAATCTAATTATATATGAATTGCGCATGATATTTTTGTATTTTCTTAATAGGTATGCAATCTATCCTAGGAATTGAAACTAATTTATCCTAAGTCATTTTTTTTACATTTTTTTATGTGAAATTCGAAAGTAGAAACATATGAAAATTATTTGGCTAAATTAGATTCTATCCAACTTATATTAAGGATTAAGTCAGGCTAAACCCTAATTTAAACCAGGATATTATCTTAACCAATCAATCTTTAACCTAAGATGCAGTCTATCTAAATCAATCTAAATTAAAAATGAAATATGCAATTTATCCTAATGTGCAATGACGTAGAAATGATGCCCTAATTCTACATGACATATACATGATGATTTTTATTTTTTTTTATTAATTTCGAAATAAAAATGTCAAATAATTAAACATGCAATTTAAGCTAGTGAAACAAAAATCTAACGTCCTAGTTTTTTTTTTTTTTTATTTTATTTTTTTAATTTTATTTTTATTTTGAAAATTCATGATAAATAAAATGCTTAATCTAAATATGCAAATAACCCTAAAGCATGAAATATTCTAACTCAAACGTATTTCAAGATAAATAAAGTAATCAAGACAAGACAAACCATTCAAAATCATCAAAAATATCACACATCGTTCAAATCAAGGGATAATATTTCGCTAATAAAATCGATAAATTAATCTTAAGCCTTAAAGATCAAAATATCAATTTTATTCCTAGTTGATTAATTATTTCATCTAAAGCCTTATAGATAAAATAAAAAATCCAAGTGTGGTTGCGAATCAAATGATATGTTGGAATTTCCATTATATGTGTTGACGCCTAAAATTTCCTTTTAGTTAATTAGGTTTTACTTTTTTATTTTATTTTACTTTATTTTATCTTTTTCGGATAAAAAAATAATAATGAATGAAAAATAGAAAAAAAAAAAGAAAAATGGAAAAAACAGAAAAAAGCCCTCCTCTAGGCCTCCACGGACCATTTCCGCCTCAGCCCGGCCTAGCCAGGTCTTCTTGTTCCTCGCACCGTTGCAGCACACGCCCCGGAGGGCGCGACGCCGGAGCAAACGGAATGAACAGCGACGCACATGGAGCAGCCGGCACCAGACGGCGATGGGACATGGAGTAGGGGGTAGCTGGCGTCAGATGGGACGCCGGTTCAGCCGGCGAGGGCCACGGCAGCTGTCGGTCGAGCTCCATCGACCGGCCGCCCCTCAGCCTATAAATAGGCCTCCATTTCCGTCGTCGGGGACACACAGACAGAGGCCGAGAAGGATCGAAGGCTGCAGATCCTCGAAACCTCTCACTGAGAGACTTCAGAAGGGGGGCCGAGGACGAGCACGCTGAGATCCAAGGTCGGCCGAAGAAGCGAGCATAGAGACGCGTTGAGGAAGGAGAAAGGGAGAGGGATCGAGGTCGAGACCCTTGGACACCCCACTGAGAGACTTCAGGGGGGCCGAGGGCTTGCGGCTTCGGATCTGGGCCCGCCGGAGGTAGAGAGAGAGAGAAATTGGAGGAAAAGGGGGCCGCACGAGCCCTGCCGTCATCGCCGCCCTTGTTGCGCCGTTGCCACGAGCAGGTAGCATACCGCCTCTGTCGCCGTCGCCGTCGCCGTCGTAGCCCTCCTCTTTGTCCCGTTCTCATGGTCACTGTCGCTGCCGTCGCCGCCGCGCGCCGCCGGACGCCTCGTCCCCTCCTCGACGCTGCGAATCGGGAACCCTAGGGTTCCCGATTTTCCGGTTTGTGGCCTCGGGTCATCGGATCGGACCCGGCCGCGAACCGGGTAGGGTTTCGAGGGGCGGCTGCGACGCGGGTTGGGAGTCGGGTCGGACCGGGTCGTCGGGCCGGCCGGGCGTCCCCAAATGCCCAGCCACGGCGTCATTTTGGAAAAAAAAAAAAAAAAAAAAAAAAAAAAAAAGTAAAGGAAAAAATCCGCGTTGCGGGCCGTCCGCGTGCGGGAATCATCGCCCAGTCGGACCCAACCCACGGATCCGACCCGGGTCAGTTTTTATAATATTTTTAAATAATGAATAATAAATAAATTATTTCAAAAAAATCAAAAATAATTTATTTTCGAAAAAATATTAAAAAAATGTTTTAATTTCCAGAAAATTGAAAAATATTTAAAAATGTTGAAAAATGTTTTATTTTCTAAAAATCGAGAAAAATCAAAAATAATTTATTTTCCAAAAATATTTTGAAAAATATTAAAAAATATTTTATTTTCCAAAAAATGCCAAAAATCCAAAAAAATCCCAAAAATCCAAAAAAAAAAAACCAAAAATTCATGAAAAAGCCAAAAGGACTTTTATTTTTCCAAAAATACCAAAAAAATCCAAAAAAATCCCTTTATGTCCAAAAATGAGAAAAATACTAAAAAAATGTTTTTCCTCCCAAAATGCATGGAAAATCCCTTGAGCATCCAAAAACCTCAAGGTTTAAACAAGACTAGGTACCGAAAGGGCATTAGTGATTAACTAGTATAATCAAGTCTCCGATCCTAATTTCTCTGGTTGCGCAAGAGTGAGTATTTCTCCTAATACTTCGCTTAGGTTTCTAATCAACCCACCCAAATCGATTAGTGGCGACTCCATTTTAAAAATTGATTTACAGGTTAAAAACTTGAACCGTTAAGTCGTGAATTGGTGGACTTGGGAGAGTCCGGGCTTAATAAATCCAGCCAAGTCGTGAATTGGTGGACTTGGGAGAGTCCGGGCTTAATAAATCCAGCCGAGCCATTAGCCTCCTTAGGCGCCCGTACCCGATTGCGGGAGCTGAAAAAAAAAAGAGGTCGCGACAACTTGGCGACTCCGCTGGGGACTTTGAGGACTTAGGCCATTTTTGTCTTATTTAAATTCTTTACTGACTTAGGTTTTTTTCTTCATGCAGGTCAAAAGCTTAGAAATTTATTTTAATTTTGCTTAAAATAGATTATCTTGTGATTATAAATTGTTGTGCATGCTTTACTGTTTTAGCACTACACATGGCACACACAACCAGGCCGCCGGACCTGGGCCGCCACAAGATTTCTAGGATGGTGTTAAGAAAGATACGACCTCAAACACGAGACTGCGATGTAGAGGTTGCCTTTCTTTTCCCCGAATTTCTTAGCCGAAATTAGGAGGGTATGCTGCTAACACAAGACTGCGACGGACGGATATCCTTTTAATTTCAACAAACTTTCTCAGTTAGAAATCGAGCCGCACATATCATGCGCATGTCTATGTGATTGCCATCAATTTTCTCGCGTGAAGTAAGTTTTTATTTCGTGTACTTTGCAATTTACTTACCTTCCTGTATATATTGAGTAGTCCATGATTAGTGTAGGATTTAATATCACGGTCACCTAAATTTGGGAGTAATTGTCATAATTTTTTTTTTAAAATTTGCAAAAGAAATTACTTTCAGTTGGTGTTTTTATTCTTAAGCATGTTAAAAAAAGTTTTTTTTTTTCGCAAGATTTTTCATTTGCCTCAAAAAGGGATAGAAGTCTTTTTCAAAATTTGTTACAATTCATGCTTTCTTCGCCTTTCGAATTGAATAGCCTTTTTAGCCCATGCTAGCATGTCACATGCCATTTTTCAATTCATGCTTAGGAAATCCTCTACCTTTTCATGAATAAACAAAAAGAGTAGGATTAGGTCGTCATCATGGACAGACTCCCTATCTACGCCTTGTCTTCACACATGCTTGTTTATTCATGGCCAGGTAATCACGTTCGTCGATCCAGACTCGCTCAAAAGCAAGAGCAAGAATGGCTGAAGAGAATGTACCAAGCCGTGTTGCGGTCATGGAAAACGAAATGAAACAAGTCTTCAATGTGCTTCAACAACTCTCAAAGCAGATAGACTCTATCCAGGGCAAACTTACTCCCGCCCCGGCCTCAATTGAGGTATTGTTGCCACAATCATCTACTAGGGGTGATCAAGGTGGAGATACTGACGATAACATGCTCGAATTGGAGGATGATCCGCACCCAACCATGATCGAGAAAGCTAGGCCAGACAGTTTGTCTAAAACTGAGCATGACAAACGCCTCGAAAAGCTTGAGGAGAAGCTGAAACAACTGCAAGGCCTCCAAGATCCTACTTTGACGGACCTCTCCATTTATTCCAATGTCAAAATGCCGGAAAAATTCAAAATGCCTGAGTTTGAGAAGTACAATGGCACGACCTGCCCTAGGGCTCATTTGCAAATGTACTTGGTTCGAATGACCTAATACGTTAATAATGCACCATTAATGATCTAGTTGTTCCAATCAAGTCTAATAGGCCTTGCCCTAAGGTGGTACATTACAAAGAACATGAATCTCCTCGAAACATGGAGTGAAGTAAGTGAGGCATTCCTCAAGCAGTATAAGTTCATAATGGACATTAGCCATTCTCGTGAGGATCTTGAGCGTACCAAAAAGAAAGAGTATGAATCGTTCAAAGAATATACTATCCGATGGAGGAATTTAGTCGCCCAAATCAGTCCTGAACCAACCGATTTCGAGCTGAGAAAGATGTTTATCAAGACCCTCCCTTACGAGTACCGCAATCGAATGGTAACCACGATCGCCGAATCATTTAATCAACTCATTCCAGTAGGGGAGCAAATTGAGATAGGGTTTAGGGATGGTTGGTTCACTGAACCTGCATCCACGGGCAGATTCAGCATGAAGAAAGATAAAGAACCCCTAGTAGATGTCAATGCGACCTACAATCATTCTCCAATAATTCAGACAAGTGCAGGACATCAACAAACCACCAGCCGTCAACTGCCCCAACACTACAACAACAGGAGACAATTCACTTCACTTCCCGGATCTCCATCACAGGTTTTGGCAATCCTCCAGAATAAGAACCTCCTCTCGACTGAACCAAAGCGACCAAATGCCGAAAGCTTCTCCAGCTATGACCCGTCCAAAAATGCGACTATCACATGGGAGAAGTGGCGCACCCGACGGATGAATGTTTCGCCCTCAAGAGTCGAATCCAGAACCTGTTAGACACTAAAGCTTTCTCATTCCAGAGCAATTCGCTCCCTGATCACATCGAAAAAGTAAATGCGGTATTCAGTTCTGAAGACAGTCAGAGCATAAATGTCGAAGCACATACCGCTGACATTCATCAAGGCTGGTAAAGGCCGGATATTATTCAGGCAATGAAGTACCACCCTTAGCAACAGAGAAAGAGGGGCCATATGACATGACCACCATGTTTGGAAGTTTTTTCGTGGACACCATCAATGAAGGACCGTAAGGAGAAATGGGTGCGAGCCCGCTCGAGTAGAGCCCTTTTTAATTTCCTTTTGTATTCCCTACGTGGGAACTTGTACATCTTTCTTAAAGTCTGGCTTGTTTTTATTTTCAACATCAGTTCCGCTTGAGGAACTAACTTTTGAAATCACTCTTCCAAAATGCAAATCCACCTATTAAATAAAGTTGAAAATATTTTGAGAGCATGAGGCGGTATCCCAAACCAGCCTGGTGATGCTATCCAACCATGAAAAAATTATCATCCAAGAAGAATACTGAGGGCTGGGCTTCCTCATGCTTTCTTCCCCCCAAAGATATATACTTTTAAAAACAAAAAATGTTTTATTGCCAAAAGCTTTTGTCAAAACAAGATTATTAAATCATGTTTGTCTTTCTAACTCACTCACTTCATGTCTCGAAGATCATACCCACCCCCTTTGACTTAGTGTAACAAGGGGCATTTGAAGCAAGCACATCATGTGAACTCGCCAAATTTGAAGACACCTTGCCAAGAAAACGGGGGCAAACAGAAAGAAGCATCCCATTTCAAAAGGGTGAGTCTTATTCTCTGAATATAATTTTGGAAATGATAACCCCTCTATTCTATTTTCAGGATACAAAAGGTGAGACGTAATAAGTACGGTATACAGTTGAATCGAAGCATCCATGACATGCCTCACTCCTGCCCAGCTCCATCTTAAGCCAAATGACTATTTTGTCGCACGACGCACCCAAACAGCTAGACGTTACAGTTTTAACTTTGACGAGCCCAGAAACATAAGGAAGAAGTTCCTTCTCTTCCTTTAAAGTGATTACTGTCAACAGGGAGAAAATCCAGACAGTCAAGGCGATCTATAGCCCCACACCCTGGACAATGACTTTGGAATCTAGAAGCTTCACTCTAGACGCATATTCTTCAAAGGAGTAATTGCCATCAGAAAGCTTGAGATTTTTGATGTCAGATTCCATAGAAGCTTGAGGTACATGACTTTGCTCAATGCTGCCATAGTTAAAGACAGAAGAAAAATTCCACAAAAAGAAGGCGTTGAAGATAAATCGACAACCATCATGGCCCTGAGTGAGGAAGGCCAATCGAAAGAAATGTCAAATTGTGCCGAGACAAAAAGGCTGTCATCGATATTCAAATATCCCTAGGAGTCAGCAAATACAGACTTTGGAGAGGAGTAATTTGGTATCGTTTCCAATACTCCCCCCCTCTTTGAATTCACTTTTGACATATTCCCCCTATTGGCAGGAAGTATCAGGATTCAAGAGCCAAACTTGATGGTTAGGTTTGGCAAATCAATATTGGCCAAGCTAGTACATGGAAATGACCCAAATCAAATTCACTTGACTTCGTGTAAAAAAGACATGTCATCCAGGAGCCAATTCAGAGAATAATTGAACCTAACGAAGCAAAGGACATAGGACTTCGTGTCCCCCTCTCAGGTTCACCCAATCATCTGCAAATCAGTGAAGGGTAAAGTTGTATCGACTCCAGTTATTCGACTCTTGAAAGAATTCATGACTAATACATTCCCTCTTGTTTGTTGCAGGATCATTTGACTGTCAAAAACAAGGATAACAAATCAATGACAGGGGCAAAAGCAGAGACGCCCGATCAAATCCCTAATCCTTGGCTGATCATTCATGTGTCATATCCCTAATCAATAGCGACAACCATCGACACCCCTTTGTGAATAACCCTTTTGATGTTCAAAACTTAACAATACTATTCTGTTGACCCTTAAAGCTACCAAGAAGGTCTTTTTGAGCCAAAACCATTCACTTGTTTTGAAAAGTTTGAACTCCATCATATTCAAAATGTTGCATGTCACTTCCAGATGAATTATGCATGATGATTTTGCCTGTCTAAGTCACTGATTCCACTAAGGATTATCAGAATATACAGCTAAGTGAAGAATACAAGATTAATTGAGCATGCTGGATGAGACACGTCAGAATGATGACAGGCAAGCCATATCCTACACACAATCCCCCCCCATCTATACACTTGTGAGATGAGTGCGAGATTCCATGGCTGCGGGGTAAAGAGTTCTCTCGCGAATGGTACGATAACCAAAATAGTGAGAGGCATTCCATCGCTCACCCCATTGAGCCCTATACACTTTGGTGAAGCTTCTCTCATACCCCGTCAAGAACCACCCCACATTGGGGCAGAGCGGAGGCAAAGCAGCATCACAAGGTGAGAAGAGAGATAAATTTTCTTGCTCGCACTTGCATCAATCTTCGGGTGTCTTTATTGCATATGAACACTCGCGTTAAGTTAAGTGCCCTAGAATGACGAAAAGCAATTCTTTCTCTACACACTTGTATTCATTGTACAACTCAAGTGAGTCTGTAATTTTACCCTCACATTGAGACAAAATAGAAGTTACTACCATTTAAACAGCGTAGCTCGGAGCGCTAGCTGAAGACAAAGACTCAAGAGTCTAACAACAGTGTCATGATTGAACTTGCCTAGGCTAGTTCCTCTCGCGACAAGAATGAAAAACAGAGGCATAAAAAAGCAAAGTGTACTGTAAGAGCAAGGTCAATGCCCATAAAAGAAGAACTGAATAAAAAATGGGCATGAAAAAAGCAATGTGCCCGGTAAAAGCAAGGCCAATGCCCCCACCAAAAATACAGCCAAGAAAAGTTGTTGTTATGGTCCATAGAACCTCCATCTGACAAGAAAGACTAGTGACAAATGCCAAGACAATCACCAACTCTCACCCTCTTACATGTGAGCCAAGTCTACGTTACATCCCATTGTAAAAGTCTCTTCAGACTAGGGGCACTTCAATTAACGTAGGATTTCATATGTTTATAAACATCGCTCGAAGAAGTACGAGCAAGATTACTCTATCTCTTTTCACAGGATTCTTGACTTGCAAACCCAGAGACGATCGTGCGGCACTTCATTCATAAGCCTTGACCTTGATGGTCCATGAGCTGCTGACCAAGACTTCATCACAGTTTCAACAAAGACCTCTCACATTGGTAAAGTCGTACTGTTTGCGAGAATACTCGGACCCCTGCTGACATGATGACAGTGAGATGGTGTGGTCCTTATAAATTCTACATCAATGGTCAGGATAACATTTTCCATGAGAGTGAGCGGAAAGTCCTTTTAGACTGAAAGTCCCTCATCTGGCATGCTTAAGACATCTACATTCTAAATGAATGTTGTCTTTCAAAATCTTCCCTAGTGGAAATCAAAAGATGCAAAACTGACAAAATCATCATGCATGAATCTCATTTGAACTCATAGCGTATACAATCATATGTGCATATTGTGCAAATAGCAAACATACTCTTAGAGATCAGAGATATTGCCAGGTAAGCATATCTCTATCCCCATTTACCTTAAAGTACCTACCACTGTCCAGGTACTCCCTTATTGACACTTAACCTATTTGAGTCGTCCTTTGAGTTTGGGAACCTACTGCTGTCTAGGTATCCCCATTGTCTTTGAGTACCGACCACCGTTCGGATACTCCATTTTTCTTAACACTTGACCTATTCGAGTTGTCCCCAGAGTATTGATACTTGTGACTGACCAAGTATCCCTTTTATCGTTGAATACCTACTACTGTCTAGGTATCCCTATATCGTCAAGTACCTACCTCCCAGGTATGCTTTCCAGCACTTGGATCAGCCTGAGTGGTCCCAGATCATATCATTAAATACTTATGTTCATCCAAGTATTCCAGTACTTTGTACACTTGTGGCTACCCAGGTGTTCCAGCCCTTTTGAGTGACTGGGGCCATCCAGGTAAGCCTTGTGCTACATTCAAATTCCCATTACCAGGAGGTGAGAGACCTTCACGAATATGCGGGGCACGCTCTCGATATTCCCAATTACCAGGAGTTGAGAGACCTTCACGAATATCCCAGGTATGTCCTCGATATTCCCCTTTACCAGGAGGTGAGAGACCTTCACGAATATGCGAGGCACGCTCTCGATATTCCCATTACCAGGAGGTGAGAGACCTTCACGAATATCTCTGGTACGCCATCGATATTCCCTTTTACCAGGAGGTGAGAGACCTTCACGAATATGCGAGGCATGCCCTCGATATTCCCATTACTAGGAGGTGAGAGACCTTCATGAATATGCGGGGCACGCCCTCGATATTCCCAATTACCAGGAGGTGAGAGACCTTCATGAATATGCGAGGCATGTCCTCAATATTCCCAAATTACAAGGAGGTGAGAGACCTTCATGAATATCCAAGGTATGTCCTCGATATTCCAATTACTAGGAGGTGAGAGACCTTCATGAATATGCGAGGCACGTCCTCGATATTCCCCTTTATCAGGAGGTAAGATACCGTCATGAATATGCGAGGCACGTCCTCAATATTCCCCTTTACCAGGAGGTGAGAGACCTTCATGAATATGTGAGGCACGTCCTCAATATTCCCATTTACCAGGAGGTGAGAGACCTTCACAAATATGCGAGACACGTCCTCAATATTCCCAACTACCAGGAGGTGAGAGACCTTCACGAATATCCCAGGTACGCCCTCGATATTCCAATTACCAGGAGGTGAGAGACCTTCACGAATATCCCAGGTACGTCCTCGATATTTCCATTTACCAGGAGGTGAGAGACCTTCACGAATATACGGGGCACGCCCTCGATATTCCCATTACCAGGAGGTGAGAGACCTTCACGAATATCTCAGGTACGCCCTCGATATTCCCAATTACCAGGAGGTGAGAGACCTTCACGAATATCCCAGATACGCCCTCGATATTTCCCAATTGCCAGGAGGTGGGACACCTTCGCAAATATCCAAGGTATCTCCCAGAATTGATGCCCTGAGAAAGGTCGGCGCATCTCCCGAGAAAGGTCGGGTACCAACTGGTGTCCTCGATACAAATCAGACACCCACAAATGAGATGCCCTGAGAAAGGTCGGTGCATCTCCCGTCACGGCGACCGAAGAATGGTTCGGGTCCAAGACAAACCACTGATTGCTCCAACAGGCGACCGAAGAATGGTTCGGGTTCTGGAGGAGCAATTTCCCGTCAAGGCAACCGAAGAAAGGTTCGGGTCCTAGACAAATCATTGATTGTTTTAACAGGCGACCGAAGAATGGTTCGGGTCTTGGAGAAGCAATTTCTTGTCACGGCGACCGAATAATGGTTCGGGTCCGAGACAAACCACCGATTGCTCCAACAAAGGCCGAAGAATAGTTCGGGTTACGGAGGAGCAATTTCCCGTCAAGGCGACCGAAGAAAGGTTTGGGTCCTAGACAAATCATTGATTGTTTTAACAGGCGATTGAAGAATGGTTCGGGTCCTGGAGAAGCAATTTCTCGTCACGGCGATTGAAGAATGGTTCGGGTCCGAGACAAACCACTAATTGCTCCAACAAAGCGACCAAGAATTGTTCGGGTTACGAGGAGCAATTTCTCGTCAAGGCGATCAAGAAAGGTTCGGGTCCTAGACAAATCATTGATTGTTTTAATAGGCGATCGAAGAATGGTTCGGGTCCCGGAGAAGCAATTTCCCGTCACGGCGACCGAAGAATGGTTTGGGTTCTGGAGGAGCAATTTCCCGTCAAGGCGACCAAAGAAAGGTTCGGGTCCTAGACAAATCATTGATTGTTTTAACAGGACCGAAGAATGGTTCGGGTCCTAGAGAAGCAATTTCTCGTCACGGCAACCGAAGAATGGTTCGGGTCCGAGACAAACCACCGATTGCTCCAACAGCGACCGAAGAATGGTTCGGGTCCCGGAAGAGCAATTTCCGTCAAGGCGACCAAAGAAAGGTTCGGGTCCTAGACAAATCATTGATTGTTTTAACAGCGACCGAAGAATGGTTCGGGTCCCGGAGAAGCAATTTCCCATCACGGTGACCGAAGAATGGTTCGGGTTCTGGAGGAGCAATTTCCCATCAAGGCAACCGAAGAAAGGTTCGAGTCCTAGACAAATCATTGATTGTTTTAACAGGCGACCGAAGAATGGTTTGGGTCCTGGAGAAGCAATTTCTCGTCACGGCGACCGAAGAATGGTTCGGGTCCGAGACAAACCACTGATTGCTCCAACAGCGACCGAAGAATGGTTCGGGTTACGAGGAGCAATTTCTCGTCAAGGCGACCAAGAAAGGTTCGGGTCCTAGACAAATCATTAATTATTTTAATAGGCAACCGAAGAATGGTTTGGGTCCTGGAGAAGCAATTTCTCGTCACGGCGACCGAAGAATGGTTCGGGTCCTGGAGGAGCAATTTCCCGTCAAGGCGACCGAAGAAAGGTTCGGGTCCTAGACAAATCATTGATTGTTTAACAGTGACCGAAGAATGGTTCGGGTCCGAGACAAACCACTGATTGCTCCAACAGGCGACCGAAGAAGGGTCATGGAGGAGCAATTTCCCATCAAGGCGACCGAAGAAAGGTTCGGGTCCTAGACAAATCATTGATTGTTTTAACAGGCTACCGAAGAATGGTTTGGGTCCTGGAGAAGCAATTTCCCGTCACAGCGACCGAAGAATGGTTCGTGTCCTGGAGGAGCAATTTCCCGTCAAGGCGACCGAAGAAAGGTTCGGGTCTTAGACAAATCATTGATTGTTTTAACTAGTGACCGAAGAATGGTTCGAGCCCTGGAAAAGCAACATCTTCATATCACTAGGTAAGATGACACCTTGATATTTACCAAACTCAGGGCTCACACCCTATCTCACTCACTCCCGGTAAGTAACTACAGGTAGCTTCTTATCTGTCTTAGTATATATAAAGTTATATTGCCCTTTTTTTCTGCATAGATAATAGGTCCCAAGTAAAATATAATCTGTTACGCATGTATGGATAAAATTTAGGCATCAGTTTGTCTTTGAAAACAACCTCTGCGAGCTCACCTTCAAAGAGGGGCAGCTGTTGACGCCTAAAATTTCCTTTTAGTTAATTAGGTTTTACTTTTTATTTTATTTTACTTTATTTATATCTTTTCGGATAAAAAATAATAATGAACGAAAAATAGAAAAAAACAAGAAAAATGGAAAAAAAAGAAAAAAGCCCCTCCTCTGGGCCTCCTCGGACCATTTCCGCCTCAACCCAGCCCAGCTAGGTCTTCTTCTTCCTCGCACCGTTGCAGCACACGCACCGGAGGGTGCGACGCCGGAGCAAACGGAATGAACAGCGACGCACATGGAGCAGCTGGCACCGGACGGCGATGGGACATGGAGTAGGGGGTAGCCAAGGCGTCGGATGGGACGCCGGTTCACCGGCGAGGGCCACGGCAAACCGGTCGAGCTCCATCGACCGGCCGCCCCTCGGCCTATAAATAGGCCTCCATTTCCGTCGTCGGGGACACACAGACAGAGGCCGAGAAGGATCGAAGGCTGCAGATCCTCGAAACCTCCCACTGAGAGACTTCAGAAGGGGGACGAGGACGAGCACGCCGAGATCCAAGGTCGGCCGAAGAAGCGAGCATAGAGACGCGCGGAGGAAGGAGAAAGGGAGAGGGGTCGAGGTCGCGACCCTTGGACACCCCACTGAGAGACTTCAGGGGGGCCGAGGGCTTGCGACTTCGGATCTGGGCCCGCCGGAGGTAGAGAGAGAGAGAAATTGGAGGAAAAGGGGGCCGCATGAGCCCCGCCGTCATCGCCGCCCTTGTCGCGCCGTTGCCACGAGCAGGTAGCATACCGCCTCTGTCGCCGTCGTAGCCCTCCTCTTTGTCCCGTTCTCATGGTCGCTGTCGCTGCCGTCGCCGCCGCTGCCGCCGGGACACCTCGTCCCCCTCCCTCGGCGCCGCGATCGGGAACCCTAGGGTTCCCGATTTTCCGGTTCGTGGCCTCGGGTCATCGGATCGGACCCGGCCGCGAACCGGGTAGAGTTTCGAGGGGCAACTGCGAGGCGGGTTGGGAGTCGGGTCGGACCGGGTAGGGTTCCGCTAGGAACCCGGGTCGTCGGGCCGGGCCGGGGCGTCCCCAAACGCCCAGCCACGGCGTCATTTTGAAAAGAAAAAGAAAAGAAAAAAAAAAAAGTAAAAGAAAAAAAGTAAAAGAAAAAAAAAGTAAAGGAAAAAATCCTCGTTGCGGGTCCATCCGCGTGCGGAATCACTAGCCCAGTCGGACCCAACCCACGGATCCGACCCGGGTCAGTTTTTATAATATTTTTAAATAATAAATAATAAATAAATTATTTCAAAAAATCAAAAATAATTTATTTTCGAAAAATATTAAAAAAATGTTTTAATTTCCAGAAAATTGAAAAATATTTAAAAATGTTGAAAAATTTTTTATTTTCTAAAAAATGAGAAAAATCAAAAATAATTTATTTTCCAAAAATATTTTGAAAAATATTAAAAAATATTTTATTTTCCAAAAAAATGCCAAAAATCCAAAAAAATCCCAAAAATCCAAAAAAAAAAAAAAATTCATGAAAAAGCCAAAAGGACTTGTATTTTTCCAAAAATACCAAAAAAATCCAAAAAAATCCCTTTATGTCCAAAAATGAGAAAAATACTAAAAAAATGTTTTTCCTCCCAAAATGCATGGACAATCCCTCGAGCATAAAAAAAAAACCTCAAGGTTCAAACAAGACTAGGTACCGAAAGGGCATTAGTGATTAACTAGTATAATCAAGTCCCCGATCATAATTTCTTGGTTGCGCAGAGTGAGTATTTCTCCCAATACTTCGCTTGGGTTTCTAATCAACCCACCCCAAATTGATTAGTGGTGACTCCATTTTAAAAATTGATTTACAGGTTAAAAACTTGAACCATTAAGTCGGAATTGGTGGACTTGAGAGAGTCCGGGTTTAATAAATCTAGCCGAGCCATTAGCCTCCTTAGGCGCCCGTACCCGATTGTGGGAGCTGAAAAAAAAAAAGGTCGTGACAATATGCATCAACAAATATCTCAAATAAGGTAATGGAATTTTCAAAAATCAAAATAGATAAGATTTTCACCTGATTCGAATATTGGTTTCCGACTTCGATCCTCGAATGACTACTCGCGATGCAATGTGGCGGTGCTTGGTTGCTCGAAATCGGGGCTCCACGAGACGTGCGAAACAAAAATTTGTAAACTCGACAAGGGACTCGTCGGTGATTGGGCGCAAGCACAAACAATTTTTTTCCTTTTCAATAGGTTTGTTCTTCACTGTTGGCTCCGTGGGATCCTTTAATCTTATGAAGATCCCACTAAATTTCCAACCTTTGACCACAGATTCTCCACCTGCAAAGAAAGACCAGTATGCGTCGTTGGGGATTCCGCGGATGACCTAATGGGCCACACGGATGCGGCTTGCGTCGGGGGTGGCAGTCCAAACTCGGAGAAATCGTCAGGACTCTGAAAACACTCTTGGGAGTGGAACTTGACGTCGGAGCAGTGCGGGCAGGCGATGTTGCCGTTGTGAGACACGGGCAACAGCTCCTCGACGGTGATCACCAGTAGCGAGTCATCACCGAAGTGTCGCGGCGCGGTGCAGCAAACGATGGTGCAGCGATGGCATGGAATCAGCAGGGGCAGCGCGTCGAGATGGGGGAACAGCAGCTTCGTTGTCCGCACGGCGAGACCAGAAAAACAGCGCCGTCGTGTGGCAAGGCCACAACAACAGCGTGGTCACCCGTGCAAGGGGCTTGCGGTGACCGAATTTGGCTGTTTTAGCCGTAGAACTTCAACGTCAGAGCTGGCTTGAATGGACTGAGTTGTAAGTGGACCCCTTTGAAGCCTGGTGTTGAATATGATGGTGGGTGGTCGGCACCGGATTGGCGGCTTGTTGCGGTAGCAGCGAAGTCACAGCAGCAAGTCTGTCGTTGCTGCTGGGGGCGATGCGGCAAGGACGGTGCAGCGGCAACTCGGGCGGCTCAGGTGCGGCACCACGGCAAGGGGTCTTGCATAACGTGGGGTTGCCTTGGTTCGGCCGAGAGAGGACTCTCTCTCTTCTCTCTCGCTCTCTCTCTAGGGCTGCAGCTCCTTTTTCTCTCAATTGCGGCCGTGAATGTTAGTTGCGTGGCCCCCTTCTTACGATTGTCTCTTGCTTCTTATTTATATGTGTCAATCCTGTTTGCAAAAGGGCAAGAGATATCTTTTGCTGGCGTGAATGAAATCCACCGATTGATATTCTCAATATTATGCCCAGCCCCTATTAGTACATAAATATCCCACTTCCCTTTGAGTCATTGCTGAATATTTCCTTCGAATAATGGGAAAATCCCATTGAATTTGCTTTTTCTTTCTCAACCGCCATACCCACATGCACCAATCTCCTTTCTTGATTTTCCTTTACTTTGTTGGTCAAAATTTTCTTTTATGCTCTTGAACGAACATTGACACAATATTTCTTTTGGTCTTGTTCCAATTGTGATTTTTCCCCAAAATATTTGACGAAGATATTCATTTCTTGTTTTTTTTTTTTTTTTTTGCCGAACAATAAAATACCTTCGTATCTATTAAGCTCAAAACCATTCGTTCGAGTCCATTCACGATTATTGATCCAATGCGAATGCCATAAAAAAAAAATGAATGCACCTAAAATTATATGCTATGCAATTAATAATAATAATAATAATAATATTATTATTATTATTATTTAGGGCTTAAAAATTAATCCCTGATTTTTAATGCAATAAATGACTAATCGGGTTGCCAAAATTTAGGTGTCAACATTGGTTCACTTACATTATGTAAACGATCACTTTACACTTACTGATCATAACCGATATCATATTGTACAAGAGTTGAGTTTGTTGGGAAACAATTCTTTTTAATTCTACTCGATCATTTGATCATTTGTTTTTTTTTTTTTTTTTTTTTTTGAATAATTATTATAATGTATGGAATTAAAGCAAATTTTCTCTCCACAGTATATTATACTGCAAATAATTTAAGTCAATTTTTCTCCCCATATTATTTAAGATAGGTCGGTCTTGTCACGTAGACGGTAAAACCCTCTACTCATTAATTATCACATGTCGAAGTGGGACTCACGTGTCAAAATTTCTCTTAATCTCTCCTACTCCTCCTATCCGCTTCTACTTCCTCTTCTTCTCTGTGTAGGCAACGTCTCCTACCACATCGAATGTGGCTCTGCAACCGACTCCAACAAAGCCTTCAACACCACTTGAATGTCCGATCGCTTCTTCACCGATGGCTCCTCCTCGGTCGTTAGCCCACTCATTGCTTTCTCACCCTCGCCCTCACCCACACCCTCACCCTCGCCGCGAGGGCTACACCCTAGACCCTTGGTTGTGGCCTATAATCGGCCATGGAAAAATGCCGACCACAGGCCAATAAGAAAAGAGAAGAAAAAAAGAAAAAGAAAAGAGGAAGAAACAGTGAAGAAGACGAAAGGATTGACCAGTGGAGCCACCTAGACACGTGCGGGAGGGTTGAATAGGGTGTATTTATTGCCTACGTGATAAGACGATATACTTAATATTTTCTTGTGAATTAGTCACACAATATATGTGTAGGCTGCTCTCAATGAGGCCAGTAGAATACCTATGAATCCATAATTTATCTATATGGTAGAATTTCTTGTAAGAAAAAAAGATCATATATACAATCGAGGAATTTTTCAAGATACGTGCACTATTCTTCATCCAAATGAAATTGTTTTTTCCTTTCTTTTTTTTCCCCCAACTGTGGGCTGGCGAGGGCATCACTTAGGCCACAGCCCTCACTTGAGGTTGGCAAGGAGCAAGGCACAACCCTCGCCAGCCTTAGGCTAGGACCCGACACCCTCACTTGGATTTGGGCAACGGCCCTCGCCCTCGCCTAGACCACCCTTGATGGTGACCGGCAAGGTCCCGGCCAAAAAGCCTGGTATATTTTATTTGGAGGACGGGTAATGCACATATCTTGAAAAATTCCACCATTCGTATACGTAAACTTTAGTCATACGTATTCAACTGGCCTCATCGTGAGTGGCCGACATATGGATGCTTATATCGTGCGTCTTACCCACGCATTGGAGAGATATAATAAATTAGCGCTCCAATTTGGCATCGTCGCATGAATAGATGCAAAGATTATCCTCTAATAAATCATTGCTCCTCCCTGAGACGTGATCCAAACTCATTCAACAAGAAAACGAAAAATGAGTCCTTGTCCTTCGGTCTCTCTACTCCTCATCTTCTTCCTCACCTCCCTCCACGCTGCATCTGCAGATGGCGGCAGCACCAACATAATCCACGAAACGTGCAAGAAATGCGCGCAAGAAGACCCCAACGTCAGCTACAAGTTCTGCGTCGCGTCGCTCGAGTCGAACCCGTACTGCCACTGCGACAACCTGCGGGGGCTCGGCCTCGTCTCCATCAAGCTGTTGCGGCGCAACGTGACACGCACGAGGTCTTACACCGAGAAGCTTCTGAAGAGCAAGGAGATGGATCCATCCGTCAGAGCATGCTTGCAAGATTGCTTGGAGCTGTACTCCGACGTGGTCCCGACGCTTGCAGAGGCCATCAGAGCCTACAAGGACGAGAGGTACGGGGACGCAAACATCGACCTGAGCTCGGTCATGGACGCATCAACGACGTGCGAGGACGGGTTCATGGAGAAAGGCACGGGCTCGCCGTTGGCCAGGAGGAACAAGGACGCGTTCCGGTTGTCGGCTTTGGCTCTCTCGATCATTACGATGCTCTCGCGTTCTTCGCATTAGTTAGGGCTGAACGCCTTGGCCTTTCATTGCTGTCGACTCCTGTATCGTCGTGTTTGGCACACTGATCCTGGCACTTTGGATTGTTTACTCTTTTACTTAGGAACTGGAATGATAACGCTGTGGTTTTCTTGTATGATTTCTTGATTGCGTCGGATGGGTGTCTGCGTGTCATCGTCTGCTCGCTGCTTTAAGGCTAAAGTTTCATGATCGATGCTTTTCCTGTACTTCTTCTTCGACAGGTATATGTTCTCAATGAATTCGCCTTACACGTGGCGTGAACATTTGATGGGTTGCTTTGCTTTGGAGAGTTAAAAAGTCTTTTCTTACGTGTAGCAGGATGTAATATATAGGATTCAGTATACATTGTTGGTGTACTAGTGTGCTTGCTAATTTTAAGCATGTATATGATTATTGACTGGAAAATCGAACATGTGAAGGATTGAAAAATTAATTTTTGGAAAACACTTTCACTCAAACAAATACACCTAAAGAGTTACAAAAATAAACGATCAGTTTTTCCAGTCGCGAAATGCCTTTTGAATGAAATTAAAATGATTTATACCAACAGAATGACTCAGAAACCTTTTGAAGGAGATTGAAACAGCCTATACCAACTTAATAATTCGTTCCACCAACCAATCACCAACTCTAATATCAATTTGTTGGAGATGTGTAATGGAAGCCCGGTATTAATTGGACCATGACTCAAAAGTTTAAGTTAATGAGGACCAATTATGACATTTTAACTACTCAAACTATACCATTTGTTGATGTGAGATTTTTCTAATATAATTTATATAAGCATCTTCGCAGTTCTTGTCCATGCTTGTCATGGGTTACATATGTCAAAAATTTGTTTGCAAATTACATTAACTAAAACTCCTTTTCTACCTCTTCTCCTTCTACTTAACACGGAAATTTAACATTTTACGAGCAATAAAAGTGAAAATAAGATGGAAATTAAATAATTGAAGAAGAAATCATGGAAAAATTATATGTATCATTTTTTGGATGACCAAATGACGTGAAACCGTTTGTCCTATAAATAAATTCCGTTTGCACTCATCAATCATAATTCCGTAAGTTCCATATTTTCTGTTTATATATAAAAAAAAAAATTCCTCTTAAATAGTCTAAAAATTAAATTAATGAAATTAATAAAACTAGCAAATATAGGAAAACTAATTAAATCAGAGAAGAGCGGTAAACCTTACATAACTAGTAAATACTATTTCTATAATAAAATGCATTAAATGATTTTTTTTTTTATGTAATCAAATCTCTGAATTTACAATGATATAAAGTAAAAACGGAAAAATGATAGATTCAACAAAACGTATATCGCTTGGAGAAATGATTTCATTAACCCTAGCGGCATCCGTAGAATCCTGTAAAGTGAACGATTAAGATTGGAAACGGAATGAGTAATTTTATTGAAGACAATTAAAAGGATTAAAGAGTAAAACGCATCGAAAATCGATTCGAGTTGGCTTGAAATTTCCTGTGAAGTAGATGTACAAATTACGTGTCTAATACTGATTGGGCGAATATGGGTCCCATGGCACAATTATGCCATGTGGCATCATATTGGCGAAATTAAGTGTATATTGTGCTGAATTTGAAGTCATATACGAAACTCAATCTAATCGGAGGATGTATATCGATTTGAATTGTTGGAATAATTAGGAATGGAATTCCTCGAGTGTTTATTTCACTGGAGATAAATATCAAGGTCGGCTACATCAACAGGGCACTTAAGCAAAAATGGAAATCGCACGAGAAAAAAAAAAAAAAAAAAAAAGAAGGGAAAGGATAGGCATTCCGCTGATTGGTCTTATCTATTACGGTGGTCTCTATCTATATAAGAATTTGACAGGATAAAAGAAATATAAAAGCGTAGGTTTGAGTTCCTTTCTTTATGTTCATTAAAAAAGATTCATCTTTTGCCGCACGGTAGACTTCGTTCTTTAAGCCAGGAGCGCTGGATGACGTCTTCACGCCCGGGGATGCCTTGACGCTGGACTTTCTTGGCCACAGGTTCAGAACAGACGTTGATTCCGCATTGATTTAATTGTAAGATCCGGTCAGTTCTGACAAGACTTAAGATTGGCACTCTTGATGATTTTTTGGGATTTGTTTCACTTAAAGATCGGTGTTGCTCACCTTTCATGCTCGTTCCATATTGCAGAGAAATTGTGTGACATCCCGATTTTTCAATCCTATTTTCAATAAATTGAGACGGGCATTTCGTTGGCACGCATATAGTTCTTTTCATTGAGTCGGCTACTCATATGAAAACTAGTCTATCGGGTAAAGCTATTAAGAGTTTCTAATGCATCGACTCGAGAATTTGACCAGAAGCGACCTTTCGACCGAGCTAATCTGCAAGGGTCATTACGGCACGATTAAAATCGATTAGAGATCGGAGATATGTCGACTCGACGAGGCATGTGATCGTGTGTGGGTGATTCCACCGTATCGCACAATTCTTGTCGATCGACACCGGACCGACTTTTCTATCGATTGGGTGCCCCGTGTTCGTATTTGAAACCTTGAGATTACCCCGACAACCGAAAGTCGCCAATGTTTCAAAGATGTACATTGTGGCTTGAGATGATCAACCACGGTCAAATGCGTGAAAATTTCTAAAGGCTACCCAAGAGGTTGGGCCACGCTAGTATCGTGCCAAAGTGAAATTAACCGTGGAATTGAGATCGAATTTAGAAATTGGAAGTCTGGGTATGTCACAAATCATTTCAGGTTCATTGAATCATCTTTGGAAGATTTTTCATGTAATCAGAATTTTTCAGAAATTAAATCAGAGAATGGCAAATTTGGCTCGAGAAATTAGTAGGCTCGTCTTTGATCGTGCTTTTGGGACTTAAGTTGGTTCTATGGACAAGTGAAGATGTGAATTGAAACGTGGTGACATTAGATTAATTTTATGGACTTTAATTTGGACTCAATTGGAATAGAATTGACGGGAATTGAAGAAATTGAATGTGTAAGGATTTGGACCCCGACGGAAATGATATTGCACCCATTGAAGAATGTTGTGGGAGAGGAAATAGTGGAAGATGACATCATGTGGGTGATGTCATGCTGATTGAAGCCAAGCGAATGGGGTGTTGACAAGTGGCAAGAGCCCATTGGCCCTCAAAAAGTGGGGATTTTCCCTCTCACCCATCAACATCATCTTCTTCCTTTGGACTTTGGAGGAGAGAGAAAGAGAGGGGAGAGAGAATCCGGCCGGCCAACCAGCCCCTCCGCCGCCCCTCCGCCGCTCGACGCTGCCAGCCGGAGCTTCGCCGTTCGTCCATCGCTGCCGCACGCCGTAGTCGCCGTCGCAGCCCCTCGCCTCGCTGCTCGCCTCTCCGTCGCTTCTCCGCTCGTTCGCCGTGCGCAGCGAGCGCCCAGCCCGACGCCCCCTTCCGCTCGTCCGTCGCAGCCGTCGTCCGTTCGCCGGAGCCGTCGAGGCGCCGCCCGTCCGTGCGAGGAGGCCCGCACGCCGCTCGCCGGTCTCGGCGGATCCAGCTCGTCTTCGCCTCTGGGAGGCCGTTCAGCCGGTTTAGGCCATGGCACAGCCGCCTCCGGCCACCGTGCGCTCCCGCCTTAGGCCGCCGGAGCTTCGCCTTGCCTCCGCCGCCCTTGGCCGCCTCAACCGGCGCCGGATCCGCCCCCAACCAGCAGCCATTGGTGAGCAGAAAAATGGGTATTTCAGCCCGCTCGTGGCCCGTTTCGGCCGCCTTCCCGACCCCGGATGCTCAGCCCGCCTTGAGGAAAGTCGATCCCCGCGTCGTCCCCGTCGTTTTAGTCCGCTCGGCTCGCTAATCTAGTGAGTTTAACTCACTAAATCTCGATTAGAGGGTTAATTATGCTTTAGGTGTGCTTAGCTTAAGTTAATTAAGCTTAGGTGGTTAGTTTAGTTTATTTAATTGTGAATTAGATTAAGATGTTTGTTTAATTTAAAGTATGCTTAATTAAATGTTAAGAGAGTTTATTTAATAATAAACCTTGATGGGACATAATAGGATTTTGATTTTGAATTATTTAATTGCTTCGAAATTCTGGAAATTATAATATTATATTATAATCCGAAATTATTAAAATATTATTATTAAAAAAATAAAAAATAAAAACGGAAAAATTATTTTTGACCCCGGTTTCTCGGAATTTCGTGCCGATCGCTGCCGTGTATTCGGATTTTGAAATTGACGATTGGATATTATAAATTGAGTGTGGATTACAAAAAATATGGATATTATTATTCAATTAATTTTCGGAATAAATTTAATTATTTAATAAATTCCGAAAAATAATTTGGGGACCCTAAATTCTCAGAATTTCGTGCCGATCGTCGCCAAGCTGTGCATTTAGAATTTGAATTTGATGAATGGATGTGGCAAATTGAGTGTTGATTGTGGTAAATAGGGATTTTATTCATAAAAACCCAAGTGTCGGGTCTTGATGCAAAAGTTGGATTTTAATGATTATATTAAATAGTGGGATTTTGAAAAATGTGAGATATTGACTTTTTGATTCGAAATTAGCGTGTCCCCACGCACGTGAGTAATTTCTGGAATATTTTTAATGTGAAGAAAAATGGCCGGGATCACTATCTTGAGTGGAAGCGTTGAGTGAAATGCAAAGTGTCATGGGGCCGAGTATGATTTGGCTGTGTAATAATTAAGAGGAATCATCCTGGGCTGTTGAGTCGGACTTGCCCCTATATGGGATGTCCACACGGTGGTTGCGGGTCGCAATAGATTCTGGGCCCATGCTCTTTCGGGAATGCCGTCGACGTAATGACGAAGCCGCACTCCATGGGGGGAGGCGATGCCCGGCATTAGTGTCAGTAAATAGCCGAACTGCGAGTAGGCTATGCCCTTGTGTGGTAGTGAATAATAATTGGATTGCGTGCTAAGTGCGATTGTGATTTATATGAAAGTGATGGCGTTCCAATTGTTTGAATTATTATTATTACCTGTGATTGAGTGATTTGATTTGTGCTAACCTCGCGAAAGGAACCGAGACGAGGTAAGTTCTCTCGTGTGATGTGGCTAGGCCACCCGGGTGTATTTTCTTTCTAATAGGGGTTTAGGGGGTTGAACTTGCTGAGACATCGTCTCATCCCGATTTGGGGATTAAAATTTCAGGTCCCTGGTGGATGGAGCGGCTAGATAGCTTTGGTTGGCATTCAGGAGTTGCAGAGGTGAAGTCATAAGGATTGGAGAACGTGTCCGACTTGTAGGTCGTAGGACAGTTCCTTTTTAAGAGCCGATCTTTTGTAGACTTTTGGCTATAGGCTTCTGTTTGTAATTCTGTTGAATTATGAAAGTGTTATGTTGTGGTTTTGCTTCATGCTTTTCTATCCCGTATTTAATTGTCAGGGGTTTTATAATACGTTCCGCTTGCGCAATAATAATTGAATGGGGTCGGCGACACTACCTGGGAATGTCACATTTGAATGACCGTAGCGGGATGTGCGCGCGCTCGGGGTTCGGGGCGTGACATCCCCGTTTAAGTGGTATCAGAGCATGATCTGTGTATGGAGTGATAAGGTGCGATGAGTCATGGGATAGTTAGTAGGAAAGGCTTTTAATATGTTGATGCATGTGGTTGATAGCTACTTGGTAGCTTGTTTGTGGGGTCACTCAAATTCTAACCTGATGTTGGAATCGAAAGCATGCGTCGATAAAGAGCCTGTAAGATGAGTGACCAGGAGTGGAGAACTCCTTGGAGAAGGTCGGTAGGACCTATACCTCGGGGTAGGATGCTGACAAGAGTCGGTACTCGAGGTAGAGCGCAAGCTTAGACCAGCGCGAGTGTAAGAGTACCGCTGCAAGTCGGTACTTAGAGTGTAGCAGCACTGAACGGTCTTAGGTTCATTGGGATCGTTTAGGTGCTAGTGTTCCTTGGAAGCTTATTGGGTTAGTGAGTTCAGGACCGAGCCGCCGCTGTTGCCGTTGTTTCTACCGCTGCTAGTGTTGTGACTGTTGTTGTTGCCGCGCCTGTTAAGGCCCAATCTGGAGTTGTGATCGAGGATCAAGCCGCTGTATCTGAGTCAAGGTTCAGTTTAGACAGAGATGGAAATCGATTGGGGAGAAAGGCCGATGTCAGAAGAAAGGTGTCCTGTTTCACCTAACCGGAAGAGTAGAATTGGAAAGTCAGAGCTCAACTCGATCGATGTGTGTCGTGTCTGTAAAGGAAGACATGGATTTGTTCTGTGCTGTAAGAGAGAAAGGACTTGCTTCAAGGGTCGCCAGTACAGTCTTTTGATAAAAGGTTGCCCGTATAGACAGATGGAACCACAGTTGTTTCTATCACCGCCGTTGATAAGATATAATAGAGGAAGCATGCTTCGGGATGTTCAGTGGGTACTTAGAATGGATCCCAGTGCAAGGAAGGGTGCATGATGTCACTGGATGGGAGGTAGATGACTTACTGATTGTGTGCCGATGTTTATGGAAATGAGGCTTGAGTCAGCCCAGTGTCAGAGTAAAAAGGAGAACATGCTTTGAATGTGGCCAACACGACTGTCAGGTTAGGAACTGTCCGTGTAAGTTCAGGAGAGCGTAAGCACTGTTACTGCAGATAGGACGTCACTAGGATGGCTAGAGGAGCATGAAGGGATTGACCATGTATCAATCATTATGAGAATGTTTTCGAGATGTTTTATCAGAGTAGTGCAGCAGAATTTTCAGTGAAGGTTGTAGGATCTTCGTTGTTGTAATAAAGTAATAGGAAGATGAGTTTCTGACTATAGTTGTACCTGATGGGTTTGCTTATGTATGACTTAGAAGTCATTTATGAAGAGGTTTGGCTTCAGGAGCTTTCTGTTGTTTTGAATTGTAGTAGTAATATAATTCAATTTGTTCAATTAGCGTATGAAAGTTTTGAATTACTGAAAGTCAGAAAGGACCTTTGATCCCTGTTATTCGTCACTGAAGATGACCTGGTTTTGGTTGTTGGTTGCCGAATCTGCATGGCAACTGTAATAGATGTGTCAGTTGAGAAGCCAGATATGAGAAACTTAGCTGTAGTACGGAAGTTTTCTGAGGTATTTCATGAAGATTTGCCAAGTTTGCTGTCAGAAAGAGAAATGGAGTTTGTGATTGAATTAACACCTGGAATAGAGCCAGTCCCTAAGGCTCCTTACTAGATGGTGTTACCCGAGTCAAAAGAACTGAAGGTGCAGATGCAGGAAGTATTGAATAGGAGATTCATACGTTCCAGTGCATCACCTTGGGGAGCACCCGTTCTATTCGTGAAGTAGAAAGATGGTTTGTTGTGATTGTGCATTGATATCCTTCAAGATCGACTGGAAGTCAAGGTATCATCAGTGAGGATCAGGAAGAAAGACTCACCGAAGTTAGCATCTTGTACTCGATACAGCAGTTGTGAGTTCACTGTAATACCGAGTGGTTTGATGGACATCTTAGCTGGTTGTTTGGGTCTAATGAGCAGAATGTTTAAGGGTACCTGAATCAATTGTGAGTGTTCATTGAAGTTATCCTAGTGTGTTCAAAAAGTGCTGAGGAGCACGAGAGACATTTGAAGATGGTATTTCAGACCTTGAGTATTGTTGGATTTTACAATAAACTTATCAGATGCGAGTTTTGGGTGACTCGTGTGGCGTTCCTAGGTCATGTGATTTCAGGAGAAGGAATCTTCGTAGACCCTGTCCGATATTAAAGCAGTGAACAGTTGGCTGAGATTGACTACAGTGATAGAGATCAGAAGTTTCATGGAAGGGTTTTCAGCGTCAGCGTTGCAGTTGATTCGACTACTGAGGAAGTAAGAAAAGTTTGTGTGGACAGATGAGTGCGAGTGTAGTTTTCAAGAGCTTAAGCAGAAGCTGACTATTGCACCTGTGCTGACCATCTCATCTGGTCCTAAAAGTTTGAGATCTACAGTGATGCGTCGTTTAAAGGATTGGGTTATGTGTTGATACAGCATGATAGAGTTGGTGCATATGTGTCCCGTCAGTTGAGACCTTAGGAGTTGAATATGAAATGGCGTCGCTGGATGGAACTCATTAAGGATTATGACCATGATATTTTGTATCACTCTGGAAAGGTGAGCAAAGTTATAGATGCTCTGAGTCGAGAGTCATTGGTTGCGCAGTTGGTACTCAAATATTTGATCTTATTTGAGAAAGTTCGAAATTTGGTTTTCAAATCTAAGGTAGGCCACCTTTTGAATCTTATGGTTACCCTTAGAATTGAGCTAAAAGTTCAGACCCTAATCAAAATGCTTTAGCAGACAGTTTCAGAAATTCAGAAGACTCTATAAGAGAATGCAGATGAGAGGTTGATTTTCAAATTTCTAAAGACAGAACGCGAAGGTTCTGAGGACGATTGTGTGTAATTGATGATACAGAGATTAAAGAAGAGATCTTATGGGAAGCTCATCATAGCAAGTTCAGCATTGTCCAGACAGTACGAATTGATCTTGTTTTGAGTGTGTGACATCCTGATTTTCAGACTCTGATTTCGATTGGTTAAATTGGGCATTTCATCGACGCGATTACAGTGTTTTTCTCTGAGTTGGCCACTTATGAGATAACTAGACTAGCCGGGTGAGTTATTAAAGAATCGACTTCTTGACCGTGCTCATCTTTAGAGATCATTACGGCACAGTTAAAAATCGAATTAAGATCGGAGTTAGGTCGGTTCGATTGAGATGAATGACCGATCGTGGGTGACTCCACTAAATTGGAAAACTCTCATCGACTGATACTAATTCGATTTTACTGTCGTTTTGATACCATGTGTCCGTATTTGAATCATCAAGATTTTCACGACCCTCGAGAGTCGCCAATGTGTCGAGTGGGTTCATCGTAGCTCGAAGAAAATTGACCACGGGTCATTTGTTCTAAAAAGCTCTGAAAGCTAGCTAGTAGTCTAGGTCACACTAAAAGCGTGTCGGAGTGAAATTAACCGCCAATCTAAGTTCGATTTCAGAAACTGGAGATTCTGTCTTGTCACAAAGTGGGTATACTGAAGTGTGTGTGCATTAAATAATTCATCGGCATGGAGTCTTGGGGATGAATTGTATTTCAAATCTAGATCAGATGTTCCAAGTTGGAAGAGCTTTCATATGGTTCTTTATTAAGCAGTATATAGTAGAGAGTGCGGAATTCCGATTGTTGAGATGAAGTCAGGAAAAGAAAGATCACAGGCCAGGGTCAGTACAGTAGTCAGTGATCGCAGTTGCCGTGATCAGTGTCAGGGTTATATCAGATCTTGACAAGAGGTTCCCAGTTTCAGCAGATCAGTTAGATAGTTTCTTTTTAGTCAGTGTAGAGCAGAGTGTTCAGGACTTCAGTTGTGGAGATGAGATCAAAGATCAGAAAATCGCAAGTCCAAAGTTGGTTAAGAAATCAATGATTCAGTCGCAGTTAGCAGAGATAGTCTTGAGACCGCTTAGAATTGCCAGTTTAGCTTTGCATATTTTGTGTTAAAGACCTTTGGAATCTTAAGTGGGCAAGTGTTTAGTATTTTGGATCCGAAGTGGTTTGAGCAAGATAGCAGTGATTTGACAGTATTGGTTCAGAAGGAGCAACCTGAGAAAGATAAGATTATATGAGGCGACTGTACCCCCACCTTTTTGTCTAAGAATTGGTAAAGGTTTAAATTTCGAGGACGAAATTTTTATAAGAGGAAGAGTTGTGACATCCCGATTTTCCAATCCTATTTTCAATAAATTGAGACGGGCATTTCGTTGGCACGCATATAGTTCTTTTCCTTGAGTCGGCTACTCATATGAAAACTAGTCTATCGGGTAAAAGCTGTTAAGAGTTTCTAACGCATCGGACTCGAGAATTTGACCGGGAAGCGACCTTTCGACCGAGCTAATCTGCAAGGGTCATTACGGCACGATTAAAATCGATTAGAGATCGAGATAGGTCGACTCGACGAGGCATGTGATCAGGTGTGGGTGATTCCACCAGATCGCACAATTCTTGTCGATCGACACTGGACCGACTTTTCTATCGATTGGGTACCCTGTGTTCGTATTTGAAACCTTGAGATTATCTCGACAACCGAAAGTCGCCAATGTTTCAAAGATGTACATTGTGGCTTGAGATGATCAACCACAGGTCAAATGCATGAAAATTTCTAAAGGCTACCCGGTAGGTTGGGCCGCGCTAGTATCGTGCCAAAGTGAAATTAACCGTGGAATTGAGATCGAATTCAGAAATTGGAAGTCTGGGTGTGTCACAAATCATTTCAAGATCATTGAATCATTTTTGGAAGATTTTTCATGTAATCAGAATTTTTCAGAAATTAAATCAGAGAATGGCAAATTTGGCTCGAGAAATTAGTAGGCTCGTCTTTGATCGTGCTTTTGGGACTTAAGTTGGTTCTATGGACAAGTGAAGATGTGAATTGAAACATTGTGACATTAGATTAATTTTATGGACTTTAATTTGGACTCAATTGGAATAGAATTGACGGGAATTGAAGAAATTGGATGTGCAAGGATTTGGACCCCGGCGGAAATGATATTGCACCCATTGAAGAATGTTGTGGGAGAAGAGATAGTGGAAGATGACATCATGTGGGTGATGTCATGCTGATTGAAGCCAAGCGAAGGGGTGTTGACAAGTGGCAAGAGCCCATTGGCCCTCAAAAGTGGGGTTTTTCCTCTCACCCATCAACATCATCTTCTTCCTTTGGACTTTGGAGGAGAGAGAAAGAGAGGGGAGAGAGAATCCGGCCGGCCAACCAGCCCCGACGCCGCCCCTCCGCTGCTCGACGCCGCCAGCCGGAGCTTCGCCGTTCGTCCATCGCCATCGCACGCCGTAGTCGCCGTCGCGCCCCTCGCCTCGCCGCTCGCCTCTCCGTCGCTTCTCCGGCCCGGTGTGCCGTGCGGAAGGGCCCAGCCAGCCCGACGCCCCCCTTCCGCTCGTCCGTCGCAGCCGTCGCCGTTCGCCGGAGCCGTCGCGGTCGCTACCCGTCCGTGCGAGGAGGCCCGCACGCCACTCCGCCGGTCTCGCCGGCTTGCCGCCCTCGTCCACCGAGATCCGGCTCGTCTTCGCCTCCGGAGGCCGTTCGCCGCTTTAGGCCATGGCTCGCCGCCTCGGCCACCGTGCGCCCCCGCCTTAGGCCGCCGGAGCTTCGCCTTGCCTCCGCCGCCCTTGGCCGCCTCAACTGGCGCCGGATCCGCCCCCAACCAGCAGCCATTGGTGAGCAGAAAAATGGGTATTTCAGCCCGCTCTGGCCCGTTTCGGCCGCCTTCTCGAGCCTGGATGCTCGGCCCGCCTTGAGGAAAGTCGATCCCCGCGTCGTCCCTGTCATTTTGGTCCGCTCGGCTCGCTAATCTAGTGAGTTTAACTCACTAAACCTCGATTAGAGGGTTAATTATGCTTTAGGTGTGCTTAGCTTAAGTTAATTAAGCTTAGGTGGTTAGTTTAGTTTATTTAATTGTGAATTAGATTAAGATGTTTGTTTAATTTAAAGTATGCTTAATTAAAGGTTAAGAGAGTTTATTTAATAATAAACCTTGATGGGACATAATAGGATTTTGATTTTGAATTATTTAATTGCTTAGAAATTCTGGAAATTATAATATTATATTATAATCCGAAATTATTAAAATATTATTATTAAAAATAATAATAATAAATAAAAACGGAAAAATTATTTTTGATCCGGTTGCTCGGAATTTCGTGCCGATCACTGCCGTGTATTCGGATTTTGAAATTGAGGATTGGATATTATAAATTGAGTGTGGATTGCGAAAAATATGGATATTATTATTCAATTAATTTTCGGATTAATTTAATTATTTAATAAATTCCGAAAAATAATTTGGGGACCCTAAAATTTCAGAATTTCGTGCGGATCGTTGCTGTGCATTTAGAATTTGAATTTGATGAATGGATGTGGCAAATTGAGTGTTGATTGTGGTAAATAGGGATTTTATTCATAAAAACCCAAGTGTTGGGTCTTGATGCAAAAGTTGGATTTTAATGATTATATTAAATAGTGGGGTTTTGAAAAATGTGAGATATTGACTTTTTGATTCGAAATTAGCGTGTCCCCACGCACGTGAGTAATTTCTGGAATATTTTTAATATGAAGAAAAATGGCCGGGATCACTATCTTAAGTGGAAGCGTTGAGTGAAATGCAAAGTGTCATGGGGCCGAGTATGATTTGGCTGTGTGATAATTAAGAAGAATCGTCCTAGGCTGTTGAGCCGGACTTGCCCCTATATGGGATGCCCATGCGGTGGTTGCGGGTCGCAGTAGATTCTGGACCCATGCTCTTTCGGGAATGCCGTCGACGTACTGACGAAGCCGCGCTCCATGGGGGGAGGCGATGCCTGGCATTAGTGTCAGTAGATAGCCGAACTGCGAGTATGCTGTGCTCTTGTGTGGCAGTGAATAATAATTGGAATGCATGCTAAGTGCGATTGTGATTTATATGAAAGTGATGGCGTTCCAATTGTTTGAATTATTATTATTACCTGTGATTGAGTGATTTGATTTGTGCTAACCTGCAGAAAGGAACTGAGACGAGGTAAGTTCTCTGTGTGATGTGGTTAGGCCATCCGGGGTGTATTTTCTTTCTAATAGGGGTTTAGGGGGTTGAACTTGCTGAGACATCGTCTCATCCCGGTTTGGGGATTAAAATTTCAAGTCCCTGGTGGATGAAGCGGCTAGATAGCTTTGGTTGGCATTCAGGAGTTGCAGAGGTGAAGTCATAAGGATTGGAGAACGTGTCCGACTTGTAGGTCGTAGGGCTTCCTTTTAAGAGCCGTCTTTTGTAGACTTTTGGCTATAGGCTTCGTTTGTAATTCTGTTGAATTATGAAAGTGTTATGTTGTGGTTTTGCTTCATGCTTTTCTATCCCGTATTTAATTGTCGGGGTTTTATAATACGTTCGCTTGCGCAATAATAATTAAATGGGGTCGGCGACACTACCTGGGAATGTCGCATTTGAATGACCGTAGCGGGATGTGCGCGCGCTCGGTGTTCGGGGCGTGACAAATTGTTTCCACCAGCATCAGCAATTCCACTTCCTCCGTTGAAACCCTCCCGCTGACGAATAACCACAGCAAGAAAATCAAGAGAATGCACAGCTCTTCCCCAAGAACGATGTTCCACGGTCCAGCGCCGCTGGATCATCCTCCCGCCACAATCATCGGACCAAAAAAACCAAGCTCCGGCAACGAACACCTACTACTACCGTGACTTCCTCTCGAGCAAAGCCGCTGAAGACGGGGAGAGGGCCCAAAACCTTCCCCACGAGGTCAACCGCAACCCAGTAGAGATCCGGGATGAAGATCCGCTCCTCCGGTTTGACTCTCACGACCACCCGACCCTCTATAAGGTCATAGATGAGTTTGATCTTGCGGCGGAGAAGGTACCAGTCAGGGACCATGTAGCCTTGGATAGCATGTTCCGTCACTGGCCTATGTCCGTCGTGCAAAACATATAGTGTGACATCCCGATTTTCCAATTCTAATTTCGAATTCGAAATGGAAGTGCAGGTGTGTCACAAATCATTTCAAGATCATTTACTAATCTTCGGAAGATTTTTCATGCAAGCCGAGCTTTTTCAAAGCATAATAATCAAAGTATGGCTAAATTGGTTCGGGAAATTAGTAGGCCGCCCTTGGTTGTCTTTCGGGACTTAAGTTGGTTACGGACAAGTGAAGATGTGAATTAAAGTGTGGTGACATTGAATTTATTTTATGGACTTCATTTGATTTAATTGAAAGGGAATCAAGTGGAATTAAGGAATTGATGTACAAAATTTTAGGCGGCAAAATGGGAATTGAACCCATGGAATAGGGTTGTGGGAGAGAGTTGAAGTTAGTGGACATGACATCATGCATGAGGTCATGTGGTGGGCCAATTTGTGGATTAAAGAAAAGGGAAAAAGGAAAAGAAATTGGCCTCCCTTCTCTCTCCTCCCTTTCTTCTTCCTCCCCCTCTCCTCCATGGACGAAGACCTCCATCTTCTTCTTCCTCGGATGTGCCTAGCTCGCACGCCCGACCGGCCGCCTCCACCGCTCCGCCACCGTCGCCCTTCGCCGCCCGTCGCCGGCCGTCCGCACCCGCCGTTGTCCCCGCCGCCGCTCGGCCGCCGCGTCGCACGCCCGCGACGCCCGCCCGCGCGCCCGCAGCCCACCGCGAGGCCCCGCCGAGGGCCGCCCAGCACCGCCGGACCTCCCCCGGCGTCCCCCTCGCCCTCCGCCGGCCGCTCCTCGCCGCCCTAGCCGCCGGAGCAGCTCCGTTTGGCCACGAACAGTGGCTGGAAAAATGGGTTTCCAGCCCTGTTCAAGGCCCGTTTTGGGCCGTTTCCGGGCCCCAAACCCGAGCCGTGCTTTGGGAAGAATTGTTCCTCGCGTCGTCCCCGTCGTTTTGGTTCGCTCGGTTCGCTAATCCCGTGAGTTTACCTCACTAAACCCTAATTAGAAGGTTAATGATGCTTTATGGGTGTTTAGTTTATGTTAAGTGTATTTAGGTGGTTAGTTTAATTTATGTAAATGTAGATTATATTAATGTGCTTGATTAACTTAAGTGGGTTTTATTTAAGGTTAAAGGAATGCTTATATTAATATAAGCCATGATGTGACATAATAGGTTTTATTTTTGAATTATTTAAAGATTTCAATTCTGGAAATTTATAATATTATATTAATTCCGAAATTATTAAAATATTATTATTTATAAAAAAAAACGGAAAAATTATTTTTGACCCCAGGTTCTTTAGAATTTCGTGCCGATCGCCGCCGTGTAGTCGGATTTTGAAATTGAGGATTGGATATTATAAATTGAGCGTGGATTGTGAAAGATAGGGATATTATTATTTAATTAATTTTCGGAATAAAGATAATTATTAAATAAATTCCGAAAATTATGTTGGGACCCTAAATTCTCGAGAATTTCGTGCTTTGATCGTTCTTGAGTGTTTAGAATTTGAATTTGATGAGTAAATATTGCAAATTGAATGTTGATTGTGAAAAATAGGAATTTTATTCGAAATTCCCACGTGTCGGAGTTTGACACCGAAATCGAATTTGGAATGGTTAATATTGAAATTGAAGTACGTGAGTGACATGTAAAGTGTACATGGGTCGATTTTGAATTGTTGTGTGCTAATTGAAAGACTCGGGTCACGGTAGTGGCGGGACCGACGGACCTTTATTATTCTAGAAATGCGTCGATAGAACGACGTGGCTTGTCACGGTAGTGGCGGGACCGACTGGACCTTTATTATTCTAGAAATGCTGTCGATAGAACGACGTGGCTTGGTCACGGTAGTGGTGGGATCGACGGACCTTTATTATTCTAGAAATGCCGTCGATAGAACGACGTGGCTTGGTCACAGTAGTGGCGGGACCGACTGGACCTTTATTATTCTAGAAATGCTGTCGATAGAACGATGTGGCTTGGTCGCAGTAGTGGCGAACTGGACCTTTATCCTTCTAAAAATGTCGTAATGCTAGTAGATAGCCGACCTGCGTGTAGGTTGTGCCCTTGTGTGGCAGTGGATAATGATGACATGGAACGCTTGCTGTGATTGTGAAGTTAAGTGAAATTGATTGTGTTCTGATGGCTTACATTCTTATCATCATTGGTGCTCGAGAGATATGAATTGTACTAACTGCAGGAAGGCAAGAATGCGAGGTAAGTATTTGTGTGATGTGGCTAGGTCACCCGGGGCGTATTTTCTTTCTAATAGGAGTTTAGGGGGTTGAACTTGCTGAGACATTGTCTCATCCCGGTTTGGGAAATCAAAATTTCAGGTCCCTGGTGGATGGAGCGGCTAGATAGCTTTGGTTGACATTCAGGAGTTGCAGAGGCGAAGTCATAAGAATTGGAGAGCGTGTCCGACTTGTAGGTCGTAGGACAGTTCCTTTTTTAAAAGCCGGTCTTTTGTAGATTGTTGGCCGTAGACCTCTGTTTGTAATCCTGTTGAATTATGAAAGTGTTATGTTGTGATTTTGCTTCCTGCTTTTCTATCCCGTATTTAATTGTCAGGGGTTTTATAATATGCTTCCGCATGTGCATTAAAGATTTAAAATGATTGGGTCGGCGACTTAACCTGGGAAGGTCGCATTTGCATGACCAAAGGGGGGATGTGCGCGCGCTCGAGGTTCGGGGCGTGACATCCCCGTTTAAGTGGTATCAGAGCATGGTCTAAGTATGGAGTGATAAGGTGCGATGAGTCACGGGATAGTTAGTAGGAAAGACTTTTAATATGCTGATGCATGTGGTTGATAGCTGTTTGGTAGCTTGTTTGTGAAGTCGCTCAAATTTCAACCTGAGGTTGGAATCGAAAAACAGGTGTCTATAAAGAGCCTGTAGGATGGGTGATCAGGAGTGGAGGACTCCTTGGAGAAGGTCGGTAGGACCTATACCTCGGGGTAGGACGCTGACAAGAGTTAGTACCTGAGGTAGAGCGCAGGTTTAGACCAGCGCGAGTGTGAGAGTACCGTTGCAAGTCGGTACTTAGAGTGTAGCAGCACTGAACGGACTTAGGTTCGTTGGGATCGTTCAGGCGCTAGTGTTCCTTGGAAGCTTGTTGGGTCAGTGAGTTTAGGACCGAGCTGTTGCTGTTGCCGTTATTTCTACCGCTGCTAGTGTTGTGACCGTTGTTATTGCCGCGCTTGTTGAGGCCCAATCTGAAATTGTGATCGAGGATCAAGCCGCTGTATTTGAGTCAAAGTTCAGTTTAGACTGAGATGGAAATCGATTCGAGAGAAAAGCCGATATCAGAAGAAAGGTGCCCTATTTCACCTAACCGGAAGAGTAGAGTTGGAAAGTCAGTGTTCAACTCGATCGATGTGTGCCGTGCCTGTGAGAAAAGAAAGGGATCTGTTCCGTGCTGTAAGAGAGAAAGGATTTGTTACAAGGGTTGCTAGTACAGTCATCTGATCAAAGATTTTCCATATAGACGGATGGAATCACAGCTGTTTCTGTCGTCGCTGTCGATAAGACAGAACAGAGGAAGCACGCTTCGGGACATTTAGTGGGGTACTTAGAATGGACCCCAGTGCAAGGAAGGGTGCTAGATACTCCTTGATAGAAGGTAGAAGACTCACTAATTGTGTGCCGAGTTCGTGAAAATGAGGCATGAGTCAGCCCAATGTAAGAGTAAAGAGGGAGCATGACTTGAATATGGCCAGCACGCTGTCAGGTTAGTAACTGTCCGTGTAAGTTCGGGAAAGCGTAAGCACTGTCACTGCAGATAGGACGCCACTAGGATGGCTAGAAGAGCATGAAGGGATTGACCCTGCATCAATCAGAAGAAGAATGGTTTGAGATGTTTTTATCAGAGTAACGTAGCAGAATTTTCAATGAAGATTGTAGAGTATTCGTTGTGGTAATAAGGTAATAAAAATGTGAATCTCTAACTATAGTTGTACTTGAATGGGTTTGCTTAAGTATGACTTGGAAGTCAATTATAAAAAGGTTTGGCTCAAGGAGCTTTCTGCTGTTTTGAATCATGGTAGTAATGTAATTCAGTTTGCTTAGTTAGCGTGTGAAAGTGGCAAATCACTGAAGTCAAAGAGGAACTTCAATCCTTGTTATTCGTCGCTGAAGATGACCTAGTTCAGGTTGTTGGTTACCGAATCTACATGACAGCTGTAATGAATGCGTCAATTGAGGAGCCGAATATGGAGAACATAATCGTGGTACATAAGTTTTCTAAGGTATTCTCTGAAGAATTATCAGGTTTGTTGTCAGAAAGAGAAATAGAGTTCGTGATTGAATTAGCATCCGGAACAGAGCCAGTCCCTAAGGCTCCATACTGAATGGTGTTACCTGAGTTAAAGGAACTGAAGGTGCAGATGCAGGAATTGTTGAATAGAGGATTCACACGTTCTAGTGTGTCATCTTAGGGAGCATCTTTTCTATTTGTGAAGAAGAAAGTCGGTTTATTGTGTTTGTACATCGATATTCTTCAAGATCAACTTGAGGTGAGAGTATCATCACTTGAGGATCAGGAAGAAAGACATATCGAAGTTTGCGTCTTGCACTTGATACGGCAGTTATGAGTTCATTGTAATACCGTGTGGTTTGATGGACATCTTAGCTGTTTGTTGGGTCTAAGGAGCAGAATGTTTAAGAGTACTTGAATCAGTTGTGATCGTGCTTAGTGAAGTTATCCTGGGGTGTTCAAAGAGTGCTGAGGAGCATAAGAGACATTAGAAGATGATATTTCAGACCTTGAGGACTTTTGAATCTTATGCTAAGTTTAGCAAGTGCGAGTTTTGGATGACTCGTATTGCGTTCCTAGGTCACGTGATTTCAGGCAAAGAAATCTCCGTAGACCTCGTCCGAGATTAAAGCAGTGATCAGTTGGTCGATATTGGCTCAGTGACAGAGATTAGAAGTTTCTTGGGATTAACAAGATATTACGAAGTTTTGTGGAAGGAATTTCAGTGTCAATGTTGCAGTTGATTCGACTACTGAGAAAGGAAGGGAAGTTCGTATGGACAAGTAAGTGCGAGTGTAGTTTTCAAGAGCCTAGGAAGAGGCTGACTACCGCACTTGTGCTTACTATTCCGTCTGGTCCAGGAGGGTTGAGATCTACAGTGATGCGTCATCTAAAGGATTTGGTTCCTTGTTGATGCAACAAAATAGTGTTGTTGCATATGCTTCCCGTCAGTTGAGACCTCGGGAGTTGAATGTGAGATGGCGTCGCTGGATGGAACTCATTAAGGATTATGACTATGATATTTTATATCACTCTAGGAAGAATTGAGCCGAGAGTACAGATCAGAATCAAATCGCTTCAGTGGACAGATTTAAAAATTCAGAAGACTCTATAAAAGAATGCAGATGAGAGAGAGGTTAAGTTTCAGATTTTTGAAGACAGAACAGTAAAGTTCTGAGGGCGAATGTGTGTAATTGGCGATACAGAGATTAAAGAAGGAGATCTTATGAGAAGCTCATCATAGCAATTTCAACGTTGTCCAGACAGTACAAATAGATCTTTGTTTTGAATGTGTGACATCCTAATTTTCAAACTCTGATTTTGATTGGTTAAATTGGGCATTTCATCGATGCGATTACAGTGTTTTTCTCTGAGTTGGCCACTCACGAGATAATTAGACTAGTTGGGTGAGTCATTAAGGACTTTAAGACAAATAGACTTGAGAATCCGACCAGGGATCGACTTCTTGACCGTGCTCATCTTTAGAGATCATTACGGCATAGTTAAAAATCGAATTAAGATCAGAGATAGGTCGGTTCGACTGAGATGAATGACCGATCGTGGGTGACTCCACTAAATTGGAAAACTCTCGTCGACTGATACTAATTTGATTTTACTGTCGTTTTGGTACCCTGTGTCCGTATTTGAATCATCGAGATTTTCACGACAATCAAGAGTCGCCAATGTGGGTTCATTGTGGCTCGAAGAAAATCGACCACGAGTCATTTGTCCTAAAAAGCTCATAAAACTACCTAGTAGCCTAGGTCACACTAAAGGCGTGTCGGAGTGAAATTAACCGCCAATCTAAGTTCGATTTCAGAAATTGAAGATTCTGTCTTGTCACAAAATAGATATACCGAAGTGTGTATATATCAGATAATTCACCGGTATGGAGTGCCAGTGATGAGTTATATTTCGAATCTAGATCAGAGATTATAAGTTTGGCAGAGCTTTTAGAGGGTTCTTTCTTAATCAATGCATAGTAGGAAGTGCAGAATTTTCAATTACTGAGATGAAGTCAAGGAAAGAAAGATCACAGGCCAGGGTCAGTACAGTAGTCAGTGATTGCAGTTGCCGAGATCAGTGTCAGAGTTATATCAGATCTTGACCATAGGTTCCCAGTTTCAGCAGATTAATCAGATAGTTTCTCGTTAATCAGTGCAGAGCAGAGTGTACCGGATTTCAGTCAGTTGAGATGAGATCAGAGATTAGAAAGTCGTAGGCCCAGAGTTGGTTCAGAAATCAATGATTCAGTCGCAGTTAGCAGAGATAATCTTGAGACCGCCCAGAATTGCCAGTATAGCTTCGCAGATTTTGTGTTGAAGACCTTTGGAATCTTAAGTGGGCAAGTGTTTAGTATTTTGGATCCGAAGTAGTTTGAGCAAGATAGCAGTGATTTTGGCAGTATTGGTGCAGAAGGAGCAACTTGAGAAAGAAAAGATTATATGAGAAGACTGTACCCCCACCTTTTTGTTTAAGAAGTGGTAAAGGTTTAAATTTCGAGGACGAAATTTTTTTATAAGAGGGGAAGAGTTGTGACATCCCGATTTTCCAATTCTAATTTCAGAATTCAGAAATTGGAAGTCTGGGTGTGTCACAAATCATTTCAAGATCATTTACTAATCTTCGGAAGATTTTTCATGCAAGCCGAGCTTTTTCAGCATAATAATCAAAGTATGGCTAAATTGGTTCGGGAAATTAGTAGGCCGCCCTTGGTTGTGCTTTCGGGACTTAAGTTGGTTCTACGGACAAGTGAAGATGTGAATTAAAGTGTGGTGACATTGAATTTATTTTATGGACTTCAATTTGATTTAATTGAAAGGGAATCAAGTGGAATTAAGGGAATTGATGTACAAAATTTTAGGCCCCGGCGGAAAATGGAATTGAACCCATTGTAATAGGGTTGTGGGAGAGAGTTGAAGTTAGTGGAACATGACATCATGCATGAGGTCATGTGGTGGGCCAATTTGTGGATTAAAGAAAAGGGAAAAAGGAAAAGAAATTGGCCTCCCTTCTCTCTCCTCCCTTTCTTCTTCCTCCCCCTCTCCTCCATGGACGAAGACCTCCATCTTCTTCTTCCTCGGATGCGCCCAGCTCGCACGCCCGACCGCCGCCTCCACCGCTCCGCCACCGTCGCCCTTCGCCGCCGTCGCCGGCCGTCCGCACCCGCCGTCGTCCCCGCCGCCGCTCGCCGCCGCGTCGCACGCCCGCGACGCCCGCCCGCGCGCCGCAGCCACCGCGAGGCCCCGCCGAGGGCCGCCCAAAGACCGCCGGACCTCCCCGGCGTCCCCCTCGCCCTCCGCCGGCCGCTCCTCGCCGCCCTAGCCGCCGGGCGGCTCCGTTTGGCCACGAACAGTGGCTGGAAAATGGGTTTCCAGCCTGTTCAAGGCCCGTTTTGGCCGTTTCCGGGCCCCAAACCCGAGCCGTGCTTTTGGAAGAATCGATCCTCGCGTCGTCCCCGTCGTTTTGGTCTGCTCAGTTTGTTAATCCGGTGAGTTTACCTCACTAAACCCTAATTAGAAGGTTAATGATGCTTTATGGGTGTTTAGTTTATGTTAAGTGTATTTAGGTGGTTAGTTTAATTTATGTAAATGTAGATTATATTAATGTGCTTGATTAACTTAAGTGGGTTTTATTTAAGGTTAAAGGAATGCTTATATTAATATAAGCCATGATGTGACATAATAGGTTTTATTTTTGAATTATTTAAAGATTTCGAATTCTGGAAATTTATAATATTATATTAATTCCGAAATTATTAAAATATTATTATTTATAAAAAAAAACGGAAAAATTATTTTTGACCCCGGTTGCTTAGAATTTCGTGCCGATCGCCGCCGTGTAGTCGGATTTTGAAATTGAGGATTGGATATTATAAATTGAGCGTGGATTGTGAAAGATAGGGATATTATTATTTAATTAATTTTCGGAATAAAGATAATTATTAAATAAATTCCGAAAATTATGTTGGGACCCTAAATTCTCAGAATTTCGTGCTGATCGTTGCTGAGTGTTTAGAATTTGAATTTGATGAGTAAATATTGCAAATTGAATGTTGATTGTGAAAAATAGGAATTTTATTCAGAAATTCCCACGTGTCGGGTTTGACACCGAAATCGAATTTGGAATGGTTAATATTGAAATTGAAGTACGTGAGTGACATGTAAAGTGTACATGGGTCGATTTTGAATTGTTGTGTGCTAATTGAAAGACTCGGGTCACAGTAGTGGCGGGACCGACTAGACCTTTATTATTCTAGAAATGCTGTCGATAGAACGACGTGGCTTGGTCACAGTAGTGGCGGGACCGACTGGACCTTTATTATTCTAGAAATGCTGTCGATAGAACGACGTGGCTTGGTCACAGTAGTGGCGGGACCGACTGGACCTTTATTATTCTAGAAATGCTGTCGATAGAACGATGTGGCTTGGTCGCAGTAGTGGCGAACTGGACCTTTATCCTTCTAAAAATGTCGTAATGCTAGTAGATAGCCGACCTGCGTGTAGGTTGTGCCCTTGTGTGGCAAAAGGATAATGATGACATGGAACGCTTGCTGTGATTGTGAAGTTAAGTGAAATTGATTGTGTTCTGATGGCTTACATTCTTATCATCATTGGTGCTCGAGAGATATGAATTGTACTAACCTGCAGGAAGGCAAGAATGCGAGGTAAGTATTTGTGTGATGTGGCTAGGTCACCCGGGGCGTATTTTCTTTCTAATAGGAGTTTAGGGGGTTGAACTTGTTGAGACATTGTCTCATCCCGGTTTGGGGAATCAAAATTTCAGGTCCTTGGTGGATGGAGCGGCTAGATAGCTTTGGTTGGCGTTCAGGAGTTGCAGAGGCGAAGTCATAAGAATTGGAGAGCGTGTCCGACTTGTAGGTCGTAGGACAGTTCCTTTTTTAAAAGCCGGTCTTTTGTAGATTGTTGGCCGTAGACCTCTGTTTGTAATCCTGTTGAATTATGAAAGTGTTGTGATTTTGCTTCCTGCTTTTCTATCCCGTATTTAATTGTCAGGGGTTTTATAATATGCTTCCGCATGTGCATTAAAGATTTAAAATGATTGGGTCGGCGACTTAACCTGGGAAGGTCGCATTTCCATGACCAAAGGGGGGATGTGCGCGCGCTCGAGGTTCGGGGCGTGACATATAGGCAGGCCACAGGCATTACGTGACGATACGTGATGACACAGATTGCAATCATGGCGGCGGCGGCGGCGACAGTGACAATTGTGCGAATCAGCCTCTGTATTTCCATGGCTTGAATGTATACTTCGCCAAGTGTCATAGGACTGGCCATTATTTTCTGAATATGAGAGATGTGTTCCTGGCGAGACAAACCAAGGTGGGAGATATCATTCTATTCAAGTGGGACATTCAAAAAGGATGCTTCGCTATGGAGGTTGTGAGCATCGGGAACTAGCCAAGCACATTGCATGCATGCAAGTGCAAATCTTTCCGGTAAAAAAGAAACCATAATATTATCAACTTTTTGAGATTTACAGATTTAGGAGACGAATTTATGGAGACGATAGGATTTCTTTCCCTTTTTTTTTTTAAACACTTCTATTCTTGATGAGTAGCATCATCCATCGCATGGGGCAAGTTAATGTGACATATGAGTTTGGTACGATGCCAGTGTTGAATTTCTTTCGCGTTAAAGTTGACTGGTTTGAAATAACTCCACTTTGAATCATCATTGCGACAAAAGCAGAGCCATTTTGAAGAAAATAATCCAAAGAAAGAAAGGTTTCAAAGTAAAATTTATATTTGTATTAGCGATTGACATCCTTTATAATTAGAGGATGAATTCAGTGGATAAAATTTACCCTCTTGAGTAGATGCGCATGATCACTTTTAAGTATAGTTATCCAATTTCATAATCCACATTGAAAACCTCAATTCCATATCGACAAAACGCTAAATCCAACCAAGCCCTTTAGCCACTCAGCCACTCAGCCTCCGGTCATTTGCCACCACTCCAGCGGTGTCTCTCTCTCAAATCAATATACGATTTCTTTGAAATGCTGATCTCGATGAAAACAATTTCTCCAATATTGAACAAGCTTGAAAGAGAGCAACACCGATCGTGGCTCTTCTTTGTTAAGTGAAACAGATCCCAAAAAATCAACAATAGTGCGAACCCTACATTTTTCCGGCAGCTTCAAGGACGAAGGCTACTGTGGGGGCAAAAGGTGAATCCCTTTTGTACGATCATAAAGAAAAAAAGTCAAACCTGTGCTCTTATCTTTCTTTTATGTGGTCAAATTCTTTTCTAGATAAAGACCGCTATAATAGATAATAAAACCATCAGCAGAGTGCCTTTTCTCTCATTTTTTTTTTTTTGTGCGATTTCTTTTGTTGCTTAAGAGCCCGCAGTGGTAGCCGACCTTGATATCTATCTCTAACAAAATTATCACCCAAGAAATTCCACGATTAATTATCCCAACGATTCGAACCCATATATGTATACATCCTCCAATTACACTTAATTTTGCCTATATATCGCCACATGACATAATTGTGCCACGAGACCCATACTTGCCTGACTAGCATTAGACATGTAATCCGTACAACTTTTGTGCAAGTAATTTCAAGTTACCTCCATTCCACACATGCCACTAGGGTCAATGAAATGGTCTCTTTGTGCAATTCGCATTTGTTAATTTGTATGTTGAAGTTGACTGGTTTGGTAAAAATACTGAAGAATACAATCAAATCATGGATTGAGTATTCAAGAGAGCGTTGAAGGTAAAATGTTATAGGAAAATGTTAAAAGAGTGTCTTCGAGGCATTTAATAAGTCTCATTTATTGTTTTCGGAACAATCACCGTTTCTATTTGAAGAAGGTACGCTTTCGATAAGTGTCACGCTTAATTTTGAAAGTACGTTCATATATGTTATCTCTATTTTTTAAGGTCTTAGCTAATGCCCCTGAGCAGTCTATTAACAAGATTCATCTTTATATTTTAGAGTAAATCGACTCTTTGTTTTTTTTTTTTTTCATTTGGGGATAGATTAGCATCATCTATATACCCTCTTTAAATGAAATTATACACCGACCTCTTTTATGATTTAAATAGTCATGATCAATGAATCAAACAAGCCACATTAAAAGAAAAAATCATTCCCAAAACAAACAAAATCTTAAACCCTCATTCCCAAAACAACCATTGCCATAGTCGCTACTTCTTAAAGGATTGAGGGTGTTTGAGGTTAAAAGATTGTCCCCATAATCTGTGTAAACCGGAACCCTCCATTATTTTATTTGTTAATGTATCATAAATTTAAGGGGGTGAAAATTTTAATATGTCAATTTACCGCACAAATGGAGAGAATATTAATCCTTCTCTAAAATCATATTTCTTAGGTCAAGAGTCATAGAACATTCATATGTCACCAAGGTCATGGCTAATTGTTGCTCGACCCTCGCCTTAACAAATGTAACCGGCGCCATTGACAACGGTGGTTGGGAAATTCCCGCAAACACCAAAAGCCACCTCTCCCTCCTCCCTCTTCTCTCTCTCTCAATTTTGTTAAACAATATTTCAATGTTTCTCGTAGTGAGTTTAACTTACCACGTAAAATGTTTTGCTTGAAATATGATATTATTTCATAGAAAAAGATTTACTTTGAAGAAATAAAATTTTCCCTGAATTCACACCCGTTAACCACGAGGATTGTCAGCGAACTTCTTAGTTTGAAGTTATATTGACTAAAGTTAAAAGATTTATTGTGAACAAGTAAAAATTTATCATGATGAACAGCTGTACTTTACTCCCGACAAAAGCAATATACCATAGAATATATGGTATTTTACTAGTGAAAAGTATACTTTCTCTGAACAAGAGATTTCATTTTCATTTTAGAAATTGAAATTTACGAGATATATATGGACTTTCCTCTTTTTATATGTGATTTACGGTAAATTAATTGATGATCACCATATAAAAGCCTCCGGAGGACTTGATCTCCATTTTGGGGCCACAGAGTCGGTTAGACCAGAAAAACTCACCCTCAACTTCTTTCGTTAAGATTTCTCGAAGAGCCTACGTTATTCAAAAGTCCATCACAACTACACCATCTCCTCAGTCCATCTTCTCTTCAGCCGTCGGAGCATTCTCGTGCATTTCGACCGCTGAACGAGCGGGGCCATCCATCGAAGTTCAATCCTCCGTTCTTAGTCCCCAGCGAAGAGCAGAAGCCCGCGTTGAAGTTCTTCGATTTACTGGGCTACATTGTTCGAGATTTCTTGGTCTGGTTAGCTTTCTTGAATTGCAAGCTCGTTGAGAGATAGACCATGTTCTACACCAACACTTCTTGATGTGTGCATAAAGATAATCTCCTTCGAAAAAACTTATCGTAGGTGATCCAGAAAAAGGTGCCCATTGAAAGCTTCTTAGGGTTCACATTTATCTCGTTTCGTTCCGTTTATCTTTTTCACTCAGCAAATCAAGACGCGGGGTCAAAAATTTGTGTGCTACTCAGATTTTCACGGTGGTTCCATATTGCAGAGAAACTGTTTCCATCGAGATCAGAATTTCCAATTCCTCCATCGAAACCCTCCCGCCGACGAATAAACGCATCAAGAAAATTAAAATGAACGGCTCTTCCACAACAGACGATGTTCCACAGTCCAGCAGCGCATCCAGCAGCGCAGGATCATTCTCCCCGCCAGAATCATCAGACCAAAATAACCAAGCTCCGGCTGAAGATGCGGAGAGGGCCCAAAACATTCCCCACGAGGTCGAACGCGAGCCAGTCAACATCCAGGATGAAGATCCGCTCCCCCAGTCTGACTCTCACGACCACACGACCCTCTATAAGGTCGTTGACGAGTTCGTTCTTGAGACGGAGAAGCTGCCAGTTAGGGACAACGTAGCCTTGGATAGCTTGTTCCGTCATTGGCCTACGTCCATCGTGCAAAACATACAGGCAGGCCACAAGCACTACGTGACTATCCGCGACGACAATGTTGTGAATGGTGGGCCTCCGTATTTCCGCGGCTTGAATGTATACTTCGCCAAGTGTCAAAGGACCGGCCATTACTTTCTGAATTTGAGCGATGTGCTCTTGGTGAGACAAATCAAGGTGGGTGATATCATTTTTTTCAGGTGGGACACTCAGAGAGGATGCTTCGTTATGGAGATTGTGAGCGTCGGGACCTAATCAAGCACACTGCATGCATGTATCTGCAAATCTTTTGGTCAAAAAGAATCTAGAATATTATGAACTTTTTTAGATTGACAGATTCGGGGGAAAGATTTGTGGAGATGACTGGATTTCTTTCCTTTTCTCTTTTAAACACTTCTGTTCTAGATGATAGTATAGGGCAAGTTAATGTGACATATACGAGTTCAATGTTCATGAAGATGGATTTTCTTTCTTACTTTCTTTCTTTTCCTTGCCTTTTACGAGTAGTTAGCTTCTGCATTGGTAGTCCCCCCTGGTTATGCCATCTTAGAGAGAGAGAGAGAGAGAGAGAGAGAGTATATCAGCCATGGCCATACGGCGGTTGCTGCTGGCGTTGATGGTTAATTAAGATAGACCGAGTGCCAGAAATTAGAGGCTTTAGCAAGATGAGGCCATAAAAGCTTCTTCTTCTTCTTTTTTAATTATAAAAACGGCTAACTTTTAAAAGCGTCAAAGTGTTTACTTATGTCAAGTATAACTAACCTTTATATGAAAAGAAACCAGAAACTCATGAACTTTTTGAGATTTACAGATTCAGGGAGATAGATTTATGGAGACGATAGCATTTCTTTCCTTTTCTTTTCTCTTTTAAACAGTTCTGGATGATGAGCAGCGTGATGCATGGGATAGGCAAGTTAATGTGATACATGAGTTTGGCACATCGTCTTTGTTGAAGTTCTTTCGTATTGAAGTTGACTGGTTTGAAATAACTTTGCTTCGAATCATCACTAGGGTAAAAAATAAGGCGATTCTAAAGAGAAAAGTTTATTGGTCTATGTCTATGGATATCCTGAAATTTTCATTTAGACTATTTAAGAGGAATTTTTTTTATATATAAACAGAAAATATGGAACTTACGGAATTATGATCATGAAACGTTTGATGAGTGTAAACGGAATTTATTTATAAGACAAACGGTTTCACTTACATTTTGGCATTTTCTCTATATATTTATTGCTTTTGTAGAAGTTTTGTTTTGTTTTGTTTTGTTTTTAAAGTTTTAGCCTTTTTTTTTTTTTTAATTTGTGATTTAAAGGAAAAAATTGAAAATACAAAAAAGCAAAACAAAAGGGAAGGAAATAAGAAAATGTAAATGAAGGAAATGCCATTGACTAGCCTGTGAGGATAGGTACTTTTTTTAGACTATCATAGCTACTTCAATTCTTTATTTGAAATAAGGCTCATTTTAGATACTTATTTGAAAAACAATGACACTTGATATCTCTATTTGAAATAAGATTCATTTCAGGCCCTTATTTTAGAAATTAAGAGCACTTCGGGTCTTTCTTGGAATTGTCCCATATTATAATGATTTGATTAGTCTTTTTTAAAAATAACTCACCACATATACTCAAACTTGAGAGCCCAAAAAGGCAGGTGGGTGCTAGTATTTGGTGTAACTCACTAGCATTTGTGAACCTAGAGGAACCAAAGGCTATCCCCGAAGGATTTCTCTTTTTCCGGTGTGCCTGTGAATTTGAGCTTAGTATATGTTAAGGATATTCTTGCCATTAGGATGGTAGAAACAAGATAATGTCATGCCCCAAACCTCGGCCACGTGAACATCCCGCCATGGTCATGCAAATGCGACATTCCCAGGTAGTGTCGCCGGCCCCAATTTACATTTTAATGCGCAAGCGGAACGTACTAAGAAACCCCTTATAAAAGCATATGGGATAGGACAGCAGGACATCAACTCAAAATCAAACAACATACTTTCATACATCATCATCATTACAAGGTTTATGTACATCAACAGGATCCAGAGACTATGTACCAAAAATGGGTCAGAGTTTATGTGCATCAAAAAGGGGTTAGCCTACACATCATGAATCAGTCCACCGAAAAAAAGAGGAACAGTCCTACCACTACTAATCGGACTCGTTCGTCGATCCCACATCCTCCACCTTTGACAACACTGGGCCCGGAGACGATGGGTCATCCACCCTACCATCAGGAAGGTCGGCTACACCCTCATCCAGGATAGCATCCATCACGGCTAGTGGGATATCAAAATTGTCAAGTGGACCAATCCTAAAGCCATTGGCCCCAAAACGGAACCAAGCCCTATACCTATGGGGTACCCTAACATCTTCAGTCTCCTGGATCCATACAGTAGACCTGATCAGCTCGTAGACCCAATGGCTCCCAGGATCAGGGAAGGAGTGCACCCGCTCGATAATCTGCACTGGGATACCATTCTTCTCAGGGGGTCCCACCATCTACGGTCCTGTAATATTTTCCTCAAATCGGGATGAGACTTTGTCTCAGCAAGTTCACCCCTCCTAAACCCCTATTAGAAAGTAAATACGCCCCAAGGTAGTTTAGCCACGACATCAAGAAGACTTACCTCGTCTTAGCCATCATCTGCAGGTTAGCACAGTTTATATAATTCAATCACGTGCAATTCTAATAACTCAACTACGGAGGTATAATCACATCATCAGAACAGCTCAATCACGGGGATCGTCTCAGCGATCAATCGACTCGGCCGATTACATGTCATTCTAGTAAATCAATTACTGCTTCCAATCTCGACCCTATTGGAAGGTTTACTAACCAGAGTGGCAATCACGGCCCCACTCCCAGACCTATAATTAGGTGGTAATTCACGGCCTCATTAGGCGCGACCTCTCATAGGTGGTCCATCACGGCTCTATTAGGCATGACCTCTCATAAGTGGTCCATCACGGCCCTATTAGGCACGACCTCTCATAGGTGGTCCATCACGGCCCTATTAGGCACGACCTCTCATAGGTGGTCCATCACGGCCTCACTGGGCACGACCTCTAATAGGTGGTCCATCATGGCCAATCTCCCATCAATTTCCACACTTAGGGTTTTCTAAAGAATCCTCATAAATTGCAATCACACTCAATTCGCCAGAACCAATCATCAATTTCAAATTCTACATGCACAGCAACGATTGGCACGCAATTCTGAGCAACTGGGGTCAAAAATAATTTTTCGAGTTTTTTTTTTTATAAATAATATTTTAATAAATTTCGGAATATGGTATATTATTAAATAATCCAACAATTTCGAAGCATTTATTTAAATCATAAATAAATTCCTTTAAGTCACATCAAGGCTTATTTTAAAAATAAACATACTTAACCTTTAAACAAAACACACTTTACTTTAATCAATCACCTTAATCTAATCCACAACTAATTAAACCAATCTAACCACCTAATCTTAATCAACTTAAGCTAAACATACTTACATCATCATTAACTCGCTAATCACGGTTTAGTGAGGTAAACTCACTGGAATCACTTTCCGACTAGTCTCCGGCGAAGAGCACAATGACGCCGACGACAAACCTACATGGATCAACACCAAATGAGCACTAATAGGGGACCAAAATGAGCTCGGAAGAGGCTAGATCTTGCTGGTTTTCTTTCCAGCAACTAACCGGGCTTGAATGGTGGCGCAACGGCGGCTGAACGGACGGAGAAACGGCGGAGGAGAACCGGCGACAGCTTGTGCAACAACTGGCGGAGGCTTGAGCGGACGGACGGCGGTGACGGGAGCTTTGGCGGACGGCGACCAGCAGCGGACGAAGAGACGATGGCGCGACGGGGACACGACGAGCGCGCACCCGAGGCTTCGCACGCAGACGAGTGGCGACGGCGACAGCGTGCGACGGCGGAGAATGGCGAAGGCGACGACCAAGCGGCGTGCGAGCAGCTCGAGCGAAAGGGGATCCGGCGCTGGTTTCCTTTCTTCTTCTTCCCCTCCCAACCGGTTCCAAGGTTGAAGAAGAAGTTGATGTGACACCCCCACTTTTGGTGAGCCAATTGGCTTGTGACACTTGTCAAGCTCTCCTTAAATTTGGCCTCCACCATGACATCACCTGCTGATGTCACTCTCCACTAATTCAAATCCTCCATAACATCTTCCAAGGTTCATTTTTTCCGCAGGCCCAGTTAGCATGACATTCAATTACTTCACTTTCCATCAATTCTCTTCTAATGAGTCCCAAATTAAAGTCCATGAATTAATCCAATGTTCCTAATAAGATTTGCAACACCCTTTGACTTCCAATTTCGAATCGATTTCAATTTCACGGTTAATTTTACTCTGGTGCGATTTTTGCGCCTAATCTACTGAGTAGCTTTTGGGGAAGTTTTCTTGCATTCGACCCGAGGGTGATCAGTCCCCAAGTCTGACGCGGTAAAATTTCTTAATTACTTCACTCAATAAACTAGTTACTCGTGAGTGGCGGCTCGAGAGACGAACTAAATGCGCGATGGTGACCGCCCGACTCAATTGACTGAAAATAAAATTGAGAAAAATCGGAATGTCACATATAATGTGCTATGAAAAGAAATTTAAGTAAGTTTGTGGGTTGGACCCCCTCATTCTGGTTGGGTCAAATTCATTTCCGACGGGACCTTTAAAGGCAACTTGAGTCGAGCTTCAGTAAGTGGACTCATTTGTGATGATTAAGGCAATTGGCTTGCTCCATTGGCGCAAACAGTGGCAGTGTGTGTTACCAAAATTTGTTGTAGAGGTCAAGTAGCAAGCGACTTCAATAGTCAACTCGATCTCTTCATTTCGGCGACACACTCATTTTTCAAATTGAAAAATATGGTCGTATATTTTCAACGGGCTAGTATTCTCCATAATTATAGAAAGGAAAATGCATGTACAGATTGGCTAGCTTATTGGATTATCAAGTCTAATAATGCCGTGATAATCTCGTACGAGATGATAGACTGGCCACCAAGAGATTTAATCCGTTTGTTTTAGGGGATCGAATTGGATCATGTTACCCTTACGAGAGGAACATGTAATTTTGAAGCTTTGTCGTTTTAATAGAGCTGTAATCTTTTCACAATGTAAAATCTCGACTCACTTTACTCACTCCATAAATTTTGGGTGAGTCAAAGGGCAATGTCAAAGAAGAAATTAAAATTTTGAAAAACCGAATTAGGAAATGCCACTTAAATTCGGGATTTAGCCTTTTAAGAATCCGACAAAAGAGGCGGAGTCTCCCTCCACACATCACCTCATCGAACAATCTCTCTCTCTCTTTGCTTCTTCCACTTCTGAGAAAATCTTCAGTCGATGATCAACAAAAATCCCAGAAAAGAAACCCCGTTTCTACGGCGAGATAGGAATCATCCGAAGTGGCAAAGCCTTCGTTGAATTAACAGATTGAGACGAGCCTTTGCCGGGCTTCATTGGGTGTGGCTCAATTCGCTAGATACTTATTCCCGCCTCCCTTTTTCCGGCAAAAGCCACTCTCTTCTTTCTCCTCCCCGTTTTCCGCCTTCGCTGATGGCCGCGAAGTTGCCCCCAATGGCGCCTGGAAGGGGCCGACGTCGGTCCTCTGCTGCCTTTCCCAGGGGCGCACCAGCAACATGGCGAAAGAGGGCCGCGCGGCGACGAGTCGGACCACTCAGCAAGCTTCGAGAGCTTGTTCCCGGACGATTTCTTCGACTTTTGGAGCTCGGCTCCGAGTTTGTTCAACGAGTAAGAGCTTCGGAGAGACGATCTCCAAGGATGACTTCCGGGATGTGTCCATGAACCTGGGTTCGGATTTCGGGTTCGGGTATGGGTCCCTCCGGTCGGAATGTAGACGACCCTTCCAAGACATAGTGGATTTGTTCGGGTCAAACCCTCCATCAGCAATGTGGATCTTCTTTTTTCTCTTTCCGTGGTGGCGTCTCGGTTGTGCCGGTCACCCGCCGGCGACAGTTTTGTATTGTGACTTTGCCGTTATTGTTCTGGTGTCGAGTTGTGACTTCATCGAGGTAACGGAATATATTAATGATGCCGTTGATCTCAAAAGGAAATGAAATTTAGTAACATGAAGATGATGCTGCTGATCTCAAATGGAATATCTTAATCTCGTATTAGAGAGAGAGAGAGAGAGAAGATAAGAGAGAAGTGCTTCTGAAATCCCTTATGGTAGTTTTTCTTGTACCTATATAAAAATATTGAATGATGGATAGCAGATAAGGAGAGTATCTTTGAAATCCTTCCTGTATTAGGAAAGAAGAAAAAAAAAAGGAGGTTAAAAAATTTTCTCAGTTGAAACAGATAGATAGATAAAGCAAACTTGCATGACCAAAATTTTTTTAGAAACAAATAAAAGAGTTAATCCTTGAACAAATAGTGCAAAAACAGAGCACTAATTTGGCATTAATATGAGAAACAATTTCAGGATATCTTCTCATCTTGAGTGTAAGTTTTGATGCATGTGATCTTTTGTACATTTGGCATTTTCTCTATATATTTATTGCTTTTACCAAAAAAAGAAAAAAATTTAGGATATCCATAGACATAGAACAAGAAAGTGTGGTGAAAACCGTTTGTCTTATAAATAAATTCCGTTTACACTCATCAAACATTTCATGATCACGATTCCGTAAGTTCCATATTTTATGTTTATATATAAAAAATTCCCCTTAAATAGTCTAAAAATTAAATTATTGAAATTAATAAAACTAGCAAATATAGTAAAACTAATTAAATCAGAAAAGTGCGGTAAGCCTTACATAACTAGTAAATACTATTTCTATAATAAAATGCATTAAATGATTTTTTTATGTAATCAAATCTCTGAATTTACAATGATATAAAGTAAAAATGGAAAAATGATAGATTCAACAAAATGTAAATCGCTTGGAGAAATGATTTCATTAACCCTAGCGGCATCCGTAGAATCCTGTAAAGTGAACGATTAAGATTGGAAACGGAATGAGTAATTTTATTGAAGACAATTAAAAGGATTAAAGAGTAAAACTCATCGAAAATCGATTCGAGGTGACTTGAAATTTCCTGTGAAGTAGATGTACAAATTACGTGTCTAATACTGATTGGGCGAATATGGGTCCCATGGCACAATTATGCCATGTGGCAATCATATTGGCGAAATTAAGTGTATATTGTGCTGAATTTGAAGTCATATACGAAACTCAATCTGATCAGAGGATGTATATCGATTTGAATTGTTGGAATAATTAGGCATGGAATTCCTCGAGTGTTTATTTCGCTGGAGATAAATATCAAGGTTGGCTACATCAACAAGGCACTTAAGCAACACTAGAAATCGCACGAGAAAAGAAAAATAAGAAGGGAAAGGATAGGCATTCCGCTGATTGGTCTTATCTATTACGGTGGTCTCTATCTATATAAGAATTTGACCGCATAAAAGAAATATAAAAGCGTAGGTTTGAGTTCCTTTCTGTATGTTCATAAAAGAAGATTCATCTTTTGCCGCACGGTGGACTTCGTTCTTTAAGCTAGGAGCCGCTGGATGACGTCTTCACGCCCGGGGATGCCTTGAAGCCGGACTTTCTTGGCCACCGGTTCAGAACAGACGGTGATTCCGCATTGATTTAATTGTAAGATCCGGTCAGTTCTGACAAGACTTAAGATTGGCACTCTTGACGATTTTTTGGGATTTGTTTCACTTAAAGATCGGTGTTGTTCCACTTCCTCCGTCGAAACCCTCCCGCTGACGAATAACCACAGCAAGAAAATCAAGAGATCCGGGATGAAGATCCGCTCCCCCGGTCTGACTCTCACGACCACCCGACCCTCTATAAGGTCATAGATGAGTTTGATCTTGCGGCGGAGAAGGTACCAGTCAGGGACCATGTAGCCTTGGATAGCATGTTCCGTCACTGGCCTATGTCCGTCGTGCAAAACATACAGGCAGGCCACAGGCATTACGTGACGATACGTGATGACACAGATTGCAATCATGGCAGCGGAGGCGGCGACAGCGACAATTGTGCGAATCAGCCTCTGTATTTCCGCGGCTTGAATGTATACTTCGCCAAGTGTCATAGGACCAGCCATTATTTTTCTGAATATGAGAGATGTGTTCCTAGCGAGACAAACCAAGGTGGGAGATATCATTCTATTCAAGTGGGACGTTCAGAAAGGATGCTTCGCTATGGAGGTTGTGAGCGTCGGGAACTAACCAAGCACATTGCATGCATGCAAGCGGAAATCTTTCTGGTAAAAAGAAACCATAAGATTATGAAATTTTTGAGATTTACAGATTTAGGGGATGGATTTATGGAGACGATAGGATTTCTTTCCTTTTCTTTTCTTTTTTAAACACTTATGTTCTTGATGAGTAACATCATCCATCGCTTAGGGCAAGTTAATGTGACATATGAGTTTAGTACGATGCCTATGTTGAATTTCTTTAGTGTTAAAGTTGATTGGTTTGAAATAACTCCACTTTGAATCATCACTAGGACAAAAGCAGAGCGATTCTAAAGAAAATAATTCAAAAAAAGAAAAGTTTCAAAGTAAAATTTATATTTGCATCAGCGATTCACATCCTTTATAATTAGAGGATAAATTGGGTGGATATAGTTTACCCTCTTTGAGTAGATGCGCATGATCTCTTTTAAGTATAGTTATCCAATTTCATAATCCACATTGAAAACCTCAATTTCATATCGAACAAAACGCTAAATCCAACCAAGCCCTTTAGCCACTCAGCCACTCAGCCTCCGGCCATTTGCCACGACTCCGGCGGCGTCTCTCTCTCAAATCAATGTACCATTTCTTTGAAATGCTGATCTCGATGAAAACAATTTCTCCAATATTGAACAAGCTTGAAAGTGAGCAAAACCGATCGTGGCTCTTCTTTGTTAAGAGAAACAGATCCCAAAAAATCAACGATAGTGCGAACCCTACGTTTTTCCGGCAGCTTAAAGGATGAAGGCTACTGTGGGGCAAAAGCTGAATCCCTTTTGTACGATCATAAAGAAAAAAAGTCAAACCTATGCTCTTATCTTTCTTTTATGTGGTCAAATTCTTTTCTAGATAAAGACCGCTATAATAGATAATAAAACGATCAGCAGAATGCCTTTTCTCTCCCCCTTCTTCTTCTTCTTTTTTTGTGCGATTTCTTTTGTTGCTTAAGAGCCCGCAGAGGTAGCTGACCTTGATATTTATCTGCAACAAAATGATCACCCAGTAAATTCCACGGTTAATTATCCCAACGATTCGAACCCATATAGGTATACATCCTCCAATTGGTTCGGATTTCGCATTTGACTTCAAACTTAATACATAATTTAATAGAATGTTTGGCAAAAGAAATGGGAGGGGGGGAACAAATCACTTAATTTCGCCTATATATCGCCACATGACATAATTGTGCCATGAGACCCATATTCGCCCGACTAGCATTAGACATGTAATCCGTACAACTTTTGTGCAGGTAATTTCAAGTCACCTCCATTCCACACATGCCACTAGGGTTAATGAAATCGTCTTTTTGTGCAATTCGCATTATGTTAATTTGTATCTTGAAGTTGACTGGTTTGGTAAAAGTACTCAGAAAACAATCAAATCATGGATTGCGAATTCAAGAGAGCATTAAAGGTAAAATGTTATAGGAAAACGTTAAAAGATTGTCTTCAAGGCGTTTAATAAGTCTCATTTATTGTTTTCGGAACAATCATCATTTCTATTTGAAGAAGGTACCTTTTCTATAAGTGTCACGCTTAATTTTGAAAGTGCATTCATATATCTAATCTCTATTTTTTAAGGTCTTAGCTAATGCCCCTGAGCAATCTAGTAACAAGATTCATCTTTATATTTTAGAGTAAATCGACTCTTTTTTTTTTTTTTTTTTTCATTTGGGGATAGATTAGCATCATCTATATACCCTCTTTAAATGAAATTATACACTGACCTCTTTTATGATTTATATAGTCATGATCAATGAATCAAACAAGCCACATTAAAAGAAAAAATCATTCCCAAAACAACCATTGCCATAGTCGCTACTTCTTAAAGGATTGACCAACGATTTTTTTTTTTTTTTGCTTTTGCAAATTTGAGGGTATTTGAGGTTAAAAGATTGTCCCCATAATCTGTGTAAACCGGAACCCTCCATTATTTTATTTGCTAATGTATCATTAATTTAAGGGAGTGAAAATTTTAATATGTCAATTTACCGCACAAATGGAGAGACTATTAATCCTTCTCTAAAGTCATATTTATTAGGTCAAGAGTCATAGAACATTCATATGTCACTAAAGTCATGGCTAATTGTTGCTCGACACTCGCCTTAACAAATGTAACCGGCGCCATTGACAATGGTGGTTGGGGAATTCCCGCAAAACACCAAAAGCCACCTCTCCCTCCTCCCTCTTCTCTCTCTCAATTTTGTTAAACGATATTTCTTGTAGTGAGTTTAACTTACCGCGTAAAATTTTTTGCTTGAAATATGATATTAATTCATAGAAAAATATTTACTTTGAAGAAATAAAATTTTCCCCGAATTCACACCCGTTAACCACGACGATTGTCAGCGAACTTCTTAGTTTGAAGTTATATTGACTAAAGCTAAAAGATTTATTGTGAACAAGTAAAAATTTATCATGATGAACAGCCGTACTTTACTCCCGACGAAAGCAATATACCATAGAATATATGGTATTTTACTAGTGAAAAGTATACTTTCTCTTAACAAGAGATTTTATTTTCATTTTAGAAATTGAAATTTACGAGATATATATGGACTTTCCTCTTTTTATATGTGATTTACGGTAAATTAATTGATGATCACCATATAAAAGCCTCCGGAGGACTTGATCTCCATTTTGGGGCCACAGAGTCGGTTAGACCAGAAAAACTCACTCTCAACTTCTCTCGTTAAGATTTCTCGAAGAGCCTACGTTATTCAAAAGTCCATCACAACTGAACCATCTCCTCAGTCCATCTTCTCTTCAGCCGTCGGAGCATTCTCGTGCATTACGACCGCTGAACGAACGGGGCCATCCATCGAAGTTCAATCCTCCGTTCTTAGTCCCCAGCGAAGAGCAGAAGCCCGCGTTGAAGTTCTTCGATTTACTGGGTCACATTGTTCGAGATTTCTTGGTCTGGTTAGCTTTCTTGAATTGCAAGCTCGTTGCATGGTTGCTTCCTGATAGATAGACGATGTTCTACACCAACACTTTTTGATGTGTGCATAAAGACAATCTCCTTCGAAAAAACTTATCCTCGGTGATCCAGAAAAAGGTGCCCACTGAAAGTTTCTTAGGGTTCACATTTATCTCGTTTCGTTCCGTTTATCTTTTTCACTCAGCAAATCAAGACGCGGGGTCAAAAATTTGTGTGCTACTCAGATTTTCACGGTGGTTCCATATTGCAGAGAAACTGTTTCCATCGAGATCAGAATTTCCAATTCCTCCATCGAAACCCTCCCGCCGACGAATAAACGCATCAAGAAAATTAAAATGAACGGCTCTTCCACAACAGACGATGTTCCACAGTCCAGCAGCGCATCCAGCAGCGCAGGATCATTCTCCCCGCCAGAATCATCAGACCAAAATAACCAAGCTCCGGCTGAAGATGCGGAGAGGGCCCAAAACATTCCCCACGAGGTCGAACGCGAGCCAGTTGACATCCAGGGTGAAGATCCGCTCCCCCAGTCTGACTCTCACGACCACACGACCCTCTATAACGTCGTTGATGAGTACGTTCTTGAGACGGAGAAGCTGCCAGTTAGGGACAACATAGCCTTGGATAACATGTTCCATCATTGGCCTACGTCCGTCGTGCAAAACATACAGGCAGGCCACAAGCACTACGTGACGATCCGCGATGACACGGATCGCAATCATGGTAGCAGTGGTGGCGACAACAATGGTGCGAATGGGCCTCTGTATTTCCACGGCTTGAATGTATACTTCGCCAAGTGTCAAAGGACCGGCCATTACTTTCTGAATTTGAGCGATGTGCTCTTGGCGAGACAAATCAAGGTGGGTGATATCATTTTTTTCAGGTGGGACACTCGGAGAGGATGCTTCGTGATGGAGATTGTGAATGTCGGGACCTAATCAAGCACACTACATGCATGTATCTGCAAATCTTTTGGTCGAAAAGAATCTAGAATGTTATGAACTTTTTTAGATTGACAGATTTGGGGGAAAGATTTGTGGAGATGACTGGATTTCTTTCCTTTTCTCTTTTAAACACCTCTGTTCTAGATGATAGCATAGGGCAAGTTAATGTGACATATACGAGTTCAATGTTCATGAAGATGGATTTTCTTTCTTACTTTCTTTCGTCTTTCTTTCTTTTCCTTGCCTTTTACGAGTAGGTAGATTCTGCATTGGTAGTCCCCCCTGGTTATGCCATCTTAGAGAGAGAGAGAGAGAGTATATCAGCCATGGCTATACGGCGGTTGCTGCTGGCGTTGATGGTTAATTAAGATAGACCAAGTGCTAGAAATTAGAGGCTTTAGCAAGATGAGGCCATAAAAGCTGCTTCTTCTTCTTTTTAGTTATAAAAACGACTGACTTTTAAAAGTGTCAAAAGTGTTTACTTATGTCAAGTATAACTAACCTTTATATGAAAAGAACCAGAAACTCATGAAGTTTTTGTGATGTACAGATTCAAGGAGATAGATTTATGGAAACGATAGCATTTCTTTCCTTTTCTTTTCTCCTTTAAACAGTTCTGGATGATGAGCAGCATCATGCATGGGATAGGCAAGTTAATGTGACACATGAGTTTAGCACATCGTCTTTTTTGGAGGATGTATATCGATCCGAATTGTTGGAATAATAAGGCATGGAAATCCTTGAGTGTTTATTTTGCTGGAGATAAATATCAAGGTCAGCCACATCAACAGGGCACTTAAGCAACACTAGAAATCGCACGAGAAAATAAAAAGAAGAAGGGAAAGGATAGGCATTCTGCTGATTGGTCTTATCTATTAAAGTGGTCTCTATCTATAAAAAAAATTTGACCGCATAAAAGAAATATAAGTGCGTAGGTTTGAGTTCCTTTCTTTATGTTCATAAAAAAAGATTCATCTCTTGCCGCACGGTGGCCTTCGTTCTTTAAGCCAGGAGCCGCTGGATGACGTCTTCACGCCCGGAGATGCCTTGAAGGCGGACTTTCTTGGCCACAGGTTCTGAACAGACGGTGATTCCGCATTGGTTTAATTGTAAGATCGTCAGTTCTGACAAGACTTAAGAGTGGCACTCTTGTCGATTTTTTGGGATTTGTTTCACTTAAAGATCGGTGTTGCTCACCTTTCATGCTCGTTCCATATTGCCGAGAAATTGTTTCCACCAGGATCAGCAATTCCACTTCCTCCGTCGAAACCCTCCTGCTGACGAATAACCACAGCAAGAAAATCAAGAGAATGCACAGCTCTTCCCCAGCAAACGATGTTCCACAGTCCAGCAGCGCTGGATCATCCTCCCCGCCACAATCATCGGACCAAAACAACCAAGCTCCGGCAACGAACACCTATTACTACCGTGACTTCCTCCCGAGCAAAGCCGCTGAAGACGGGGAGAGGGCCCAAAACCTTCCCCACGAGGTCAACCGCAACCCAGTAGAGATCCGGGATGAAGATCCGCTTCCCCGGTCTGACTCTCACGACCACCCGACCCTCTATAAGGTCATAGATGAGTTTGATCTCGCGGCGGAGAAGGTACCAGTCAGGGACCATGTAGCCTTGGATAGCATGTTCCGTCACTGGCCTATGTCCGTCGTGCAAAACATACAGGCAGGCCACAGGCATTACGTGACGATACGTGATGACACAGATTGCAATCATGGCGGCGGCGGCGGCGACAGCGACAATTGTGCGAATCAGCCTCTGTATTTCCGCGGCTTGAATGTATACTTTGCCAAGTGTCATAGGACCGGCCATTATTTTCTGAATATGAGAGATGTGTTCCTAGCGAGACAAACCAAGGTGGGAGATATCATTCTATTCAAGTGGGACATTCAGAAAGGATGCTTCGCTATGGAGGTTGTGAGCATCGGGAACTAGCCAAGCACATTGCATGCATGCAAGTGCAAATCTTTCTGGTCAAAAAGAAACCATAATATTATGAACTTTTTGAGATTTACAGATTTTGGGATGGATTTATGGAGACAATAGGATTTCTTTCCTTTTCTTTTCTTTTTTGAACACTTATGTTCTTGATGAGTAACACCATCCATCGCAGAGGGCAAGTTAATGTGACATAAGGTTTAGTACGATGCTGTGTTGAATTTCTTTAGTGTTAAAGTTGACTGGTTTGAAATAACTTCACTTTGAATCATCACTAGGACAAAAGCAAAGCGATTCTGAAGAAAATAATTCAAAAAAAGAAAGGTTTCAAAGTAAAATTTAGATTTGCATCAGCGATTCACATCATTTATAATCAAGGGATGAATTGGGTGGATATAGTTTACCCTCTTTGAATAGATGCGCATGATCTCTTTTAAGTATAGTTATCCAATTTCATAATCCACATGGAAAACCTCAATTCCATATTGAACAAAACGCTAAATCCAACCAACCCCTTTAGCCACTCAACCACTCAGCCACTCAGCCTCCGGCCATTTGCCACAACTCCGGCGGCGTCTCTCTCTCAAATCAATATACGATTTCTTTGAAATGCTGATCTCAATAAAAACAATATCTCCAATATTGAACAAGCTCGTAAGTGAGCAACACCGATCGTGGCTCTTCTTCGTTAAGCGAAACTGATCCCAAAAAATCAACGATAGTGCGAACCCTACGTTTTTCCGGCAGCTTAAAGGACGAAGGCTACTGTGGGGCAAAAGCTGAATCCCTTTTGTACGATCATAAAGAAAAAAAGTCAAACCTATGCTCTTATCTTTCTTTATGGTCAAATTCTTTTATAGATAAAGACCGCTATGATAGATAATAAAACGAGCAGAATGCCTTTTCTCTCCCCTTCTTCCTCTTTTTTTTGTGCGATTTCTCTTGTTGCTTAAGAGCCCGCAGAGGTAGCTGACCTTGATATCTATCTCCAACAAATTATCACCTAAGAAAATCCACGGTTAATTATTCCAACGATTCGAACCCATATATGTATACATCCTCCAATTAGATCGGATTTCGCATTTAACTTCAAACTTAATACATAATTTAATAGAATGTTTGGCAAAAGAAACTGGGGTGGTGGCACCGGGGGGGGTGTGGAACAAATCTATCCTATACACTTAATTTCGCCTATATATCGCCACATGACATAATTGTGCCACGAGACCCATGTTCACCTGACTAGCATTAGACATGTAATCTGTACAACTTTTGTGCATGTAATTTCAAGTCACCTCCATTCCACATCGTCTCGTTGTGCAACTCGCATTTTGTTAATTTGTATATTGAAGTTGATTGGTTTGGTAAAAGTACCGAAGAAAACAATCAAATCATGGATTGAGTATTCAAGAGAGCATTGAAGGTAAAATGTTATAGGAAAATGTTAAAAGAGTGTCTTCGAGGCATTTAATATGTCTTATTTATTGTTTTTGGAACAATCATCATTTCTATTTGAAGAAGGTATGTTTTCTATAAGTGTCATGCTTAATTTTGAAAGTGCATTCATATATGTTATCTCTATTTTTTAAGGTCTTAGCTAATGCCCCTGAGCAGTCTATTAACAAGATTCATCTTTATATTTTAGAGTAAATTGAATTTTTTTTTTTTTTTTTTCAAATGAAATTATACACCGAAATGAAATCTTTTATGATTTAAATAGTCATGATCAATGAATCAAACAAGCCACATTAAAAGAAAAAATCATTCCCAAAACAAACAAAATCTTAAACCCTCATTCCCAAAACAACCATTGCCATAGTCGCTACTTCTTAAAAGATTGACCAACAAACTTTTTTTTCTTTTGCAAATTTGAGGGTATTTGAGGTTAAAATATTGTCCCCATAATCTGTGTAAACCGGAACCCTCCATTATTTTATTTGCTAATGTATCATTAATTTAAGGGGGTGAAAAATTTAATACATCAATTTACCGCACAAATGGAGAGAATATTAATCTTTCTCTAAAATCATATTTATTAGGTCAGGAGTCATAGAACATTCATATGTCACCAAGGTTATGGCTAACATTCGCCCCGGGGCCACCCTTCCAACATGGAAGGGGAGGTGAGGGTTCAAATCCCCACCTCCTCGGGGGATGGGGGTAGGGACGCGTAAATTTCGAGCGTGGGTCGACTCCACGCCCGCAAGAGGCGGCACAAGTCTGCGAGTGAGTGTAGAATAGGAATAGAGTAGGACTGACCAAAAAAAAAAAAAAAAAAAAAAAAAAAAAAGGTTATGGCTAATTGTTGCTCGACCCTCGCCTTAACAAATGTAACCGGCACCATTGACAATGGTGGTTGGGGAAGTCCTGTGGCCGCCAAAAGCCACCTCTACCTCCTCCCCTCTTCTCTCTCTCTCAATTTTGTTCCGCAACAATACAATATTTCTTGTAGCGAGTTAACTTACCAATTAAAAGGTTTCGCTTCATTATGATATTATTTCATATAGAAAGATTTCCTTTGAACAAATAAACTTTTCCCCAAATTCACCCGTAATCCATGATGATTGACGGTGAACTTCTTCTTTTGAAATTATATTGACTAAACTTAGAAGATTTATCATGAACAAATATGATTTATCATGATGAATAATCGTATTTTGCTTTCGACAAAAGGAATATAGTAAAGAATATATGTATTTTACTAGTGAATGTTGTGACTTACCTTTTCTGTTTAGGCGAAAAATATATGTTAAGGAATATTACCTAAAAAGGTAGGCCTATAGCCCTCCATTAGGCAATCCCAAGCTCATAGCTTGCACTACATTAAGATATTTGATGTTAAGTCAAATTTATGCTATAAAAATTTTCTAATAAAGAGTTGTCATTAATCTATTAGAGTCGGCAAAAAACAAGTGGTTTTAAGAAGATATTTGTCAAATAGGCTGATTGATTTTAAACTTATCTAGGTGATGATGTGGGTGCACAATTATTAAAATAACATTCAAATTTAAGGAAGCATTAAATAAATTGAAAGGAAAAACAAGAATCTAACGGTAACAAATAAGAAAAATGCCCACGCTAAAGGGAAACCATAAACAATCAAGTGATAATCAAAATAAAAATGCATGCACAACTTTTGGTCAAGGCTTTTCACACATTTTAAGGGAAACTACTCAAAAACCTAATTTTCAAGCTTTTTCCTAATTATAGAAAGAAATAATTTTTTTGAATGTTTTTTGAAATTTTAATTTTTAAAAATAAGGGACTCAGACTGGGCCCTCCGCCCAGTCCGAATATGAGCTACGATTTGGTCCCGTAAATTTGGGCTCAAGGGCAAGGTTGGGGCTTGTCTTGAACAAGCCCACCACAATTAGAAAACTCACCAAACCGCACTTCTAAAATATAAAAAAACTCAGGTCCACATTTAGCCCTATTTTCCAGCTTTCTTTTATTTTATTTTGTTTTCTTTTACTATTTTTTTTATTTGTTTATTTCCCATTCCCCTCCTCCTTGCCGAGAGAACCTACTGTTCTTGCCGAGAACGCGCCATTCGTCACCGGTAATCCGCCGCCGCCTGAACTTCTTTCACTTCATCGACCTCAAAAGTCTACTGCCAACACTACCGGCGAGAACCACCACCAACCTTATACCATTTCATCGCCAATCATCACCGGAGAAGAACCGAAAAATAAAAAGCGCGGATTTGGTTGAAGTCATTATGTCGAACATCCGGCGGGCATCCACTGAGGGGGAACAATGAACCCATTTCGAGACTCAAGTTCAAGTCTAGGCCTTAGGAAATCAACATTTAGGACTCATAATGGACGGGGAGACCGCCCCGTTCGTCCTCAGCATGCATCCGAGCCAACGAAAATTTATTTCCTATATATATATATTTAAAAAATGAGAACCTCGGTACCCAGTTCGACTGCTCCCCAAGACGACGACATCGGTAGTGTTGTTTTCCCAAGACGACGACAACGGGCTGGCTGGGTGTCGTTTGGCGAGTTGGCGAGTTGGCAAGTTGGCGAGAAGGCGTCGCTCCCCAAGACGACGACAACGGGGCACGCGGGCGCTCGAAGGATATAATAGCCGGACGAACGCTCCGCTTCTTGGCTTGTCCGGTCGGAATTGGGTCGCACGAGGTGGTGAATCGCCCACGGTCTGGAAACGACTAGCGAGGGCTTCCGGAGGACGTCGGACGGGAAACTCGACCAAACAAAGCAATCACGTCCTCAACTCAAAGCCGTGGGTTCAATTGTCAGATATTTTCCGTATGATCGGCTCTTGATTCGGGAGCAATCTGATGCCGTGGTCTGGCTCGACGAGACGACGCAGCAGCACTGCTCTTCTTCTTTTGAGTTGAAGAATGGACGATTGTCGAAGGGTGAAGTGAAGAAAGGACTGAACTAAGTAAGAGAGATCAAGATCACTTGCGGTGGATTTTACGTGTGGCCTCTTCAAGAAACCTTTAACAAAAAGATCAGTTGAGGGAAAGTTTCCAGTTTAGCTACTCCGGGCCAAACGGGAGGTTCAGTCATTTCCGAATTCTTCTATTTTTAAACGGCGCTTCAGGAACATTTAAGGTTTGATTTTCTGATAATAAAAGGAGCTATACAAGGGTTGACCCAAATAAAAGTCCTCCATATGATATAATGATGACATGCACATGGTCCATTACATTGACTAAGAAGAAAATATTGATCTAGTGATAATCTTACGACGATTATCCCAAAAATATAAATGGATCATTGATCTCCAACATAAGCTCAGAAACATACTTGAAACAAAGCATTGGAATTAAAAATTTTGTCAACTTCAAAATTTGTCTAGAGTTTTCTCAACACTTTACTTATTGTACCACTACACCCTTCACACATACGCTCCGCAACTAATGTTCTGGTCACATCTTAGGAGCTAGGTTAGATAAGGAGTGAGAGTCAAGGGTGCTCTCTCATTGCAAGTAATCTCAAGTAGGATTGGCCACGGTCGCTCCATTGGGGTGTGATGATGCATGAAATGAGAGCCTTGAGCCTTAGCTAATACCCTCCCACTAGGTATCAAACCTATCCGATTCATTTTTACGTTTCCACTAGCTTATTTCAGCCTTTTAATTCCTTTCCTTCCATATATGGAATCGTGCATTCTTCGAACTGCCCAAATAAATCCCCTTGGCAAAGCCCATTTTCGGAAGTTTTTAAAACGAGAAAACACACTTAAATTTCTCATTAGATGGAGGACCCATTCTTCTTTTTCATTAAAGCTCTTAAAATTTTTCGTTGGCCCTCAACGTCTACCCCAGGTAACCATTTTTCAAGGATTTTATTTTCCTATTGAACACCCAATGATACTTAAGGCCCATTCCTAAAAGATAAGTTTCCTAAAAAAATTGCATTCATCGTGTTCATAAACCGTAAGTGGGCTCTCTCATGCAAAAGTGCTGAAATTGTGTTGGACCTATATTCATACCGTTTAAGCAAGGCCTGTTTTCTAAAAAAATTTTAAAGGTAGCATCTCCGCTTGCTCATGACAAGTTACGAGGGCTTTCAAAATTGCACTAGGCATTCATATCTTCCATGAGGCCCTTCCAAGGCTTCATCTTATTGAAGTTGCATGGGACCCTTTCACATCTCATGATGGGAGAGGCTTAGACCTGTCCAACAGATGGGTCAGACCATAGTCCAACCCAAATATACTTATTTAACCAGTTTTGATCAATTTTCGCAAAATGCAAATCTAGCGACCTATACCTAACCCGACCCATCCCCATCTTGACCTATATCGCTAAAACACTTTCCTATTTAACCTAATTTTCAAAATTCTAAGTTAAATTGAGTGAAGGTAAGTGAAACTGAGAGAGAGTAATCAAAATGGATTGGATTTAAGTAAGTTGTAAACTAATTTATGATTCATTTACTCAATCTAACTAACTCATTTATAACCTATTTAACACTCATATGAGTTAAAAAAAAATAGGTCTATAATCCATTTTGACAGGTTTATTGTGGCCTAAAATTTATTCCTCATGGTTTGATTGGGCAGTCAAATGACCTGGCAATCTTTAGCAAACCTTCAATGACTATTCTAAAAGAGCAACGTATGCACGAAAACGATGTCAAGAGGACCATCGGGCAAACAAATATGCATTGCCATTTTTTGTTTAGCATAAAAGAAAGTCTCGTCGAAGATACTTCCTTTTTCTGTGAGCTCTTTTCTATTGTAATTCCGGAGGTGAACGGGACGACAATAGTGATAGAAGGTGTTGAGAGAAGGGATGACGGTCTGATGTGACTCGACACGGTTGACTACAATGGTTGCAAATAGTGGCGGGTGGAAGATATTTCAAGGTCTGTGGGTGATTGGGATTAGGGTCATTGGAGGATTCGGGGCTTAGGACACTCTTAAGGGTTCATTTGGTCCACTCATTTTTTTGGGCTGGGAGAAGAGGAGGAGAGGTTGGTTGGTTGGTTGGTTGGGGGGGAGAGGAGAGAGAGAGACAGAGAGAGAATTGTTATCCAGAGGTTATGAATGCATTTCAAGGTCTGTGGGTGATTGGGATTAGGGTCATTGGAGGATTCGGGGCTTAGGACACTCTTAAGGGTTCATTTGGTCCACTCATTTTTTTTGGGCTGGGAGAAGAGGAGGAGAGGTTGGTTCGTTGGTTGGGGGGGGAGAGGAGAGGAGAGAGAGAGAGAGAGAATGTTATCATTTCAAATCCCCACCTCCTTAGGGGGATGGGGGTAGGGAATGCGTAAGTTTCGAGAGTGGGTTGCGACTAAAGGTATGTGTAGCGTAGGAATAGAGTAGGACAGGTATGACAGTGGTCTTTGGATGAAAAGGAGAGCAATTGCTAAAAAAGAAAAAGAAAAGAGTTTTCAACTTATTGCACTTATGCTAATTTAGACCCAATCTTTTAATTTGGACAAATTTAGTCACAAACCCTTTTACCATTAACTAATGTAATCATTCCAATCAATTTTGGTCATAAATCGCAAATTTATACACCGAGTGTCCTATATGACATCTTCGATGCTAACGTGGATAATTTTTGTATATTCATATAATTATATATATTTTATTTTCTTTTGTCATTGCAGTCGATGAGGGTAGCCGGCCATTGGGTGACAACTTGCAGCCCGCTATTGGTGAGGCATCCCTCACCCAATCTAGGTGAGATCTAGGTTTGTTGGTCATAGGCAAGGTAGCCATCGCCCAAACTTGGGTGAGGCAGCACTTGGCAACAGTCATCAAGGAGTCGACTATGCTGATCATAGTGAAAAGCAAAGAGAGAAAAAAAAATTTGAAATTTTCTTTTTAAATTCTTTTGAAAAATGTCCACGTTAGTGTCGGTTGTGTTACATATTATGATCGATATCCAACTCAACGATTTCTCTCCCAAATTGACTAGAATAACCATATTAGCAAATTGTCAAAAAGTTTAGCATTAAGTTAGCGTAAACACAATAGCCTTAAGATTTGTTTCAGTAATTTTTCCAACAATGAGGTATGTTTTTGGTATTTTCTCAAAATGATATATATATATATATATATATATATATATATATATACATATACACTATTGACAAAATATTCTAATGGCTTAGCCTTTTAGGAACAACCATTGTTTAATAGATTCGATGTTGACCATCATTTCCCTTTGACTTCATTCATCTATTAGCGCTATTCTATTCTTGTTACGTCAATTTCCTTCGGCGTACAATGCATATATGTATACATACAAATAATGTATATGATACATACTATATATTTCTTCCCATTCTACATTTTTTCTATCGACCATCATTTCCTTTTACTTCATTCTCCTGCGCTCACTCATGCATCCAGTGTCCAATCAATATGGGTCTGATGGTATATATATGTTTGAGTGGTTGGGATGACAATGGACGAGAAATTAGGTGGGCGAAGGACTTTTGAGAAACTTATTAATGGCACAAGCTGGCTTCTTGACTAACCTATTTATCAGGTTATCTTGACTATTAACAACGAAAATGATGGAAAATCAGATCTTGGATCTTCGATGTGATGGAGTTGGATAGCATTATTGGAGGTAGAACTATAATTAGCTTTCTTTTCCTTGCATGCTCTGTGTCAGTGGGGGAAAGATAGACCTAGGGCGAGGGCAATACATGGAGAATTTAACCGATTCCCCTATTTTCTTGGGCCCTGTCAACTAGATTTATCGTCCACATTCAATTTGCTCCAGGGTCACCTGGTAGATGAGTCTAAAATACCAAATGATTCAAGATCAAATGCATGCCTGAAGTTACGTTTGGTAAACTAGCTGAAGTTTTAGATATATATAATACCTATTAACCTATGTCGTATGACGCAATCGTCAATCTATATATATCTGAATGGGAGAAAAAGCCCATTTGGCGAGAGAAAGAATCAGAAGGTCCGTGGTGGCCCAAGCCTCAACTTGAACCTCAAGTCCGGGATCGATCACTTCTGTGTCCACCCACACCCAGGAGGTAAGGCGGCGATCAACAGCGTCGGGAAGGGGTTGAATTTGAGCGAGTACGACCTCAAGCCATCGAGGATGGCGCTGCACCGGTCTGGGAACACATCGGCGGGTGGGAACTGGTACATGTTGGGTTATATGGAGGCGAAGAAGCGGCTGAAGAGAGTGGACAAGGTGCTGATGTTAAGTCTCGGGGCCGGGTTCAAGGGCAACACGTGCGTGCGGGAGGCGATGAGGGACCTTGAAAGACCGAACGTCTGAGAGGACAGCCTCGAGGAACACCCAATGGTCAGCCTCGACAACTCGTTCATGGAAAAATACGGGTGGACCCTCGACGAGTTCCTTAACTTCGTCCGGTTTGACGAAGTCAAGCAGATTGTCAAGCAGATGGTGCGTTGATCGAGCAGTGTGCGCACAGTTGCCATCATATGAAAAATCACAGGTGAGATGGCTAGCACCATCTTAAGGGGATGGATATGTATGCAAACTCGAGAGAGAGAGTCGCGTTGTGGTCACCATTTTCAGGTAGCATCACATAGGGCTGGCAATTTGTCTCTTTGTACTGTAATCATATCGTGTCATAATCGTCTACTGTGAAATTGAAGTATGAACACTACACGTTTATTGATCATGACATAACTTTTTGAAACCTAAACAAGTCATGTCTATTAAGTAGTTTAAATGACAAACTACATTTAATATGTATCATGTATAAACACATATAAATAAACAAATAATATGGAGTTTACATGTGTCTAAATATATCTAAGCATATCTTGTTAATGCAAATACCATAGACACTGGTACATTGTGTTTGGACTGAAAAGATACATTGAACCACCGGTACATTACGATCGTAGAGATTTTGCTTATGCATTAGCCTTAACCTTAGGTGATGACATGTAGAGACTGGGCCTTGGACTTATTTAGAAGTAATGGCTAGTGTGAGCCATCGTAGTCGTTACCAGCTATATTCAAAAAAATATAGCCCTTCCATTGAAATATGTTGGAGCTAGCCAAAGTATTTAAGAGCTAGAAGGTTGTCAAGTACAAGTGAATCTATAAAAATAAAAATAGAAAAGGAACGAATTTCTAGTGTCATGTCAGCATGATACAAGGCAAGGTTTGTTGCCCAGAGGCACATGCAACAAGATTGTATTAACTACAATGAGGCATTCTCCCCTCAGGTAACACATACTTCAAGTCGAGTATTACTTTCGCCCTAGTTGCCGCATGAGATCTTGAACTAAATCAAACAAACTTAAAGATGACATTTCATCATAGTGAGTTGGAGGAGAGAATTCACACGAGCTAGGCAAAGGGATTTGCTATCTTGGGTGAGGAAAAACATGTTTGTTTGTTAGAGAAATCTTGACAAGTTTTGAAATAGTCTCTTACACAATAGCGCTAGCCTTTTAACACTTTCATGGCAAGTCTGACTACTTGAAGAGTAGGAGGATACTTGTATTTACTATAGGGAATTGGAGGATGGGTCCTTAATTTATTTGTCATGAGTTTGATGACATGTAGTAACTAGACGTACGTCTAACATTCATATGATGAAGCTGTAGTTAAGTGTTGAGTTTAAAATGAATAATTTGGTATCCACACATAAGATAGGAGGTATGAAGATTTTGCGTGATAATGTAGACGTTTTGCATCTCTCCTCATTGAAAACATTAGGAATCTTGCAGTTCTATGAGTACAACTCAGTCTTGCACTCTACACTATCAAATAAGTTATCAGTAGAAATTGGGAAGAATGGGAAGAAAGAGTATATGCCCTTTGTTCCTTATTTTGGTGTAGTGGATAGTATTATCTATGCTATGATTTGCACTAGCATAACATTTCATAAGTTATAAGCAATATTAGCCGTTATATGAAGTTTTCATTTAAGACTCAATAGGGAGGTTGTGCAATGGATACCCAAATAACTTAAGGGCCCGCAGGTTATGTAAATTATGCTCGCACATGTAACTTGGATGAGCACAAATCATTAGTGAAGTATGTATTATGTTAGCAGCTGATGTAGCGAGCTAGAATGTATCTTAATAGGATGACAGTGCCTTATATTTGACAAAGACAAAATACATGGCACTTAGCTTTATAGAAAAGGAGACGATATGGCTAAGGGCTTTGCTCTTGGACTTTGGAATGCAGCAGAAAAGCGTTTTTTATATTGTGACAACCAAGGTGTTAAATTCGGTTACTAATTTGAAACATTATGAGCAACTAAGCATATTGACATCAACTACTATTCCATCCGAGATGTTGTGACAAAGGATAAACCTGTTATAAGGAAGACTCGGATAATAGAGAACCCAATGGGCAAGATGATGTTGCCCATTTTTTGGCGAAGCTTGAGCTTTCATGGAACTTGAGTGGCATTTGTGGAAGATGAGCACCAACAGGGGCGTTGGGAGAGTTGATATGGATTATGAATACGAGGACTTGGTTGCAATTTAGGAAATATTAACACTCTCCAGAAGCCTTCAGATCATGTTGGATACTACAACATGTGTCTGACACTCTCTGACACTTTTTCACATTCTTTAACACTCAATCAACACATATGGAAAAAATTTGATACTCGATCAACTCTTCCAACATTTTCCGACACGTGAGTTGAGAATTATGATATACAAGTTCAAAATTCCAACACATAATTACGATATGCATGGGTCAATTTTAGATATTTTCAATAAATGAGAGGTTAAAATATAAATATGTAAGAAAATAAAAAAAAATAAAAATAATAAAGAGGAAAGAAAAAAAAACCTAATCTTTTCTTCCGACTCTTACTTCCCATGACACACATATGCCTTCCAAGTTAGTTTTTTCTCTTCTCTTCCGACACATTCTAATACGTGAGTTCAAAATATGGATTGCTGTCGCGACCCATTTTTTCGGGGTTTAGACCACCTAGGGTTTGGCTAATGGATTGTTAAGCCTAAACTTAACTCGAGCTCTCCCAAACCCATATCAATTCGCGACTTAGGTTTAAATTTCTTAACATGCAATTAATTTTTAACTAGGAGTCGCCACTAATCTATTTTTGGTGGGTCGTTTAGAAACCCAAGTAAAGTAACGGGAGATTCACTTTACTCCTACGAACCAGAGATTTTGGTACGGGGACTTGATTACGCTAGATTTCCCTAACGCCCTTTCGATACCTTTCTCTTTTATTTTGAAAAATGTTTGGCAAAGCAGCTTGAATTAATTTTAGGCTATTTCCCTAACATGTGAGGCGATCATACGGGTGCGTAAACCACCAATTTAACACCCAAGAAAGCAATTAAATATTGCAGGATTTACCTCAAAGCAACGAAAGCATCTGCAGTGTTAAATTAAAATCCACATCAATAATCCTAGGTATGGTTTCTAATTAACACGCAATTACTCAATTTTTGTTTTCTCTTTTCCAACGAAAATATAGTCCATATGCAACGCAATGCTTCTAATTCTAATATGAAATGATATGGCATGACAATATGTCCTAAACTATATGACATAAAGAAATGTAATAATTAAATATGCAATTTCAATTAACCCAAATGACTTAATTCTAACGACGTGCAATGCAATGCAATGACGTACAAAATTATTTCAACTAAAATGACATTCAACATGCAATTTAATATGCGAGCTATATATCACGCGACATTTATTAAATGACCTAATCTAATGACGGATAATTTCTAATTAAATGGACCTAACAACAATCAATAAATGACGTGCATTTCATGAACCTAATTTTATATGACATTGACATTTTTATTTTCTTAACAAAATATGCAATTTATCTAGGAGAGATTATCTACCTATAATTGATAAACATGCAATCCTAACATGCAATGACGTGCAAAGAATGCCCTAATTCAACATGATATATGCATGATGATTTTTTGTGTTTTTATATTAATTTCGAAATCAAAATTTCATATGCAATTCAAATAATGATAAAACTAACAACCTAAATGAATGTATTTTTTGTTTTTTATATTTTTTCTAAATTCGGAATAAAATCCCTATTCAAAATATGCAAGATAACAAGAAATATTCCGAAACAAACTGAATCCTAATATTTTATAGATTTTTTAGTGGTTTTAAAAAAAAATTAACAACTAAACATTAAATCTAAATAATCAAGATATTCAATCAAATAAAGGATTAAAATAATCGAAAAAATAACCTGTTGTCTCACAGGTCAACTTAACGATTATCATAACCCTAATTATCACGACAAAGAGTTCAAAATAAGTAAAAATCTTATCCGAATTGTTATGGATCAAATTAATAATTATATTGATCTAACAATTAAAGTACTATCAACAAATCCCAAGAATTAATATAATTAAAAAATGACCCGATATCTTACGGGTCAAATTAATAATTACAATAATTTTAGGGAACACCCTTATGGATAATGCCTGTAAGATATTTTGAAATAAGCATCGATATCCGATATTACAATGTAAATTAATTAAAGAAAGCTATCAAATAATGCACAATAAATAAACGAGAATAATAATAATACTAATAATAATAAACTAATCTACCTAATTGGATTACCTTTTTTCTTTTCCTGCTTTCTTCACCCACGGCCGAGCGGCTTCGATGGATCACCGGGGGTTGGGCCGCCGGCGATCGGAGCTACGGCGAGGACCGGCAACAGGTGGATCGGTAGCGAGTCGGTCCGGCGGTAGCAGTAGGTCGCGGGTGGCGTCGCGGTGCCGGTGACGGGAGGTGCAGCCGGAGGAAGACGCGCGGTCGTCGGCGCTTGGAGTTGCAGCAGTGATTGGTATTGCAGTTGCGTCGGGACGAGCTCGCGGGTGCGAGGATTCCGGCTGCGTGGTGGGCGGATCGCGGACGGGGCAAGGGAAGCAGTGTCGATCAGCTCGGCGGTGGCTTCGTCCAGCTCGGACCACTGGCGAAGGGCGTCACGAACCGAGAAACTTCAGGTGCAGGCGTAGATTGGAAGCGGGGCCATCTGGTGTGGTGGCGCGATGAGGCGGCGCCGGCCGTCGCAAGGAGGGCGGATCGAGAATCGGATCCGGCGGGGAGGGAGGCGTGAAGCGGAAACTTGGTAGAAGGAAGGGGGTGATGAACAGTAAATGTCCAATCACCTTTACCCCCTTTTTTTCTTCACTTTTTTCCTTTCTTCCCTTGGATTCCACGGACGGCTCCCTAAAGCACCAAAATTCTTTTCCCTTTCAGTGGATTTTTTTACTTCAAAAACCAAGAAAAGCCCCCCAAACCGAGAAAAAGCCCTCCCTATTTATAGAGAGAAAACCCCGGTTTGTTCTACCGACGAAGATTTGCATATATTGATCTAATCACTAAGGATTATCCTTCGAAACGGAGAGATGTGTTCAACAAGAAAATAACCCCAAATTCTTTATGAAGATTTTTTAAAGATAATTCACTCAACTTTTGATATGACTTCGTTATCCGAAAATCCTTCAAAATCTCATTCCTCCACAAAATATTTTTTAACAACGTTTTTTTAAGAGATAATTTAAATATCATTGTTGCCCTAATAAAAAAAAAATAGTTAAAATTTAGGTATCAACAGCTGCCCCTCTTTGAAGATGAGCTCGAAGAGGTTGCATTCAAAGACAAATTGAGACCTAAATTTTGACTATGCACATGCACTAAATGATTTCTTGTTTTGATTTGATTTTTTTTTTTTTGTCGGGAAGTGAATCCCTTTTTTTTTTTTTTTTTTTTTTAAATGCAACTCATATGATGCATGTATATGCTAATGCAAATGCATGATGTGAAAGGAAAGAGCATACCTGCAATTACTTACCAGTCAGTGCGGTAGAGCATCTTGAGGTACATGATAAGTCCCTGTTTACTTCACAAGTACCCAACTCTCACTCAGGTTCCTTGAAAAGTGTAACAGGTAAGAACATTCACATCCCAAGTGAAATGTTCAACGAAAAAAATTGAGATATCCAGATCCAGACTAAGATGTCAAGATTTTTGAAAAACTCAAAATACTTAGATCCAGACTAAGGTATAATGAGAAGGATTGACAAACATTCACATCCAAAGTGAAATGTTTGAATGGAAATAATCAAGACATCCAGGTCCAGACTGAGATGTCAAGATTTTTGAACTCGAAATACCTAGATCCAAACTAAGATATAACGAGAAAAGTCGAAAAAACATTCACATCCAAAGTGAAATGTTTAGACCAAAATAATTAAGACATCCAGATCGAGACTGAGATGTCGAAATTTTGGAACTTGAAATACCTAGATCAAGACTAGGTATAACGAGGAAGATTGAAGAACATTCACATCCAGAGTGAAATATTCCACGAAAAGAATGGAGACATCCAGATCCAGACTGAGATGTCTAATTTTTGGAAAATGGTAAAAAAAACATACCTGGAATATTTTACCTTCAAGGAGGGTAGAGTAATTCAAGATAGTTGGTGTTACATGTCCAGGACCCGTACCATTCTACGATCGCCTAGAATAGTAACATGACTTTGCAAAGAGACTGCTTTCCTAGGACCCGTACCATTCTACGATCACCTAGTATGACAGAGTTTGGTTGTGTCTAGGACCCGTACCATTCTACGGTCGCCTAAACGAGGATTCACCTTCCAGGACCCGTACCATTCTACGGTCGCCTAAATAGGGAAATAGATGTTGTCTAGGACCCGTGCCATTCTACGGTTGCCTAAATAGGGAAATAGGTTTTGTCTAGGACCCGTACCATTCTACGGTTGCCTAAACGGGGATTTACCTTCCAGGACCCGTACCATTCTACGGTCGCCTGAATAGGGAAATATGTTTTGTCTAGGACCCGTACCATTCTACGGTCGCCTAAACAGGTGTTTACCTTCCAGGACCCGTACCATTCTACGGTCGCCTGAATAGGGAAATAGATGTTGTCTAAGACCCGTACCATTCTACGGTCGCCTAAACGGGGGTTTACCTTCCAGGATCCGTACCATTCTACGATCGCCTGAATAAGGAAATAGGTTTTGTCTAGGACCCGTACCATTCTACGGTCGCCTAAACATGGGTTTACCTTCCAGGACCCGTACCATTCTACGGTCGCCTGAATAGGGAAATAGATGTTGTGTAGGACCTGTACCATTCTACGGTCGCCTGAATAGGGAAATAGGTTTTGCTTCACTAGGACCCGAACCATTCTTCGGTCGCCCAGCCTTGCAACAGAGGTCAACTAACCAGGACCCGAACCGTTCTTCGGTCGCCTTAATCAGATTGAATCTAGAGGAAAATCTTTGGGGGACAACTCAGTCGAGTGTCGATTAAAAAGGACTTTGGGCTACAAAAGCACGCCAAGTCGATAAAAGAAATATGGGCTACGAAAGCACGCCAGATCAAGAACTTCGGGCTACGGAAGCACGCTGGGTCTATTAAAGGCGACATCGGGCTACGGAAGCACGCCGAGTCTATTAAAAGGGACACTGGGCTATGAAAGCACGCCAGGTCAAGAAAGGGACATCGAGCTACGGAAGCACGCCGAGTCGATGAAAATGACTCTGGGCTACGAAAGCACACCAGGTCGATATAACTGGACAGCTTGACCAAGTCAAGTGTCGATGCACTTGAGAGAGAATACCTGTACAATGACAAGTATTTTAGAGTATGGTAGAGATATACTTACCTTGTGATATCTCTAATTCTTGAGGATATGTCTTTTGGCATTTAGATATCCTGTGGGAGTCTTTCACCTCATGGTGGAGGTTTCTCATCTCCTAATATCATCAAACATTCTGAAAGGAACTTGTATTACCTGTCAGACATGATTTAGAGCAAAAACTGATATGCATTCATCAAAGAGATAGACAAGCTAAGCTACTCTAGAATGCACATTTCAAAATTCAGTGAGATTTTCATCAACTCAATCAGGGTTTATGCATAATGACCTTTGCATCACCCAAATTTCCACTGGAGAGAATTATCATTCAAGACAATTTTCACTCATGACATGGATTTCTTAAGAATATTAAATGAGAGACTTTCAGTTAGAAATGACTTTTTCTCACTCTCATTTAGAATGGCTACTTTATGCGAATCATTCTGTCTCACTATCATTATACCAATAAGGGTCCAAGTATTCTCGCAAGCGGTACGACCTTACCAATCTGAGAGGTCTTTAATAGGGACCGTAATGGGGGCATGGTCAACAGCTTAACAAATGGACTCTTTGAGTCAAAGCTATTGAATGAACTGTCTTGTAATCATCTCCAAGTTTACAAGTCAAGAACCCTGCAAAATGAAAAAGAAATAATCTTGCTCGCACTTCTTTGAGCGACGCTTATAAACATATGAACTCCTATGTTAATTCAAATGCCCTAATCTGAAGAGACTTTGTAAGGGACGTAACGTAGGTTGGGTTCATGGGTTGAGAAATGAAAGGATCATTAGGCTCAAAATGTGTGTAAAAGGTGAGAGTTGATGATCATCTTGCCATTGCCATCGGTTTTCTTTTTCACCATCGGGGATTGTCTTCATGAAGTCCCCTATTGACTGTAAAAACTCAGCATTTGAGTTCTTTGACTATTGCTCCATTGTGATTCAATTCTTGTAATTGACAGTCACCTATCTTGACTTTCTTTTTTCATCTATGGGCATTGACTTTGCTTTTATCAGGCACATCACTTTTTATGCCCATAGCTCTCATGCATTTTTTCTTCACTTCTTTTCATGGGCATTGGTCTTGCTTTTACCAGACACACTGCTTTTTCATGCCCCTTAATTCTATTTTGAATTCAATTTTTGCGCACAATGCATGCGTCAAGCAATTACACTTTGAATGACACTCGAACTTTTCAAGAGTCTTCATCTGCCTTTTGCCTTGCCCCAGTGTGGGGGATGATCACCAATTGGGTTTAAAGAAAATGAAATTGCAGGCTCAAGTGGGCTATGCAAAGGATATAAGTGTATGGGATAAAGAAAGAAATGCTCTTCATCATCCAAAGGCACTTAAATTAACACATGAATTCAATGTAATAGCATGACTTAAAGATTGATGCAAGTGAGAGCAAGAAAATTTCAATTCATTTTCCTCACCTCATCGTGCCAGTTTGTAGCACCCCGAACCCTTCGTCAGTCGCCACAAGCACCGATGTTACATCTAATTACTCTTATGCATCTTAAACTTAGAAGAAGCGTCGTTATTCACAGGCATTTTTTTTTCTTTTAAAAATGGTCCCATGCGCAACTCATTAGCGGAAGCAAAATAAAGCATCACCATCTCTCCCCTTACTAACCATGATACCAATACACACCACTAACCACCATGATTTTATAAACAAGCCACGACACCTTATTTACATATACTTTCAAGATAGGACTCCTTTTTGGGTCGATACATAGAAAGGAAAAGCTAGGACTCTGCCATGTCCAGCCTAAAACCTCAAAAAGAAACCTCGACCCTCTACATTACGTGTGTACAACCCCCATCACAGGTGTCGGCTAACTATCCCAAAAAGAAACAGCCCCTACTCGTCACGCTCGGGCCTCACACCTAGTCCGGTGCATCAGGCGGTGGCGGCGGTAGCATCCCTCTCATCACCCCATCGCGGTGAACATGAACGGAAACAAACTCCTGAACGACCGGGCCCCCAGCCAGGCCTACGTCGTACATGACAAAACAGCGCACGCGTATGTAGGTGAGTCCAGGTATGGAAGGACAGCTGAACTCCTCACACTCTACCTCGACGTCGGACGGTAACCCGTAAAATACACCCTGTGCGACGGCAGGAAGCGGCATACTGCTAATCTGAAATGTGGGTCCCCAAAAGGGGTGAGTACAACCACTCAACAGATAGGGAAATCCAATAACAACTCAATGCATCATACAAATCATACATGCATTGCAAGCGTTACTTACCTTGTAGCCATGCGCATACTATCGTGCGTCAATCTCATAATCATATATATAACATCATAGCATCATCACATCACACATGTCATCATCATAATCACATCATCACATCATCATCATGGCATATCATATCATGGGTGATCATCATATCACATCACATATCATCATCACTATCATGCATACCATGCCATGGGTGATCATCATATCACATCACATATCATCATCATCATGCATATCATCATGCATATCATACCATGAGTGATCATTATATCATATCACATATCATCATGCATATCATGTCATGGGTGATCATTATATCATATCACATATCATCATCACTATCATCATCATGCATATCATCATGCATATCAAATCATGGGTTAATTTTCATCTTTATCTTTCAATTTTGATCACCACATCACCCATTTCTCAAATCATCAATCTCATCATCCCTTCGGGCAAAGACCTCCGACAGGGCTCCCGGCAATTCAGCCATCCCATGGCCACCGGGCTTCCGGCCCCCCACATTCCGGGCATCTCGCATCTCAACTAGCATCACGGGGCATTCCCTTCGGGCAGAAACCTCCAACAGGGCTTCCAGCCCCCCACATTCCGGGCATCCTGAATCTCCCAGGGAAATCCGGCAATGTATCTCTATACATTCCGGCCATCATCCTCCACCACAACCATTTCCTCATTTCCCATCATCCACATTTACCAATTTCAATCTTAATTTAACATGGCATATGTCATGACATGAAACAAGTCATACTTGACATAGGGTTTACACATGCATCTCAATTCAATGTCACATACATACCAAGACCTTATCACACATGCCACATAAATAAATTAAAGGGAATTCATGGCCAATAAAATAATCTATTTTTATTTTATTTTATTATTTATTATTTATTATTTATTTTTAATATCTATAAATTCCCAAAAATTTATAAATATTAAGGCAATTATCAAACTAGCCAATAAAATGATAATTACATGTAAAATACATGGCCACATAGAATTTCACACAATTTCACAATTTTCACAAAACATCATGTGATTTTCGGATGAAACCAGAATGCACAGTTTCCGGATAAATTCAATTAAAATATCCATAAGGTCTCCAAAAATTATGAAATTTCACCGAATCATATCCAAGACATTTCTCCACAACTTTCATGAAGAACTCCAAGACAGATTCTTTTTAGATTATTTTATACAACCTCACGAAGCTTCTGGATCCATCACCGGATCGTCCAGTATACACATCTCCGAAATATTGAGATTTAACCTACCTATTCTCTTTAGTTTTCTCTGAAATTTAGATATGTTATACATCAAGATATCCTCTACAAGTTTCATGAATAAATCTAAGTTAAATAACCAGAGTATAGGCATCATTTAAGTCCTTGAAGTCTCGGGTGTCTCGGAATACATCACCAGAATCATTGTCTTCAAGATCTAGTAGATTTACTAGGCTATACTTGTTCATTTCTCTTCAAATTTGAGTATGTTGTATTTTAAGGTGTCCCCTAAAACTTTCATGAAGAAATCGAAGTGAGATTCTCATCAAAAACCAACATGCAACCACAAATCCCACAACAGGTCAGTAAAAAATTTCCAGATCTGAGGTCTCCGTAAGATGAGGCTTTAGCCCCTCAAATATCCATAATTTTCCACGAAATTTTAGTATGTCGTAGTTCAAGATGTTAGCTACAACTTTCATGAAGAGATCGAAGCCAAAATCGGACTCTAAACACACATGCAAGCTCAAACAAGTTTCTGACTCACACGATCCAAGCAAGAACAGTCACACTATTCACACACAACTCATCCATGCTTCGGTTTTTCTCATCTAACATCCAAAAATTCATCATGCAAACAACATACAAGCATGAAAGAGAAGCTAGAGGACTCCCACTTGCCTCTAGACCTCACGAACGACGGCGTAGGGTGGCGAACGACGGCGGTTCCTCCTCCTTTCCCTCTCTGCCGCTCCCTCTCTCTCACGATTTCTCTCTCTCACCCTCTCTCTCTTGGCCGAATGTAGTAAACCGGCCACCTTCTCTCTCTCTTCCCATTTTATACTCCCCTAATCCTCATGATTACTTGCCTATAAACCAACCAATGCATGGCCTTCCCTTTTTGCCACTTGTCTTATTTAATTTTTTGAATTGATTTGGGCTTCTTGGGCTTGGGCTATCCGGCCACTTCTTGGGCCTCCCCTTGGCTGGTCGACGGCCACCTTGTGGGCTTCTATTGGGCCAACTAGCTTGGCCCATTAAAAGCTTAGGCCAATGGGCTTAAGGCCCATCCTAAAAATTGACCTTTTCCTCTTTTTTTTTTTTTTTTTGAATTCCTTCTATAAATATTTTTAAATTCTAATTTTCAACATGGCCAAAGTCTTGGGACATTTTATTTATTGAAATTAAATTTATAAAATATATGGCAAAGCATAAATTATTAATCCATCAATTTTAAATTCTCACAATCATATGCATAATTCAACTAAATAAAAAGACTAATGGCTAAAGCATAAGCCATGGAAATTTATCGCCTAATTAGAGACTTTAACACACCTTATTATTTGACTTTGAATTTCTGGGATGTCACACAGTTGATCCCTTAGTTGCCCCGATGTGGGGTGATTCTTGACAGGGGTGATTTTGAAAAGAATATCCATAAGTGTATTGGCTCAATAGGGTTAAGCAACGGATCACCTGTAGTGTTTAGGATAGAGATATGAATTGCCTCTCATCATTTCGGTTGCCGTACCTTTTGCGAGAGAACTCTTTACCTTATGGATATGAACTTTTCTACACTCATCTCACAAGTGTATGAATATGGGACTGTGTATGGGATAGGGTTTGCCTTTCATCATCCCGACTCGTCTCATTTAGTATGCTCAATCAATTCCACATCATTCATGAAATTAGTCCATCTTGATATTCTTTAGTGGAATTGGTGGATAAAACATGTAAGAATCATCATGCAAAATCTCTTTTTAAAAAAGAATTCGACAGCTTTAAGCATGTCAACTTCAAACAGTTTTCTATACTGCAAAATGGTTTTAAGCATTCATTCAAGGATTCCTCTACAATGGAAATTGCCTCAACAGTTGATGTCTTTGGATTGTCCCTATCATTCAAGACTGAAAATCCACTTTTGCCCCTGCACCAGAGAACGTACTATGCAACATCAAAGTAAATTCAAATTACACATCCATTTCGGCTCGGATTGAGACTTTATCCCAGTCGGGTCACTACCAAAACCTGTCATGCCCCCTATTTGTCAACTCTTCCACCAAGGAATGATGGTCCTCTTTTACTTGCCCCAAATTTGTTTTTTCACTGCAAGTGCGCTCTAAGCCCGTTGATCACAAGTCAAGTTTATGATCATTGAAACTTGATACGCTATTTTCAGATGTCCCTTGTCATAACAAGTTATAGAATTATGCACTGAGACAAGAAGCAAATGAGTCAGACAAACAAACAGGTTTAATCTGCTACAAGCTTTGGGAATTTTTTTTTTTTTTTTTTTTTTTTTAAACAATGAAATGCTTTTGTTTTCGAAAAAGTTTTTGGGAGGAAGCATGAAAAAGTCCAGCCCTTAGGATTTCTCCGTGGATGATAGTTTCTTTCATGGTTGGATATCGTCATTGGACTGGTTTGGAGTACCCCGTCATGTCCTCAAAATTTGAAATAAAATTGTAATTTCATTGAATCGAATCAAATGAATTACATTATTGGAATGAAAATTGTGATTCCTAACCCCTAAAAAGAGAAAACATCGAAAATGATTCCTAGAAAGCGAAAACAATTCCTAAAAAGCAATAAGAATTCCCACGTAGGGGAGGTGCAACCGAGCATGCCCCTAATTAAACAAGGAAAGTGAACTACTTAGGACCATGAATCATGTATGCTTGAGTTCTTCACCCTCCTTGATCGTGTCATGCGAACCCTTCAGGTCAGAGATTCTTCCTTCTAGATATGTCACTAGTCTCTTCATGGTGGCATCAAATTCAGCTATCTCGGGAAAATGAGACGATTCAAAAGTTCTCTTGGCTCTCTTCTTCGAGTTGCAGATTCTCACTGAAGATAGAGTACCTATGTCCTCACTGCCCTTTTGCTTAATGAGAAAAGCCACAGTAGCAGACAATTCATCGACTTGACTTTGGAGGTGCGCAATTCGCTTATTTATATTGTCGATGATATGGTCCAGCACCTCGTTTCGATCCGCCATTTTAGCTCTCGACCGTGTATGGATGGGTGAACGAGATCGCTTCATAATCACCTAATGAAAATAAATGGGAACATGTAAGCATGAAGTGTAAATAGAGAGCTAGTCCATGACAACAATTTATTTTTAGTCAAGAAAAGTCCACATATGAAGAGGATTTCCTAAAATGAACTAGGAAAACAAAGACATGGGATGCTTCAGTAGGAATGAAATTTCTTAAACATGAACTAGGAAAAGTTAAGACATGAATTGAAAACAAATTTCCAATTTTTTATTTTCCAAATGATTCATTGCATGGCAATTTCCTCATTGCATTTCTAACTGACAAATGAATTAAATCAATGATTGACCTAGATTGTCATGGATCGACCCAAAAACACGACAAAATAAATTGCATGATATATGGATAGAAGACTTACTTCACCAAATAAATGACAATCACATAGATATGCACATGAGACGTGAGGTTCGATTTCTACCTAGATGGCTTAGCAAAGTGGAGCTAAGAGGATGATCTGACCGTTGCAGTCTCGCATTAACGTGTCAGGTCCCCTTAACTCCGGCTCAGTCGAATGGAATACCCAATAATCACACAGTCTCGCGGATATAGACAAACACATTCGACACCATGAAATAAATTTCGGGGAAGAGCAAGTCAACCTCTACATAGCAGTCTCGCTTTAGAGGAAGTATCCTTCTCAACACCATCCTAGAAATCCTATCACAGCCCAGGTTCGACTGCAGGTTGTGTGTGCAATAGTGTAGTGCTAAAAGCAATAAAACATGCACAACAGTTTAAATACAAACAACACTTCTATAGTTTTAATTCAAACATTCATCCCTACTCCAACATGCAAGATAGGGGTTAGCAAAGACTACTCCCCTTATACCTCCTATCTGCAAGAACATTTAACACCTTAGAAAAATGTTAGGGACGTACCTAGGATCCTCGCTGCCAAACAAAAACATTTTTAAAAGAAAAGAAAAAATTGGCCTAAATCCACTAAGTGTTTTAACACAAATCCTCAGCAGAGTCACCAAGCTATCGCGACCCATTTTTTCGGGGTTTAGACCACCTAGGGTTTGACTAATGGATTGTTAAGCCTAAACTTAACTCGAGCTCTCCCAAGCCCATATCAATTCGCGACTTAAGTTTAAATTTCTTAACATGCAATTAATTTTTAATTAGGAGTCGCCACTAATCTATTTTTGGTAGGTCGATTAGAAACCCAAGTAAAGTAACGGGAGATTTACTTTACTCCTACGAACCAGAGATTTGGGTACCGGGACTTGGTTACGCTAGATTTCCCTAACGCCATTTTGGTACCTTTATCTTTTATTTTGAAAAATGTTTGGCAAAGCAGCTTGAATTAATTTTAGGCTATTTCCCTAACATGTGAGGTGATCATACTATGGTCAAGTGCAAACCACCAATTTAACACCCAAGAAAGCAATTAAATATTGCAGGATTTACCTCAAAGTAACGAAAGCATCTGCAGTGTTAAATTAAAATACACATCAACAATCCTAGGTATGGTTTCTAATTAACACGCAATTACTCAATTTTTGTTTTCTCTTTTCCAACGAAAATATAGTCCATATGCAATGCAATTCTTCTAATTCTAATATGAAATGATATGGCATGACAATATGTCCTAAACTATATGACATAAATAAGCATGCATTCTATTATAAAGAAATGTAATAATTAAATATACAATTTCAATTAACCCAAATGACTTAATTCTAACGATGTGTAATGCAATGCAATGACGTACAAAATTATTTCAACTAAAATGACATTTAAGATGCAATTTAATATGCGAGCTATATATCACGCAACATTTATTAAATGACCTAATCTAATGACGGACAATTTCTAATTAAATGGACCTAACAACAATCAATAAATGACGTGCATTTCATGAACCTAATTTTATATGACATTGACATTTTTATTTTCTTAACAAAATATGCAATTTATCTAGGAGAGATTATCTACCTATAATTGATAAACATGCAATCCTAACATGCAATGACGTGCAAAGAATGCCCTAATTCAACATGATATATGCATGATGATTTTTTGTATTTTTAATTAATTATGAAATCAAAATTTCATATGCAATTCAAATAATGATAAAACCAACAACCTAAATGAATGTATTTTTTGTTTTTATATTTTTTCTAAATTCGGAATAAAATCCCTATTCAAAATATGCAAGATAACAAGAAATATTCAAACAAACCGAATCCTAATATTTTTAGATTTTTAGTGGTTTAAAAAAAACAATTATCAACTAAACATTAAATCTAAATAATCAAGATATTCAATCAAATAAATGATTAAAATAATCGAAAAAATAACCCGTCTTGTTGTTTCAAAATCAACTTAACGATTATCCTAACCCTAATTATCACGACAAAGAGTTCAAAATAAGTAAAAATCTTATCCGAATTCTTACGGATCAAATTAATAATTATATTGATCTAACAATTAAAGTACTATCAACAAATCCCAAGAATTAATATAATTAAAAAATGACCGATATCTTACTGGTCAAATTAATAATTACAATAATCTTGGGAGCACCCTTATGGATAATGCCTGTAAGATATTTTGAAATAAGCATCGATATCCGATATTAAAATGTAAATTAATTAAAGAAAGCTATCAAATAAAGCACAATAAATAAACGAGAATAATAATAATACTAATAATAATAAACTAATCTACCTAATTGGATTTCCTTTTTTCTTTTCCTGCTTTCTTCACCCACGGCCGAGCGGCTTCGGTGGATCACCGGGGGTTGGGTCGCCGGGGGTTGGGCCGCCGGCGATCGGAGCTCCAGCGAGGACCGGCAACGGGTGGATCGGTAGCGAGTCGGTCTGGCGGCAGCAGCAGGTCGCGGGTGACGTCGCGGTGCTAGCGACGGGAGGTGCAGGCGGAGGAAGACGCGCGGTTGTCGGTGCTCGAAGTTGCAGCAGTGATTGGTATTGCAGTGGCGTCGGGACGAGCTCGCGGGTGCAAAGGGATTCCGGCGGCGTGGTGGGCAGATCGCCGACAGGGCAAGGGAAGCAGCGTCGATCAGCTCGGCGGTGGCTTCGTCGGGTTAGTGGAGCGGTTCGGCAGCAGCGTCGGAATCGTGGGTCAGCACGGCACGGGGAGGAAAGTGGTAGCTTCACCAGACTCCGGGCTGGGCACATTCGCGGTCGGATTAGGGGCAGAGGAGATGCGTGCGGCAGCAGCTCGGACCACCGGCGAAAGGCGTCGCGAACCGAGAAACTTCAAGTGCAGGCGTAGATAGGAAGCGGGGCCATCTGGTGTGGTGGCGCGATGAGGCGGCGCCGGCCGTCGCAAGGAGGGCGGATCAGAATCGGATCCGGCAGGAGGGAGGCAGAAGCGGAAACAGTAGAAGGAAGGGGGTGATGAACAGTAAATGTCCAATCACCTTTACCCCCTTTTCCCTTGGACTCCACGGACGGCTCCCTAAAGCACCAAAATTCTTTTCCCTTTCAGTGGATTTTTTTACTTCAAAAACCAAGAAAAGCCCCCCAAACCGAGAAAAAGCCCTCCCTATTTATAGAGAGAAAACCCCGGTTTGTTCTACCGACGAAGATTTGCATATATTGATCTAATCGCTAAGGATTATCCTTCAAAACGGAGAGATGTGCTCAACAAGAAAATAACCCCAAATTCTTTATGATGATTTTATTAAGATAATTCACTCAACTTTTGATATGACTTCATTATCCGAAAATCCTTCAAAATCTCATTCCTCCACAAAATATTTTTTAACAACGTTTTTTTAAGAGATAAGTTAAATATCATTGTTGCCCTAATAAAAAAAAAATAAAAAAAATTAAAATTTAGGTGTCAACAGGATTGTTTTTTTTTCCTCCAAATTTTATGGATTACTTACGTATAGTTGAATTTGTAAAAATGAAACAATGAATGATATTAACAAATGGTGAAATAATGTTTTTAATGAAAATTCATCGTAGGCTCTTTTTATGTAAAATATGAAAGAGATACTTGTTCGGCCCCGGGCGGCCGTCGGGATGAGAGCAGACCCCGGAAATGGAGCACGAAAAGCATTTTAGACAATGTTCAGGCGCCTGGCGTTGACATGTCTTTGGCGTGGTTTTTGCGTTTTAAGTTTGTTTTCTCTGTTATTTTGCACTGGGCATGAAGACAAGTGTCGAGAGTGTTTTCTTCGGGTTTTATGTAGAAAACTTGGGTGAGAAGAACACGAATGGTTGCGCGTATGGGTCTTGGGAAACACATAAGCAATAAAAGCATTCGATTTTGTAATTCCAGATTTTTCAATTGATTAGTGGATTCTTCATGGCTGGCACTCTCCCTATAGTTCTACGTTGATTTCTCCAGTAATATCATTCTCTCGTATTTGAAATCGAGGAAAATTGGTCCATTAGCTTTAGCGTTATTTTACAACTTTTTTTTTTTCTTTCGATTAGGAATGGATGAATGTATGCCCTGATTTTTAAAGTCCATTGTGGCTCATGTTTGCATTGGAGGCAAAGGCTTCGCTTGTTTTTCAACTTGCAAAGGCTCTTAATGGGAAGATAATCTTATTGACGGGATGAATAGATGTCAAACTTGTAGGAGAAATCTTCTTGAAGTGTTTTGAAGCTGACAAAACGTTTCCATAAGTCTAGTCTGAAGGTTTGTAGACTCAGCTACTTAAAGTCTGAAGACCTCCGGATAGCCAGACTCAAGACTCAAAGTCTATCCTCATTGATAGTCTCTAGTCCGTTGAAGAAAGATTATCCAGAACTGGATGTTTCGTTAAGGATTCAACCTTATCAACTGGAGAAGATCTCGTAGCTGGAAAAGACTTAACGAAATCCTTTGATTGATCGAGATTGATTTGATGATTGAAGATTCGATAATTGCCTAAATATTCATGGAAGGTTCTACTTATGGAAACCGAGATCCTGATTGTATGGGCGAACATGATTGATGGGCTATCGACACGTTCCTTTAATAGCTCGAACAATCTTCCTAATTGATTTCATCCAACGGGTAGATTGGAGGAATTCCTTTGGTAAGTGCCAACGGGTATGATGGCATAAAGGAGTATATAAAGAAGACGTTCTTAGTTGTTCAAGGTGTGCGCGATAGAAGAATTTCAAAGGCTGAAGCTCCTTGTTGTTTAGACAATTACTTTGAGTGATAAACATTGTATTCAAAAGAGAGTATATATTTGTGAGAAACCTTGAGGAGGTGTGGTAGAACATCTACACTGTGGAATCAAGGAGAAGCTGTGCTGTAATTACTCTTTTGATCATAGTGAAATCCAGCCGGTGGGCTGTTAGTGCGAAAGAGTGGACGTAGGCTTGGAATAAGCCGAACTACTATAAATTATGTGTTCAATTTTCTCTTCCTTACTCTCTTTACTTTGATCATACTTCATTTTCGTTAATCATAGTAAACTTCCTTTCTATCGTTTGCCAAGAATCGCTTCCGTATCTCGAGAAATAGTTTATGCACCTATTCATCCCCCTCTAGGTGCTTATACTAGCTATCTCAATTGGTATCAGAGCTCGTGTGCTCGCTTTGTTTGAAGTGTTTTACTTCAGAGTAAAAGATCCATGGGTAGTATGTTGGCTCCAGAGCTGATAGAAGGGCAAAGCAACACAAGACCGCCTTACTTTGATGGAAAGGACTACAACATATGGAAGAACAAGATGAAGGCGTTCTTAAGATCAAAGGATCCTCTGGAATGGGATGTTGTAGAAAAAGGAATCATTCTTAAAGCTACACCTGTCTTAGAAAGAGGAAAGGACACTGTTGAGTCCAGCGAAATGAGTCAGGAAGAGATAATCAAGAGACAAGCTCTTGATGCAAAAGCAATTTATTCTTTATATTGTGCTTTATCACCTACTGAATATAACAGAATATCTTCTTGTGATACAGCCAAAGAAGTCTGGGATAGATTACACATTACCTATGAAGGAACCGATCGAGTGAAAGAGACTAGAATCAACATTCTTCTTAGTCAATACGAAGCCTTCAGAATGAAACCAGGAGAATCTATAACTGACATGTTTAGTCGTTTTACAGAAATCGTGAATGGTCTTGAAAATCAAGGTCAACCAATTTCTGATCCCATGAAAGTAAATAAGCTACTGTGTGGACTCTCCAAGGATTGGAATCATATAAAGACCTCAATCAGAGAGACCCAAAGAATCATGTCACTGTCTGTCGATGAGTTGGTTGGGACCCTTCAGTCTTATGAAGTGGAACGAATCAATGAAGACGAAGATCCTAAAGGTAAGAAATCTATTGCATTAAAATCTAATGATGATTATGATGTAACAGATTCCGAAGACGACATGGATGAAGAAGAACTTGCTCTCATGATAAGAAGATTCAGAAAGCTGAATAGAAAAGGAAGAAGATTCAATTCAAGGAAACAAAGTTTTTAAAAGCAAATGAGACCAAGTCTCTGAAGATGATGAATCAAACAAAGATGTAGTCTGCTTTGAATGCAAGAAAAAGGGACACATCAAACCCGACTGTCCTCTTCTGAAAAAGAAAAAAGGAAAAACTGAAAAATATCAAAAAGCTCTCAAAGCTGAAATCTGGAGTGATACGGAGTGCGAAAATAGTGATGATGATTATGCCAACATATGTCTAATGGCACAATCGGATTCGAATCAAACTCCAAGACTGATTCATATTCGAAAGTGAATTCGAGGTAAGTAACTTCAAAATTCCTATTAAAGTTTCAAAATACATTGATGAATTATGTTTTAGTCTTAAGACTTCTCTTAAAAGAATTTCCGAACTCAAAAGGAAAATTCTACTTTAAAACAACAAGAGAATGTTTTGGAAGAAAAAGTGAAATGCTTAGACCCAGAATGTTACTTCTCTCGGAGAAAGTAAAGATAATCTTTTAAAAGAAAATGCATTTTTGAAAAATGATATTTCAAATATTTCCAAAAGATTTTCTCTAGGATCTGAAAAACTGGAGAAAATACTTTCTGTTCAAAGACCGTATTTCAATAAATCTGGTTTAGGAATGACTCTTTGAAACCATTTCTTTAATTGATTTTCCTAAAGTAAAAGAAAGAATTAAACAAAGACCCACAAGAAATGCTTACAAAAATCATTTTGAAAGGAACTTTGTAAAACTTGTAGGTCGCAATGCTCTTAGATGTTCAAAATGCAATAGTGCAGATCATTTTGAGAAAGATTGTCCTATGGTGTGGAGACCGATCAACAAAGTCTGGGTAAAAACCGTATATCGAGACTAACTCAAAAGGACCCAAGAAAATATAGGTACCAAAGAAAGCTTGAGTCTCTTTTTAAATGCAGGTCACTATAAAAAAAAAAGTGAAATGGTATCTGGATAGTGGATGCTCGAGACACATGACAGGAGACTCAAATTGTTTCATAAAGCTTGCTCAAGTGAATGGTGGAAAAGTCTCATTTGGAGGAAGCATAGTAGGATTTGGAACTGTAAAGATTGGGAACCTCACAATAAGCAATGTTTCTTTAGTTGAAGGGCTCAATTACAATCTGCTCAGTATCAGTCAGCTGTGTGATGCCGGTTTTAGAATCAACTTTCAAGAGGGTATTTGTTCAGGAACCAGTAAAGACTCTACTCAGTCATTCATGGGTCGAAGACATGGAAATATCTACCTCGTTGACGTGAAACCAGATGAATCGCAATGTCTAATCTCAATCCAAGACGAAGCGAACTTATGGCACAAAAAGCTTGGGCATGTCAACATGAAGCAGATAGCCAAAATCTCAGCAAAGAAGCTTGTTCGTGGTCTACCCAATTTATCATACCAAAAGTCTGATCTATGTACACCATGTATATTGGGAAAACAGGTAAGAAATTCCTTTAAACCAATAAATCAAGTTTCCACTAACCGTGTATTGTAACTCTTACATATGGATCTCTTCGGACCAACAAGAACGCAGAGCATTGGAGGTAAGAAATATTGCCTAGTAATTGTGGATGACTCATCTCAAAGAGACTGAACCTACTCCAGACTCTACAAAGTCTAAATCTCAAGAAGCAGCTCAGACCTTGAAGGACCAGCAACAAGTGACTCGTTGAAGATTCTAGTGAAAGAAGTAACTATCAATCGATAAATTAACCAAGAACTGGAAACATAAGTCCAAATCATCCCAAAGATCTTATTATTGGCGACATCAATGAAGGAATTTGCACAAGATCCAAAAGGCGAGAAGAGTCTAGTGCTGTGGCACTTATTTCTGAAATAGAACCCAAGAGCATAGAAGAAGCTTTATCCGATGAAAGCTGGATTGAAGTTATGCAAGAAGAACTCAGACAATTCAAAATTAATGATGTCTGGGAGCTGACTCATAAACCAAAAGGCAAATCAATTATTGGAGCTAAATGGGTTTTCAGGAACAAGATGGATGAGAAAGGAAAAGTCATAAGAAACAAGGCTAGACTCGTGGCCAAGGGATACACACAAGAAGAAGGGATCGACTATGACGAGACTTACGCACCAATAGCAAGGTTAGAAGCAATTCGTTTATTACTTGCATTTACTTGTCATAAAAATTTCAGGTTATTCCAAATGGACGTCAAAAGTGCTTTCCTAAATGGATTTATCCATGAGGAAGTCTATGTGGAACAACCACCTGGGTTTGAAGACCCAAGGAAACCGACTCGCATTCGAGACTCAAAAAGGCTCTATATGGCTTGAAACAAGCACCTCGAGCTTGGTACGACAGTTAAGTAAGTTTTTAATTCGAAATGGTTTTGTTAAAGGTAAAGTAGACACTACTCTTTTTATTAAAAGAGAAAGTAAAAGTTTTCTACTTGTTCAAATATATGTCGATGATATTATTTTTGGATCCTCTAATGAAAGTATGTGCAAGAAATTCTCTAAGATTATGCAGGATGAATTTGAAATGAGCATGATGGGTGAGTTAACCTTCTTTCTTGGACTTCAAATAAAACAACTGGAGAAAGGAACTTTCATTCATCAAGAAAAGTATGCAAATGATCTTGTTCAAAAGTTTGGACTAGACAATTGCAAAACGGCTGATATACCAATATCAAGTTCCTTGAAGATAGACAAAGATGAAGGAGGAAAGAAAGTTGATCAAAAGCTGTACAGGAGTATCATCGGATCACTTCTTTATCTTACTGCTTCTAAACCTGACATTTTGTTTAGTGTTTGCATTTGTGCCAGATTTCAATCAGACCCAAAAGAATCTCATTTAAATGCTGTAAAGCGTATTATCAAATATATCTCATCAACTTCGAGCTTTGGTCTCTGGTATCCTAAAAGGGAAGACTTTACTCTTCTTGGATATTCGAGACGCGGACCTTCTTTGGATGCGTAGTCGACGAAAGAGCACCTCGGGTACTGTCAACTACTTGGAGGCGGGACGGTATCTTGGTTTTCAAGAAAGCAAAGTACGGTAACTCTCTCTACGACGACGGAGTACATAGCTCTCGGAAGTTGTTGTTCACAAATTCTGTGGATAAAACAACAGCTAAGAGACTTTGGAATTGAAGACTCATGCAAAGAGATTAATTGTGAGAACACCAGCGCTATCAATCTCACCAAAAATCCAATTCTTCACTCAAGAGCGAAGCATATAGAGATTCGACATCACTTTATTAGAGACCATGTTCAAAATGGAGATGTTTCGATTCAATATGTTGATTCAAAGAACCAACTGGCGGATATATTCACAAAGCCTTTGGAGAAAAATCAGTTCGAAACCATCCGTTCCAGACTCAACATTTTAAGGTATGAGGAGATCAAAGTCTAAAGATTCTCAAACTCAGACATACAAGACTTTAACTGTAAGTTAGTCTTGGTACGACCGTCAGACTGTAAGTTAGTCTTTCTCTATCTCGAATCTTATCTTGAAAAGGTACGATTGGCAACCGTGTTTTATTGCTATCTTTAATCGGCGTATTTATTGCATCGTTTCCTTTTCGAAAAAGAAGTTATTTTTGAAATAACTATTTTCGCGGAAATAGGTTAGTTATTTTTAAAAAAAAAGGCATCTTTTTACTTTCCTTTGTGACAGTTCGTTTATCTCTCCTTTTAACCGATCGAGCACTGTTGATTCCTCTTCTCTTTACTCTCGAAAACCCTAGAAAGCATCGATCTCCCATTCTCGTTTTTCTTCCTTTGTTTAATCTTCAAAAAGTTGTCATCTTTCTTGGGAAAGTCAAGCAAGGAATCTTCCAAAAAAAAAAAAAAAAACTGAGAAAGATGTCATCTTCAAGAAAGTTTTCGAAATCGCAAGTAGGGGACCACGGTGAATGAATGAGGGACCTACGCACTTTGATCTTTACTGAAGAAGAAGTGTCTCCCGGAACAGCAACCGAGTCCATAACATTCTCGCAGCGTCATTCTCCTCCATCTAGTCCTCAAGGCGTTGATCATCAACGGCAAGAAGAAATCATTGAGGATGCGAGATCCGTAAGAGTTCAAAAGCCCGCTTATATTTATAAGTTGTATCGTGCCTTAAAAGGAACTTGTACTCCCTTGAACTATGTCGATGATTTTCTTAAAGACAAAGGATATGGGAACGAATATATCTTTTTGCGAAAAATGGAAAGTTTGGGAATTGCTCGTAAAGGGGTGGCTGAGGAAACCCTTGCGAATATCCCAAGTGATCCTCGTGATTGGGGACCGAATCCTGTAGATGGGAATGATGATGACAAGTTGTACAGTCAATTTCAACCGAGAATGGGTGTTGCGGTTGAAAGTCGAGGAAAAAGGGGAGATTTGTTCAGATCGAAGGAACAAAAGGGTTTGTACTCGAAATTGCTGAAGCGTGGGATAATAAACCCTAGAAGTGTGGATTTTGACTTTCTGGATGCTATGAATGTGAACTTAAGGGAGAAGTTGGGTTATCTTCAACTTGAGAAGTTTTGCTCCGACACTACAGAGGCCTATCCTGAACTAACCGCATATTTCTATTCAAATCTTAGCTTTTTGGATGCGAATAGATTTTCTTTCAGTGTCAAAGATCAGGATTATGTTGTGGACATGAATATGCTGGCAGATGTGTTAGGAGTTGAGAGAGGAAAATATCAACCAATCAAGCCATTGCTCGGGCCACACTGGAACTTATGAAGGATAGGAGAACAGAGGAGAAGATCACCTACTTAAGGATGAGTGCATTCAACATCTTGCTTCACAAGATTGTGATCAATTGCCTCCGACCGAAATCAACCTCCAAGACTGATGTTTCCAGTTCAGAGGCAAAGTTGATGTATGCCATCCTCACCGGGAAAAGGTTTTCTCTCCCTCACACTATCATGTTCCACATGTATAGAGCGATGATGAAGGACAGAGGTCAACTTCCTTACCCAAGCCTTGTGACGAAGTTATTCAGACATCTGAATATTCAGCCTCCGCAAATCTTTTGTGTCCGATCGTGCGATCATATGGTGGTAGGACTGAAGATGGTGAGCAAATTGCGTCTGAAATAACTGAACAAGGAGTTGGAGAAATTCAAGGAGAAGACTCCAGTCAAAGCTCATCAAACTTCTTCAAAAAGGAAAGGAAAGGAGCCTTTGGTTGCTTCAAAACCAAAAAGGAAAGCTCTTATTGTGGAAGATGAAGAAGATGATGATCTTACCATCTCTGCCATAGCTTTGAAAAAGCTAAGTCGTACTGTTCCAGAGTCAATGGAACATCGTGAGACAGAAGAAAAGGAAAGAGAAGGCCAAGAGGAAAGAGAATGTCAAGAAAAAGAGAAAGAAGAAGAAGAAAGAGAAGAACAAGAGAAAGAAGCAGAAAGAGCAATTGGCGAGAAAGAAGCAGAGGCGGAACGACCTGAGGAAGAAAGAAGAAAAGAAGGAGAACCTGAGGAACACTCTTCTCCACCTGTAGGCATGAAAACAGGGGGAGATCAAGAGAAAGGAGAGAAGTCCTCATATCCTGATGCAAGTGAAGGAGTCAGTCGCTCACCTGCAGACCCAGAAGATGTTTATGCATCTCAATTTCCAGAAGAAGGTCATGAAGTTTCATCGCCAAACCTGCAAAATTATTCTAATATGACATCATCTGCAGAACGTGCTGAAGCTAGTACGCAAACCGAAAGTTCGGCTGATTTTCGCATGATCATGGATATTATCTTGGAAATGCGAGGTCAAATTTATGCCTTGGGATGCGAGGTTCAAAACTTGCAAAATGCGGGTCAAGTTTTTTCATGTTCATTGAATGATAAAATCCAAGCCCTCTCTGTTCAGATTCAGGCCAATGCCAAGGGTGAGGAGATCGCGCAACTGAAGGAAGACTTGAAAAGGCTGGAAGGGATCGTTCAGTTTATGGGAGATTTCCAGCTTGTCCATGTTCCCAAGCAATCTTGACTTCATTCTATTTTCATCTCAACCTTTTTAATGCTGACAAAAAGGAGGAGAGATGCAAGATTTGATCAATTTGACTTTTAAATCGTGTGGTTGGTTAGACTGTGTGGTTACAATTTGTTGGATTTTGTTGGATTGTTTTGATCTGTTTGACTTTGTTTTTGTGTCTGGATGAGAACTGAACTAGACTTGGACTTGACTGCTTTTATTAACTATCATTGGTATCTTATGGATGACTTTATCACATATTAGACTAACCTATTTTCTGTGGTTGCAGATTCTAGTGTTATTCATTTAGCCATAAGATATGCGTATGTGTTTGAGAAATGTTTTGCAGGTCAAAGTTGTCCAAATCTGCAGGAAAGTTTTGTCACCATCAAAAAGGGGGAGATTGTTGGAGAAATCTTCTTGAAATGTTTTGAAGCTGACAAAACGTTTCCATCAGTCTAGTCTGAAGGTTTGCAGACTCAGCTACTTAAAGTCTGAAGACCTTCGGATAGCCAGACTCAAGACTCAAAGTCTATCCTCATTGACAGTCTCTAGTCCGTTGAAGAAAGGTTATCCAGAACTGGATATTTCGTTAAGGATTCAACCTTATCAACTGGAGAAGATCTCATGGCTGGAAAAGACTTAACGGAATCCTTTGATTGATCGAGATTGATTCGATGATTGAAGATTCGATAATTGCCTAAATATTCTTGGAATGTTCTACTTATGGAAACCGAGATCCTGATTGTATGGGCGAACAGGATTGATGGGCTATCGACACGTTCCTTTAATAGCTTGAACAATCTTCCTAATTGATTCCGTCCAACGGGTAGATTGGAGGAATTCCTTTTGTAAGTGCCAACGGGTATGATGGCATAAAGGAGTATATAAGGAAGACGTTCTTAGTTGTTCGAGGTGTGCGCGATAGAAGAATTTCAAAGTCTGAAGCTTCTTGTTGTTTAGACAATTACTTTTAGTGATAAACATTGTATTCAAAAGAGAGTATATATTTGTGAGAAACCTTGAGGAGGTGTGGTAGAACATCTACACTTTGTGGAATCAAGGAGAAGCTGTGCTGTAACTACTCTTTTGATCATAGTGAAATCCAGCCCGGTGGGCTGTCGGTGCGGAAGAGTGGACGTAGGCTTGGAATAAGCCGAACCACTATAAACCCTGTGTTCAATTTTCTCTTCCTTACTCTCTTTACTTTGATCGTACTTCATTTTCGTTAATCATAGTAAACTTCATTTCTATCGTTTGCCAAGAATCACTTCCGTATCTCGAGAAATAGTTTATGCACCTATTCACCCCCCTCTAGGTGCTTATACTAGCTATCTCAAAACTAGGGGAGAATCAGACGGAAACTCATAAGTCTAATGTACAGAGTAAATTTAACTTCCAGACTTTTTAATTGGCACAATCAAGTTCTTTTAGCTATTTAAAAAAAATGCTTAACCATGTAACGGAGATTTCTGTCTCCCGATAGAACATTGAACCCGCCCCCACGATCGACGCATGAAATCGCGAAAACAAACACAGAAAGAAGAAAAAGGAAAGGCACTCGTCACGTTTACCCTCATAATTGCCACAAAACTCATTAATGGAAGAGGCAGGAGCAAATCCAACAATAAATGGGAGGAGTCAAATCCGTCTCTTATGACAAAACAATCCGTATCTTCCAAGTTATTGAAGGGTGGCCCCACGATCTTAGCAATTTATTGAAAATCTTTAAGTTAGCTGGCGACGTACGATATTTTGGATAGAAGACACAACAAAATGAAGTAACGCATGACTCTTTTGGAGAATGGATTGGTCTCTCGAGGTATATAATCTAACACCCCCACAAATCCGTAAGCTCACAATGTTTCTCAAGTGCCAAATATCTAATTCTGTATACTTTCACAGTTATGAATACCATCTTGAGCATGGTTGGAACATCCTACCTCGCACTTCTTTTGCCGTCATATTCAAGAGTACAAACTCAATGTATTTTGAAAGGGGAAAAGTGTCGGAAAACGTTTAAACGTATTGCGTTGGTGTTAATTTAATTATAAACCTTTCGATAGTGTCAATTTAGTCTTAAATATTTCAACCTAATGTCAATTCAATCCTAAACTTAATGATTTAGTGCTAATTCTGCAATTCCGACTAATTTTGATTAGATCGGACTAATGCCAATTCACCTATTGCGTTGTCTCAAGTTGGATTGACCCCAGTCACTTTATTGGGGCGTGATGACGTATTACATGAGAGCCTTGAGCCTTAGCTAGCGCCCTCCCGCTAGGTATCAAACCCAACGGATTTTCACACGCATGTTACGCATTTTTATGTTCCCACTAACTAGTTTATGGAGTCGTGTATTCTTTAAACTACCCAAATAAATTTCCTTCGCCAGCCCATTTTCACAAGTTTTTCAATAACAAAACAAATTAAATTTCTCATCAGATATAGAACTCAGTAGTTTTTCTCTTTATATATGCCTTTTAAAATTTTTTGTTCAGCCTCAACATCTCAGCAAGGTAATCATTTTTCATGGGATTTTTTGTCCAATTGCACACCCAATGACACATAAGGTCCATTCCTAAAAGATAAGTTTCCTAAAATAAATTCATTCGTTGTGTTCATAAACTATAATTGGGCCTTCTCATGCAAAAGTGTTGAAATTGTATTGTGTTGGGGCTAATTGAAAATGCTAGTACAAACACCTAGAGGGGGTAAATATGTGTTCAAAAGAAATCTTGACAAATAAATGTGGAATAAAATAAATTGCGAGCAAAATAAGGATCAGAGTCTGATAAACAAGCCATCAAATTTTTCGTAGATGTTCAAAATTTGTTATGCTATGAAACGGACTTCTGAAATAACCTGCAAGTACGCAACATATTAAATAAGAAGAGTTAAAGAAAGAGAATGATGCACACGAAATTTATAGTGGTTCGGTTTAGATCAGACCTACGTCCACTCTCCCATGCTAATAGCCATCTAGTTGGATTCCACTATGCAATCAACAAGAGATTACAACTTTGAATGCAAACACTCAGTGGTAGATCACACTATCTCACTAAGTCACTCTTTTGGTATTTCTCGCATGATCATAAACGTTTAAGCTCACAAAAGACAAGTGTATAATCGAAGTTCGCTCAGACTTTGAAATTATAAGTTCTACACTTCGTCTCTTACTTACTCATCAGTCTTTGATCTCCTTAAAAACTACTCCACTTCCAAACTAGCCGTTGAACAATATCTAGATGATTGTCTTCCAATCTATCCATTGGACAGATCTGTATCAGGAAAATTTAGTAGCCGTTAAGTGATAGAAGTAGAATCCCAAATTGATTATGATCGCCTATACAAACAGAATCTTGAATTAGAGTAAGAGTAGAGTAGGACTGATAAAAAAATATACCTTCACTAACCATAGTGAAAACTTAAGACATAGGAAAAAAAAAGAAAAACTAACTCAAATACAAAATAAAAGATTCAATTTTTTTTAAACGTCTCAAAAAATGTCTTTCAGTGTCGATCATTCTACATAGGATGGCCAGCATCTACTTTAACGATTTATGTCCAAAATTGACTTAAATTGATTATATTGGCAAATTGTTAAAAGATTTAAGATTAAATTAGCACAAATACAATAAGTTGAGGACTTTTTTTTAGTAATATTTCCAACATTGAGATATGTTTTGTTATTTTCTCAATATGATATATATGTATGTATTTGTATAAACAAAATGCATATATGTATGTATGTATGCACACACTATTGACAAAATGTTCTAATGTCTTAACCATTTAGGAACACCATCATTTCCCTTCTTACTTCATTCGTCTATTATCTCTATCCGATTTTGTTGCGTAATTTCCATTTGGCGTACAATGTGTATATGCATATACACAAATAATGTACATAATACACACTATACATTTCTTTCCATTCTACTTTTTTTTTTTTTCTATTGACCATCATTTCCTTTTACTTCATTCTCCTGTGCTCACTTATGCGTCCATTGTCCAATCAATATGGGGTCTTATGGTATAAATGTTTGAGGGGTCGGGATGAGAACGGACGAGAAATTAGGTGGGCAAACGACTGTTGATTAACTAGTTAAAGGCACATGCTGGCTTCTTGACTAACCTATTTATCAGGTTCTCTTGACTATTAACGACGAAAATCATGGAATATCATATCCTAGATCTTCGATGTGATGGAGTTGGGTTGCATTATTGGAGCTAGCACTATAATTAGCTTTCTTTCCCTCACATGTCGCGTGTCGATGGGGGAAAGCTGGACCTAGGATGAGGGCAATACATGGACAATTTAACTGATTCCCCCTATTCTCTTGGGCCCCGTAAACTTGATTTATCGTCCACATTCAATTTGCTCCAAGGTCACCTGTTAGATGAGTCTATAGCCAAATGATCCAAGATCAATGCATGCCCTGAAGTTATGTTTGGCACACTAGCTGAAATTCTAGATGTATATGCTATCTCTTATCCTATCTCATGTGACGCAATCGTCAATCTATACATATATAGGAGAAAAAAATGAAAAACAAATAGAATAAAAAAATTTAACGAAAGTATCGCATGCCCACACACACAATGGGGAGAGAGAGAGAGAGAGAGAGTTGTGATGTGATCACCATTTTCAGGTGGGGTCACGTAGGGGTAGCAATTTGTCTCTTCATGTTATAATTTTGTTGTGTCATAATCATCTACCGTGAAATTGAAGTATGAACATGACATATTCATTAAATGCGATATTACTTTTTGAAACCTAAACCTGTCATGTCAATTAAGTAGTATAAATGACAAACTACATTTGACATGTACGTATAAATACATATACATCAGATCATAAATGATCCAAATCAAATAGATATATTTAACCCATTTTGACAAATTTCCATTCAAAGAAAATTTAGTGAATCATACCCAACTCAACCCATATTCATGCCAGCTCATAATGATAAAACACTTTTATATTTATGGCGCGTTTGGTAACGATTATGTTCCCGATAACTGATTCTAACCAGAAATGATTATTTTTTATTATGTTCTCGGGAACTGATTATAACAAAAAATGATTATTTTTTATTATGTTCTCGGGAACTGATTCTCAGTAAAAAAACGCGTTTGGTAACTGTCCAAAAAATTTTATTCTGAAATAGAATTGCGTTTGATACCGTGCTCATTGATTCCGAGCCAAATCAATTTATTTTAATTTTTAAATAATTTTTTTTACTTTTTCCTTCTTTTTTTTTTTTTTTTCCCTTTTCTCCTATTCTTCTTCTTCTTCATGTGGCCGCCGGCGGGCTGGGCGAGCCTCGGCGGGGCTAGGCGAGGCTCGTCTGGCCACCGGCGAGGCCAAGCCTCGGTGTCTGGCCACTAGTGAGGCTCTCCCAGCCCCACCGGTGGCCAGGCCGACCTCGTTGATGGCTGGGCTTGCCTCCAGCGAGCTCGCTGGACCTTGCCCTGGCCGGGCGAGCTCGCCGGACCAGTGGACAGCGACCGGCGGCGAACAGTGGCGACGGGCGGCGGCGGATGGCGGTGGGCGGTGGTGGACAACAATTGTGGAATGACGGAAGGGAAGAAGGAAACTTTTACTGTTTTGATTCTTTTTTTGATTCTCGGACGGAGAATCACATTTTTTTTTTATTCTTAATTCTCTTCACAATCTGTTCCTGGGAACAAATTTGTTCCCGAGAACAAAAATTTTATCAAACGCGATTCTCGTCCCAAACGATTACGGGAACAAAAAATCAGAATCGAGCCTTTGTTTGGATGATTACCAAATAGTGCCTTAATCCAATATACAAAAACTCATAATCAAACTGAGATGAGAATGTGGAGTGAGTGAGAGCGAGATCGGGTGCAAGTGAGAGAAATTGAAAAGAAAGTCATTAAAATGGATTGGGGCTAAGTAAGTTATAAATCATTTACCACTCTTATTGTATTTAAACCCATTTATGACTCATTTACTCCATATAACTAATCCATTTAACACCCATATGAGATTAAAAAAATGGATTTATGACCTATTTTGGCAACTCTGAAGCCTAGAAATTTTTTTTTTTTTTGTCAGTCCTACTCTATTCCTACTCTACACTCACTCTCAGACTTCTGTCTTGCCTCTTGCAGGGCGTGGGAGTCCAAACACACTCCTGAAACTTACGCGACCCCACCCCATCCCCCTGAGAATGTGGGGATTTGAACCCCTCACCTCCCCCTTCCATGTTGAAAGGGTGGTCATTGGGGCGAATCCCAGTGGTTGAAGCTTGGAATTCATTCCATATAGATTTGATTGAGCAATTAAATGACCTAAAAATCTTTAAAAGGCCTTCCACGACAATTCTTTATGTATTGAAACCCTGGCAAGAGATGAATGGAAGTATTGTTCCTGATGTGCTCAAAGAGTAGCGTATGCATGAAAACGATGTAACGAGGACCTTCAGGCAAACAAATATGAGTGGCCATGTTTTTAGTATAAAAGAAAGTCTCGTGAAAGGTAAAAGGTACTTCCTTTGTCTACGAGCTCATTTTCTATTGTAATTTCGGAGGTGAACGAGGGATGGGAATAGTGATTGAAGGTATGAAGAGAAAGGATGACGGTTAGATGTAGCTCGATACGATTGATTGCAATGGTGGCAGAACGTGGTGGGTAGGGGAGATTTCAAGGTTCGTGGATGATTCGGATTAGGGTCTTTGGAGTATTCGGGGCTTAGGACGGTCTTAACAGTTAATTTGGTCATCTCTTTTTATTTTATTTTTTTGGGGAGGGGGCGAGGGGAAGGAGCATTTGTTATCCAGAGGTTATGAATGCATTTGAAATGCTAAAGGTATGAAAGTGGTCTTTGGATGAAAAGAAGGATAATCACCAAAAACGAAAGTTTACACTTGTGCCGATTCAGACTTAAATTTTTTAATTTGACTAATTTAGTTATAAACATTTTCACCATTTGCCAATATAGTTTTTCCAATTAATTTTGGTGAGAAATCACTAACGTGTATACCGATTATCCCACCGTAGGGGTGAGCATGGTCCGGGTTGGTCCGGGCCACCCCCTAACCCTAGGACCAACCCGTACAGTGTCGGTCCTCAATTTTTAGGACCGAGGACCGACCCTATTGAGCCTGGGACCAAGGACCAGACCGACCCAACGGGTTCGGTCCGGTTCCAGGGTCAACCCGGGACCGATCGATAATGTCACGCCCCGAACCTCGAGCGCGCCAACATCCCACCATGGTCATGTAATTGCGACATTCCCAGGTAGTGTCGCCGACCCCATTCAATTATTATTGCGCAAGCGGAACGTATTATAAAACCCCTGACAATTAAATACGAGATAGAAAAGCAGGAAACAAAACCACAACATAACACTTTCATAATTCAACATAATTACAAACAGAAGCCTATAGCCAGAAGTCTACAAAAGACCAGCTCTTAAAAAGGAACTGTCCTACGACCTACAAGTCGGACACGTTCTCCAATTCTTATGACTTCACCTCTGCAACTCCTGAATGCCAACCAAACCTATCTAGCCGCTCCATCCACCAGGGACCTGAAATTTTAATCCCCAAACCGGGATGAGACGATGTCTCAGCAAGTTCAACCCCCTAAATCCCTATTAGAAAGAAAATACGCCCCGGGTGGCCTAGCCACATCACACAGAGAACTTACCTCGCATCAATTCCTTCCTGCAGGTTAGCACAATTTGCATCACACAATCTCAGGTAATAATGATAATTTAAACAATTGGAACGCCATCGCTTTCATATAAATCACAGTCGCACTTGTCACGCATTCCAAGTATTATTCATTGCCACACAAGGGCATAGCCTACTCACAGTTCGGCTATCTACTGACACTAATGCCAGGCATCGCCTCCCCCCATGGAGCGCGGCTTCGTCAGTACATCGACAGCGTTCCCGAAGGAGCATTGGCCCAGAATCAACTGCGACCCGCATCCACCACGTGGGCATCCCATATAGGGGCAAGTCCGGCTCAACAGCCCAGGACGGTTCCTCTTAGTTATCACACAGCCAAAGCATACTCGGCTCCAGGACACTTTATATTTCAATCAATGCTTCCACTTAAAATAGTGATCCCGGCCATTTTTCTTCATATTAAAAATATTCCAGAAATTACTCACGTGTGTGGGGACACGCTAATTTCGAATCAAAAGATCAATATCTCACTTTTTCAAACCCCACTATTTAATATAATCATTAAAATCCAATTTTTGCATCAAAACCCGACACTTGGGTTTTTTTTGAATAAAATCCCTATTTACCACAATCAACACTCAATTGGCCACATCCATTCATCAAATTCGAATTCTAAATGCACAGCAGCAATCAGCACGAAATTCTAAGAATTTAGGGTCCCAAAATAATTTGTCGACATTTATTAAATAATTAAATTTATTTCGAAAATTAATATAATAATGATATCCATATTTTTCACGATCAACGCTCAATTTATAATATCCAACCATCAATTTCAAAATCCGACTACGCAGCGACGATCGGCACGAAATTCTGAGCAATTAGGGTCAAAAATAATTTTTCGAGTTTTTTTAAATAATATTTTAATGATTTTCGGAATATGATTTATTATTAAATAATCCAACAATTTCGAAACATTTATTTAAATCATAAATAAATTCCTTTAAGTCACATCAAGGTTTATTTTAAAAATAAACCTACTTAACCCTTAAACTAAACATACTTAACTTTAATTAAACAAATTAATCTAATCCATATTTAAATAAACTAATCTAACAACCTAAACTTACTTAACTTAGACTAAGCACACTTAGGGCATCATTAACCCTCTAATCAAGATTTAGTGAGTTAAACTCACCGGATTAACGAACCGAGCGGACCAAAACGACGGGGACGACGCGAGGATCGACTTTCCTCAAAGCGGGCCGAGCATCCGAGCTCGGGAAGGCGGCCGAAACAGGCCAAGAAGGGGCTGCCATACCCATTTTCCAACTGCTGGTTGCGGCCGGGAAGAGGCTGATCCGGCGGCGATTCGGCGGAGGAACGGCGGAGGATGGGCGGCAGCGGCACGGGCGGGCAAGGCGGTGACGGACGGCGGATCACGGCTGCGAGGGACGAGCTCCGGCAGCTCGTGGGACATGCGAACAGGGGCGGCGGAGGCGGGCGGGCGTCGGCCGGGCGCGGGCGAGCGCAGCAGCGGCGGAGCGCGAGACGGCAGCGGCGGCGGCGACGCGAGGCGAGGGCGTGTAGCGGGCGACGGCTCCCGGCGACATGGGCTGCTGCTTCTACTCGGCGTCCGACCAGATCTGAGATTCTGAGCAGCAAACGGAGGCGGAGCGGGCGGAGCGGCAAGCCGGCGAGCTAACCAGCGAAGCGGCTTGAGGCGACGGCGACGACGAGTGGACGGGCAAAGGCGGCGACGGCTCCGCTGCAATGCGATGGCTGCCGCTTCCGGTGATGTCCGAAGAAGAAGAAGAAGATCCCCATGGAGGAGAGAGGCTCGACGGGAGAGAGAGGGAGGAGAGAGAGAGATGAGGCCATTTTCTTTTTCTTTTTCTTTTTCTTTAACCCACAAAAATGGCCACCACCATGACATCATGGGTGACATCACACTCCACTCACCCAATCCTCCACAACCTCTTCCAATGGATCCATTTTATTTTTCCGCCAGGGTCCAATTCTTGTACGTCTCATTTCTTCAATTCTCATCAATTCTCTTCCAATTGAATCAAATTGAAGTCCATAAATAAATTCAATGTCACCACACTTCAATTCACATCTTCACTTGTCTATAAAATCAACTTGAGTCCCAAAAGTACGACCAAAAGCGGGCCTACTAATTTCTCGAGCCAAATTAGCTATTTTCTGATTTAATCTGCCAAAGAACTCTGATTACATGAAAAATCTTCCAAAGATGAGTTAATAATCCTAAAATGATTTGTGACATACCTAGACCTCCAATTTCTGAATTCGATCTCAATTCCACGGTTAATTTCACTTTGGCACGATACTAGCGCGACCCAACCTACCGGGTAGCCTTTAGAAATTTTCACGCATTTGACCTGTGGTTGATCATCTCAAGCCACAATGTACATCTTTGAAACATTGGCGACTTTCGGTTGTCGGCATAATCTCAAGGTTTCAAATACAAACACAGAGTACCCAATCGATAGAAGAGTCGGTCCAGTGTCGATCGACCGAGGTTGTGCAATCTGGTGGAATCACCCACACCCGATCACATGCCTCTGTCGAGTCGACCTATCTCCGATCTCTAATCGATTTTAATCGTGCCGTAATAACCCTTGCAGATTAGCTCGGTCGAAATGTCGCTTCCTGGTCAAATTCTCGAGTCTGATGCATTAGAAACTCTTAACAGCTTCACCCGATAAACTAGTTTTCATATGAGTGGCCGACTCAAGGAAAATAACTATATGTGTGACAACGAAATGCCTATCTCAATTGATTGAAAATAGAATTGGAAAATCGGGATGTCACAGATAATTTTTTTCGTCTTATTTTTTATACTTCCTAAAAAAGCAAACCTACAAATTCAAATTACACATCCATCAACAATACGGTATTGTGCAACTAAACTATAAAATGCCAATACATATTTAGCAAATTTAAGATGACACAATAATAAAAATTTAGTATCCGCTAACCGCTCATCGAGATATGGGATAACATGGAAAGTTTTTGTAATCATCTATCTTTAATATTTATAACACCATATGCAAAAGCATTTTCCTGATCATGTAGAGTCCACTCAACCAAAAAATAAGCTTCGCACCACTTGACTAGCATTTGATCATGTAGAGTCTACTCAACCAAAAAATAAGCTTCACACCACTTGACTAGCAAATCACCGTAGAAACTGCAGTACTACTCTACTCTTCAAAAACTTCTACCATTTGACACAAATTGAAAAGCAAAGTGCAGCTGAAATTCATTAGTAAAATACAATTAAATCATAAAAAGTTCAAAATACTTAATATAAATCATGAATATATAACTTCACATCTTGTTAATTCACTTGAACTTCTAAACACTTGAAAACAAAACAAACGACACATAATTAATACTTAACAAAAGTTTTAAATTGAAATTACTATTAGTGCTATTGATAGAACATCTTAATATAATATAATATAATATAATAGACATTTTACTTAGGTTTGAATATATAAAAGAATTATAAATAATATAATATAATATACAGGGTTAGTCCAGGGTTGGACCGACCCAAAACTCTTAGGACCAAGGACCAACCCAATCCCCTTGGGAACCGGACTAGGACCGGCAGGGTTGGGCCGATCTAGGGTCGGTCCAGGGTCAACCCTAAACCGCTGCTCACCCCTAATCCTACGTGGCACCATCGGCGTCAATATATATAATTTTTACAATTTTTTTTTTTTGAAAATTTTAACTTTTATATACTTTTCTTTTCTTTTCTTTTGTCACTATGGTCGATGAGGGTTGCCAGCCACTAGGTAACAACTTGCAGCCCATTATAGGCATTTCTCACCGAGTCTAGGTGAGGCCTAGCTTCGTTGGCCGTAGAAAATGCTGCCATAATCCGGATTTGGATGGGGTAGCCCTTGCCAACTATTGTCAAGGCCCTAACTACCTTCACTAACCATAGTGAAAAGAGGTGAGAAAGAAAAAAATAAAAAGAAAAACAAACGAAAATACAAAATTAAAGATTCAATTTTTTTTGAAACATTTCAAAAAATGTTTATTAGTATCGATCATGCTACGTAAGATGACTAGCATCTACTTCAACGATTTCTGTCCAAAATTGACTAAAATTGATTATATTGGCAAATCGTTAAAAAAATTAAAATTGAATTAGCATAAGAACAATAATTTAGGACTTTTGTTAGTAATATTTCCAACATTGAGATATGTTTTTGTTATTTTCTCAATATGATATATATGTATGTATGTATGTATGTATGTATGTATGCATGCATGTATGTATGTATGCACACGCTATTGACATAATGTTCTAATGGCTTAAACTTTTAGGAATACCATCATTTCCCTTCTTACTTTATTCATCTATTACCTCTATCCGATTCTTGTTGCGTTATTTCCATTCGGCGTTGTCTCGACCCAATCTCACCGCTCCTCGATCCCTCACCATCATGAGGAGAGAAAAGGGGGGAAAGGTCGCATTTTGGGATACTTGATCACGAGAGTTCCCTCACAGCTTACGCTCTAAAAGACGTCATCACCTCGTCTTTTAGATCAAGCCTTTCGTGAGTTCTCTCCACAAGATCGTGAGCTCTCCCAAGCTCATACCCCACGTGATAGCGAAGTGTCGCAATCCATATCCACACGGGCGACACACCTCGGGAGAAGAGGTCAGGTGTGGATATTAGATTTAAGGGTACCTTTACCATGGTAGCTCTCTCGACAGTACACTTTATCCATAAGGATGGCACCACTTCATCCTTTGGGATACTCCCATTTCAAGTATATTAAACCATGATGAGTTTCATCGAAATTCGTACCCCGCGTGACGGGTTTATTTATACAATATAGTTGCTTATTATAACCTAAAAATAAGACGGGGGTATACTAGCCTCGTTTTAGGGGTCGGCTAGAAAACACAATTGATGGTTGAGAGTATACCTTCGATTCCTATGCAACCAAAAATATTAGTGTCTTTTTGGTATCTAAATAGTATGTTGCGTTTTCCTAACGTGTCTATAACATCCTCGATTTCGACCCATATTTTGGCCCTAATTAGTAGGCCAAAGCCCGGTATGTCAAGGGCAAGACTTGGCCATAAGCCGGCCCGAAGGTCGGTCATGAGTCAAGTGGCGTTCAGGGATCGATAACCCAAGGTCCAATTATAGAGTATTTGACTATGGAAAGGTTATTCGATCGTAAGGATCGATCATGGGACAATCACGTACTGTCATGAATTGACGGACAGTCATGGCTTGATTCCATCCGGTCATTGCACTAGTCGCAGGTGATTTCACAAGATCGTTATGCTGGTCATAGATGACCATGAACCGATCCCATGTGACCGTGAGTTGATACGAATCGATCAATTCCACACGATTACATGACAACCGAGAACCGACCATGGATCAAATAAACTCAACATGGTTCAGTGTCACATTATTTATGAATTTTAATCAAATTAATTAAAAATAAAAATATTCGTTTAATATGCAACATGTCCCAACGTGTTAGAATTCTCTATTTTTGAGAAATGACGTGTCGACATGTCGTGTCGTGTTGTGTCATATGTCGGTCCTACTTAGGTGATGACAAGGAGACAAAATGGGCCTTGGACTTACTAAAAGGTAATAATGGCTAATGTGAGTTATCGTAGTGATTAGCAGCTATGTTCAAAGAGATTTAGCCACTCCATTGAAACATGTTGGAGCTAACCAAAGTAATTAAGAGCTAGAAGATTATCATGTATACATGATTCTATAAACAAAAGGAGGGAATTTCTAGTGTCGTGGCAGCAAGATATAAAGCAAGGCTTGTTGCTTACGAGCATATGCAATAGTATAGTGTTAATTGCAACAAGGCGTTGTCTCCTGTAGTAACACATACGAACCAAACTGGAGGATCCGGTTCAATTCTCGGTTCTGAAGAGGCCGGTTCCGATTCCCGGTTCCTGGTTCCCTTTTTCAAGCAACAGGGCTTATCCCTTTTTCAGGTGGTTCCATGTGCTATGCTATCTCTAGTGATTCACCCCTCATTGATAATCTTCTAGCTCTTAATTACTTTGGCTAGCTCCAACATGTTTCAATGGAGTGGCTAAATCTCTTTAAACATAGTTGCTAATCACTACGATAACTCACACTAGCCATTATTACATTTGAGTAAGTCCAAGGTCCATTTTGTCTCATTGTCATCACCTAAGTAGCACTGACACACGACACGGACACGCAACATGACACAACACGACACGACACGACATGTCGACATGTCATTTCTCAAAAATAGAGAATTCCGACACGTTGGGACACATTGTATACTAAATGAATATTTATATTTTTAATTAATTTGATTCAAATTCATAAATAATTAATTAATTAAAAAATAGCCTACACTGAATTTACACTAATAATAATAATAAATCAATTCATTGGAAATTCGAAAGGTATATTCATAGTTAATGCGTATTCATGTTTGGAAACATATTCTTAACTTTAACAAAAGTTATTAATGAAACTAACGACTAACAAGAAATTAGAATCAACTTATTTAAATAAATCAATGATATTCTACAATGACCAAAATTTATCATCATTTAAAAGTCAGTACCGTTATTTTTCGAAATTATTTTTAATCTCATTATTTATTTTTCCGATTAAGAAAAAAAGTCCCCTCGGGGTCCACCCCCAAACCCCACTCCCTTCTTTCCCTCATCTATTTTCCCCACTCCCAAATTTATTTCACTTTTCTTTCCCTCCCCCACCTTCGACAAGCTGTCACTTCCCCCTCCCTCCAAAATGAAAAATCACGCTATCGTAGTCCCCCTTTTTTTTTTTATTCTTTTTGAGTTTCCTTATCAAAAACCCTAACCAACGCCCTCCTTCTCCTCCTCTTCCTCGCCACTTGCTGCACGACCCCCTTCCTTCTTCCTCTCCGCACGACCCCTTCCTCTCCTCTTGCTCTCAATCCTTTTCCTCCTCCTCCTTGCCACATGACCCCCTTCCTCCTTTCTTCCTCTCAATCCTTCTCCTCCTCCTCCTCACCGCATGACCCCCTTCCTCTCCTCTTCCTCTCGATTAGTGCTTGCTCTCGGTCCTCGTCATAATCGTTTACCACCTCGCCTTCAGCCCTTCCTCCTTCGCAACTATAGCCTCATCGCCGATCCATCGCAACGTCATAGTGGCAGCCCTAGCCTTAGTCTCCGCTCTTTCTCTCGCCATCTCTTGCCGTTGCAGGCTTGCCGTCGCTCACGGCCTCGTCTCTGCTCCCTCACCCTTGCCTCCACCATCCATCTTCCTCCGGACTCGCGTGTCGAAACATGTTGAGAAAAGTTGACCACGCGTCGGAAAATTCAACACATGTTGACCGCATGTCCGAGCGTGTCGACATGTTCGACACGTGTTGGACATGACACGGAAGTACGCGCAACATGTCCGTGCTTCATAGCCCCTCAACACACCATCATATCATTAACAAGATTTGCTAGGCCTTTTGTGTTTATCTTGAAGCTGTTTCAATGCCACCCTAGCTTCGTGTCATGCAGAACATAAAGGTACTGCAATGGCCAAATCTTGTATTGGTGATATGCATGGAAAATATCTATGTCAATTGAAACCAAGTGTAAAAGGACCTCTACTTCTTATTTGCTAGTCACTTGCACTTATGGAGATAGTTTGATGCTTGAAGCCCCTTCATTCAATTGATATCTTCATTTTGCATGTTTAAGTAGCAATTTTGCAACCCTCTTTATTTCTATTTGAAAAATTTGAATGATCACTTTCCTTTTTCTTTTGCTACTCGCTCATTTACTCTGAATCTATGGCTATTTCTATTGTATATTTGTGTCAACCAAGTCTGAGATTGCTCATTTGTGAACTATGATTTCTATCCATTTGCTCTATGTCCTACAAAGTTGGTGTTCTGCGATCACTCCAATGATACACATCACATCTAGTGTGTTGGCTTATACTATGCTAATAGGAAATTCCCATGGGTTTTTTGCTGTATAGGTTTCTCAAACATTGGTCTTATTTAAATGTTTCTTTTTTTTGTAAAGGTAAGAGATATATTAAGGAAAGGCCAAATGTACAAAAAATCTCGTCACTAGAATCTTACACTCCAAATGCAAGAACAAAAGGAGTGGAAGGGTGATGAGATGAAAAAGCCGCAAAACGCGGCACAAACACTAAAACACCTAGCCAAAAGGAAGCACGGCATGGTCAAACGGCCACAAAAGACGCCACAGGCGAGGAAGATGTCACCGTCGGAACGAACTACCTACGGGTCCCTAGTGAAAATAATCAGGTCTAGGCCCCCAACTTCTTTGCTATCTTCTGTTTCTGAAATTATCTTTGACGTTCCTGAAGGTGATAGCCTTGTCTCGGACCACTTTGAAGAGGTGGTTCTTCATGGCCGGGACCGTCAAGGGTTGGTCTCTAAAGATGATGTTATTCCTGTTTTTCCAAATGATATGACAAAGTGCGCTAAAGGAAAAACAGGCAATGCACTTGTAGAAATCTTTACCCATCAAATAGGTAGCGACCCAACGGAGGTTCTCCCTCCAAGTTCTGTTACGCCAAGGCAAATTGCATATGGAAGCCCAAAAGAAAGCAACGCCAGCCGTGACACAGCAATAAAAAAACATGTGATCAACAGAATCGAGCATACTCTTACAAAACACATAGGCAGCACTTCCAATTCTACCATAAGACAGAAGGAGAGCCTAGGTTGGAAGTCTGTGCTTGGCAATGAGCCAAAGATTAAGTTGATAGCGAGGCACTATGGCATTGTCCCACACGAAGGAGTGCCAATGGACCCGCGGTCTCTTCTTCCTGATGGAGTTCCACACCGTTGCCACTGTGAACCGGCCCAAAGAGTTTTCTCACCAGCAGAAATGATCCGGGTCACCCGACAGGACCAGGAGAGGATGACCCCACGATTCAAGTACCGTCCTGAGAGCTTGGCTAGCATCTGAGAAGAGGTCAGCAACACGGGCCTGCCTAGAGAACCTAAGCTGTAGATAAGTGAATCTAAGAAGAGCAGGTTCAGAGGCCCCCTAGGGTGCCAATTATCAAACCATAAAGAGGTTGTTCGACCATTGCCAATTTTCCAGTAGAAGGCCATACATGAATCACTCCTCAGGTTCAACAAGCTCTTCCAAACCTAGGAGCAACAGGTTGGCTTCCTAGCAACCCAAAAGTTTTTGTTCTTTAAGAAAGTTGAATGAACCCACCTACACCACAACGCTTCCTTATCATAGAACAAGAGCCAAATATGCTTCAGCATGGCAGCTTTATTGCAATCTCGGAGCCTCCTGATACCTAGCCCTCCTTCAACCTTTGGAAGGCAAACTTCATCCCAAGCTACCTTAGCACCACCCCTGCCCAGATCCGGGGATTTTCTCTATCTGGTCCACCACATCTATAGGTAAAACAAATACACTAGCCCAGTAGGCTTGTATAGTATGAAGAACTGACCTGATAAGCTAAAGCCGTCCAACAAGAGAGAGGAAACGATGAGTCCAAGACTGAACCCTTGCAGTGATATGGTTGACAATGGCACAATAGTCTGCTTTGCTAATCCTCGAAGTGATTATAGGAACGCCCAGGTACCGAACCGGCAAGTTTCCTTCTTGAAAACTTAACTCCAAAAGAATACCATTCCTTAAGGAGGGCGTGCCACCCACCAAAAAAATTTCACTCTTGCACGGGTTAGGACAAAGGCCACTCCAAGAGGAAAATATATGAAGACCTTCCTTGAGGAGAGTCACCGTAGGAAGGTGAGCTTCACAAAAAAGGAAGACGTCATCTGCAAAAAAGAGATGTGAAAGACCCATTGCCTTACACCTCCAGAAAAAACTTGAAATCAGGCATCAAAGAGTACCTAAGAATGATCCTTGAAAGCATCTCCATAATCATAGTGAAAAGGTAGGGAGTTATGTAAATGTTGACAGCACATCTATTGGCTTTTTTTTCTTCTCTGTTATTGAGTTTGTACCACTCTTTATAATTTTGGGGTACTCAACTGATAAAGGAAGGGAGGAAGAAATTAAAAAACAAAGAACCTGTTGGAACCTAGAACCAACCCCGGAACCTGTGACAAGGTAGGTTCCAGGTTCTTGGTTCTGATGGGTAGGTTCCAGGTTCAAAAAAATGAGGAACTTATACTCAATGGTAGGTTTTAGGTTCCAAGCGGAATCTGTAAAGAACCGGAAACTGCTCACTCCTAACACATACTTCTATTCGAGTATTACTTTTGCTATAGTTGCTGCACAAGATCTTGAACTCAGTCAAATGAACTTAAAGATGATGTTTCATCACGGTGAGTTAGAGAAGAGAATTTACATGAGGTAGGCAAAGGGATTTGTTATTTCAGGTGAGGAAAAACTTGCTTGTTAAAGAAATCTTAACAAGTTTTCAAATCGTCTCCTAGGCAATAGTACTAGCCTTTTTAACGCTTTCATGGCTAGTCTTGACTACTTGAAGAGTTAGGAGGATACTTGTGTTTACTTTAGGAGTTGGAGGATGGGTCCTTGATTTATTCATCTTGCGATTGATGTCATGACCCTACCTAATCCCACAGCGAATAGCAGAAGATTATATAGGGTCCAACAACTAAGAGAGCAATGCCTGTGCTGAAACTCAGAGAGACAGAGGCAGAGAGAGCAGTGGTGGTGTCGAAGTGAAAATGGCTTCCAAACCAGGAGTACTCACTGATTGGCCATGGAAACCTCTTGGAATCTTCAAGGTGTCAACTCTCTCTCTCTCTCTCTCTCTCTCTCTCTCTCTCTCTCTCTCTCTCTCTCTCTCTCTCTCTCTTGTACATGCACCCAGAAGAAAAACATGCACACTTTGGCAACCCTTTGCATAGTTATTATGGGCTTATTGTCAAGGTTTATGCAAACAAAGTGCATCAATATAGATCCGATAATGCATGATCTGATGCTTCGCTGGCTCCTCGTTATCAAGAGGCTAAGTTCACTATCATAGTATTGATATCATTTTTCTCCAAAATGTTTACTTTTCTTCACTGGCCAATGCCTAGAAATATGTGTTCACGCTTGTGTCACCTGGAATACTTTGACCTAAACCCAAGTTGATAAGAATTGAGTCAATTACAATCATTAATCATGTAAATCCAAGCGAACGATTTTTTCTAACGATTTTTTCTAACAGCCATCGACATAGCTCAATCTCACATATGTCGATGGCTGTGATTGTATCTGGTTCATAGATCCCAACCCAGACAACGATTTTTCCTCCCCTCATGGCCGAACATAGTTCGGTGGCTACCAACAGATAAGCAATGAGCAGTGGGTCGATATTGCAAGCTATGTGCGAGGCACATACTAAAAAGACGGGAGAACAGAATCTTCTTATAAGGCAACTTTCTTGAAAACATCAAGGCAACTTCCTAGGATCAATCTTTTTATATTTTTTGTGTTGCTAGAATCCTAGGATCATTCGTTATTATCCCTTCATTGAACACAAAACAGTCGTGTCTCGCATCTAATTTTTTCTAACGAGGCTTAGCAACTGTCGTCTGTCCTAAAGACAGCTCTTCCATCATTTATCTGTGTGCAGTGCATGGTATTGGCTCCTTGGGTGATCCACAGCACTTACGTCTTTGTCCTCAGCGAGGGGAGAGAGAGGGACTTGTTCACGTTCCTGATATTTCCATTTTTGCTATGGAGGATGGTCCACAACCAAATTTGGATGACTCTGTCTCGGTACCGCAACGCCAGAGGGAATGGCAGGATCATTGACAAGGGCATTGAATTTGAGCAGGTCGACCGAGAAAGAAACTGGTCAGTCTCTTCATACCTCACTACCTTCTTCTTTTTCATCCCCAACAACATCTTTTCCTTTTTCCCTTAGCCGGGATCAGAAAGATCATCAAAGATCATTTTTCCCTTTTCGGAGTTCCTTCAATCATAACAAAAGGAACCATGATAAGAGTTTATCAATTTGATAATATCAACATAAAGAGAAAAACGAAAAGGGTCCTGACTATAATACGACACATGGATAGAAAACTTTTTGTGTTTCGCATGTCTCATCGCAAATAAGTTGCTGAAATTTTTACAATAAGAGCTTCTGTCTTTATTTTTGACTTTATATATTTTTCCATTTCTGGCGGCGTGCCTAAACATTTAGTTTTTATTTTTATTTTTGAGCACCTAAAACATTCAAGAGTTTTAGATATCAACTCATGGATTCCCATAGAGTATTTACTTAACCTTTTCTAGATTTAATTAATACTGTTAATTTTGGCGCCACAGTAAAATAACTGATATATTTTACTTTCCATAAACTAATAAATTAAGGGTTGTGGTGGATGTTGAATATAATTAACCACGCGTCTATAGGATAAACTACAATTTTCTCCCGTCATTTGACAAATGCATTTAGCAAATCAGCCGTAATATAAGGAGCATTAATATCTTGTGATCATATCATCAAATAGCTAGCATGATATTATAATTAAGGAACGGAGTCGACCAAACACATAAAAAATATTATAGCCTATTCGTGTGTTTTTCTTAAATAAGCCCTTTTATTTTATGGAATTAACTAATAAAGGAACTATTAAACATTTCATTTTTTCGTTTACTTTGTTAAATCATTGTCCAGGGATGACCAAATACTGCTCAATGGATTGATCTTCTACATCGGAGCGATGACACTCCCCGGAGCTTCTCGCTTGCCGATGTGGAGATTCGATGGTGTAATAACCACAGCTTTGCTTCATATGGGGCCGGTGGAGTTCCTCTACTATTGGCTTCACAGGGCCCTTCACCATCACTATCTCTACTCCCGCTATCATTCTCACCATCACGCCTCCATTGTCACTGAGCCTATTACCTGTAAGTTACTCATCACCTGTATTTGGCTCCTCTCTCTCTCTCTCTCTCTCTCTCTCTCTCTCTCTCTCTCTCTCTCTACCCCCTTCCTTTTTAGTTCAATTTTTAGTTCAAGATGAGCATCTTAATCTCAAAATGCATAAAATTTACAATATAAAGTAGGAAATGTCCATGTCATACACGTATTTTGGTGTCGGTTTGACTTTTCAGGTGTCTGATGCTCACATGATATATGTGTGTCTATAGATATATATGCAGGTGGTTCTTTTCTTGTGAGTAGCATGAGCCATGTGGTCAAGCAGTTTACCTAGCTTTATCTTATCACACCAAATTCTACATGCACGAAGATATCAAATTACAAAGAACTCATTCCTTAAGTGAGATCATCATACTTTAATTGGTTAAATATAGAGATTAATCTTTGCTTTTATTCTTATGTTTAGGAAACTCATGACACCCAATCTTTTGTACACCAATCATAAAAGGAAATATCATCCCTATAGTACTCTTTGTTCTTGTCCAAGTGGTATGAGGATCTCTGTCACGAGAGAAAAGTACTAAAAAAATCCTAAACTTATTGTATTTGTACCAATTCAGTCTATCCAACCATTTTAGTCATAAGCCTTTTACTAAAATGTGTTCGTTAGATGATGTGTCAAATTTTGATTGGTAATGTAAATAATGGCAATCCATTCACTTAATGATCGACTTGTTCAAACAACCAAAACAAATAACTTTGACACACCCTTTGCTTAACATGGCTTGGGTAAAAAGTCGTACTATCTCTTGCATCATAATCAAACAGAATGTGCATCATCTTCTTCAAGTTCAATTGCTCAGACCAATTAGTCGCTAAATGAAATTTGGGTTGGTTGCAGCTGTAATTCATCCATTTGCAGAGCACTTGGCGTACTTCACACTGTTCGCAATCCCTCTGTACACAACGGTGTGGATGGGGACAGCATCAATTGTGTCATTTTACGGCTATGTGACATACATCGACCTGATGAACAATATGGGGCACTGCAATTTTGAGCTCATTCCTAAGTGGATCTTCTCATACTTCCCCCCTCTCAATCCATTCACTTAATGATCGACTTGTTCAAACAACCAAAACAAATAACTTTGACACACCCTTTGCTTAACATGGCTTGGGTAAAAAGTCGTACTATCTCTTGCATCATAATCAAACAGAATGTGCATCATCTTCTTCAAGTTCAATTGCTCAGACCAATTAGTCGCTAAATGAAATTTGGGTTGGTTGCAGCTGTAATTCATCCATTTGCAGAGCACTTGGCGTACTTCACACTGTTCGCAATCCCTCTGTACACAACGGTGTGGATGGGGACAGCATCAATTGTGTCATTTTACGGCTATGTGACATACATCGACCTGATGAACAATATGGGGCACTGCAATTTTGAGCTCATTCCTAAGTGGATCTTCTCATACTTCCCCGCTCTCAAGTATCTCATGTACACCCCCTCGTAAGTCTCTCCCTCTCTGAACCATGGTAATCGATTATTGATGAGTATATTAAGATTGGTTTACAAACTTAGCATACAAACTTGTGTGACAAAAACCATTATTGAATGTCGAATATAACCTCATCAACACTCGACCACATTATTTAATATACTAATTTTGTATATTAGTCTTAACCTAGATCGTATTGCACAATCTGATCTGGTAACTTCTTGAAAGTGAACGTGCAACTTTAATTTCTCATTTCTTAAGTGTTCGATATGTTGTCACTCCATCCTTGCAACAAGCGAGTTTCAATGGAAAATTTATCCTATCATTTTTGCACGAGCCAAAAAAAAAAAAAAAAAAAAATTTGTGAACGTGAGTGAAGTGGGTCATAATTGTTGTCGAGTAACTAAATTCAAGAAATTTCCTAATTTTCAACGCAATAACTGTTGCGTGAAGTGGGTCGTTAATTGTTTGAAAATCGAAACACTCTTTGAGGAGTATGGGGAAAGGGACATGAACGTGTGTCCGAATGAATACTGGGGACAAAAGAACCTTGAGGAGGGCCTGCAACAAATTGGGTAATGGTTTTAGGACAACAGTAGTTGTCATGGTAGGTTGGTGATTTGTGTCTGGCTAGGGGGGCGTCTGGCTAGGGGGAACAGAAACTCATGTTGCTTTGAAGAACGTATTGATGTTCTTGGGTTTACGTGGTACTTGGATGACTCCTCCTTTTTTGGAGACTTGGAGGGAGATTGCAAAAAGGAAGAAAATGTAGGTGAGGAATTCAATTATCTTGTTCTGGAGGGCCCCAAGAAAAGGCAGCTCCCTGGAATCATTTTCTTCAACAATTCTTTTTTCACATTACACTTCTCACCTCTCAATTTTTTCCATTTAAATGTGGTGTCAATACCGATCTATATTGAACTTTTCGTATTTATTATAAGACAAACTGTTGTGTGCACGCATTTTGGCAATTTTACAATTCAAATTTCCTGGAACTTTTGTAAAATGCAAAATTTGATATGCTAAATTAAATATAGCTTTCTTAAAATTTAAATACCCTTTAAAAATTTCAGCATGAGATCATTTTTGCTTTTACTTTCGCTGAATCTTTTGTAAGGGAGGTTAAATATAAACGCCTATTACTAATATAATACGGATCATATTTTCTTCCATCTTAAATTGAATAAAGGCATTTAAAGTTACCATCACTTCGAACCAAATCGTATGAACTGATTGGTGAATCTGATCATGCCAAGCTTTTGACCGTCGTGTGGCTACTTGTTCGGTCCAAAATACTGGAGAACAACGTCAATCGCATGGACTGGTCCATACTTCAGCAACACTATCACTATATCTGAAGTATAGAGTCATGTGCAAGGATTGTGAGTCAATTTGTTAGTCAGGGGAATTTTGAGAATAATTAAGTTTGAAACTGGAGGACATGTAATCTAATGGATCAATCCCATTTATTGTAGTCTACATACATAAACTCAAATTGGATCTTATTGAGAAATATACGGACATAAAAATTTTCACATGGCAATCAGCTCTGCTTGTACATCTAGAGAGTTTTTTTTTTTTTTTTTTTTTTTGGTCAAAAGATATACTTCTATTGCTTAATTATAGATGAGACTTACAAAATGCAGATGGGGAAAGATCTGCACATAAAATGTTCCATAGAGATAAGGGAGGGAAATAAGCCAATTACGTGGAAGAGACTGATTACGGTGTTTCCTTGCTATCCAGTCCGCAGCTTCATTCGTTTGGCGGGGGCAATAGGTCACCGATATATTTTTATCTCTATTGAGCCCATTTCGGCACCTCTTCACTACCTCCTTTAAATTCCAAGCCGGTTCAGCCCGGCCCAAGATCATGTCGACGACGGATGAACTGTCGCTTTCAATAATCCACTTTCCCGTTCTGTTCCGAAGACTTGCACGTGAGACGACTTGAGTTCGTGCGTATAGGAGATCCCATGTAGGATTGCTTGGGCTTCCGCTTCACTTGCCGAGGAAACCCTAGTCGTTGCAGCGAAACCCTCGAGCGATCCGCCTTCCCGATCTCGAACAAGACCCGCCGCGAGATCCGAGAAATTCCCGGAGCACCATGCCGCGTCGACGTTTATTTTCAACCCATCCCCTTCCGGAGGCCTCCACTCGTCGGGTTTTGCTTGATCCGTTGATTTTTCTTCGCTCTGTTTTCCTTCGACTGAAGAACTCATGCTGTTCCTTTCTTTGTGCTCACTAGATCTGCGGTTCTAGGTTCTTTGGAACGGAAGATCCAGTTGTTTCGCGCCTTCCAGATGTGCCACAAAACCATTCCCGTGAGTTCTCGTTCGGGTAAGCTCTGATTTGGATGGAAAGCGTTGTAAATCCACTGATCTGTTCTCCTGAGGTTTCCATCTGGTTTTATCTTCTCGAAAATTTGTTCTTGCCATACTCTCTTCGTCCACTTGCAAAGAAAGAGCATGTGTTCTGTCGTTTCAATATTCGACCAACGAAGGGGCATAATGGATCAAACTACTTTTCTTTTATGTAGATTTTCCCTCGTAGGAAGGGCGTTCGCGAGAGGCTCCGGAGGAAAGATCGAACTTTCGGTGGCACGTTCAGACTCCAAATTTGAGTCCATAAGGTACGCGGTGGTTGGTATGAGCAAGAGGGTCTGCTGTGTTGTGGTTGATCTGTTGTTTCCCGTGCTCGATTGTATCCGCTCTTGACCGAGTATTGCCCTGTTTTGTTGCCTGTCCATATTAACATATCTGGCTTTGATTGCTGACATATAGGGATTGCTAATATTTCATTTGCAATTGGTTCATCATACAATTGAAAAATTAGCCGTTGTTTCCATACTGCATTCTCTGCATCAATCAGTCCGGAAACCATTTTTGGCTCTATCTGAGATGGTTGTCCTCCTATTACACCTTGCGTTAGCCATCTGTCTTCTCTTATGCGAATAGTTTCTCCATCACCTACTGACCATATTATGTTATCTTTTATGGTGTCTCTGCCAAGCATCAAGCTGTGCCAACCCCATGATGGTCGGTGGCCCTTCGAAGCTGTCCAAACATCCCCATTAGGGAAATAAATCCCTTTTAGCACTCTACTCCATAGATCCGAGGGGAAGTGGCTAATCTCCGAGTTGTTTTCCGAGCATGGCTCTATTGAAGGTTAGAAGGTCCTTGAACCCTAAACCCCCGCATCCTTTCGGGTCTTCAATGTCTCCCGAGTTTTCCGTGCAAACCTCTTTTTGCATCGCTATTTTGCCACCGAAAGATGCTATTCGTTTTTCTATGGCTTTGCGGATCGATCGCGGCTTGAAGATGGACATGGCATAGGTAGGTAAAGCTTGTACGACGCTTTTGATTAACACTTCCTTGCCTGCCTTTGTCAATAATTTTTCTTTCCAACTGCTAACTTTGAATTTACTCGGCCAAGATCCATGCAAACATCTCCTTTTGGATTGTCCCCATTCGGTAGGTATTCCCGGTACTTTCCCGTACTGTTGGATAGGGACTCTTAGTTACTGTGGCTATATTCTGTTTTAGCACTGCTGGACAGCCACCATTAAATGAAACCCCTGATTTGTTTAAGTTGATTGTTTGACCCGTAGCATAACAGTATTGATTTAGAACTTGTGCTACATTCTGACATTCTAGCAAAGTTCCATCCAGGAAAAATATAACATCATCAGCAAACATTAAATGTGATAGCTTAGGGCAATTCCTATTAAGTTGTATCCCTGTAAGTGTACCCTCTTCTAATGCTTTTTTCATCATCCGAGGTAAGCACATTGGACATTAGAATGAATATATAGGGTGAAAGTGGGTCACCTTGTCTCGGCCCTCGCGACGGATGGAAGAAGGAGGTAGGTTCTCCATTAACCTTAACACTGTAGGTGACCGTTGAGATGCATTGCATTATTAAAGAAACCCATTTGTCATGAAACCCCATGTGCAGCATTAGGTCCCTCACAAAATCCCATTCTACCTTATCATATGCTTTCGCATATCCGGCTTCAAGATGGCCTGATTCTTTTTCCTCCTTGTTGTTTTGCGTAGGTGATGCGGTACCTCTGTACAATGAATATATTATCCTGGATCTCCCCTCCACAGGACAAAAGCCCCCTGCTCTGGTTCAATGATAAGTGGCAACCATCTTTTCAGTCTATTGGCTAAAATTTTTGATATAACTTTGTAGCTAAAGTTGCACAGGCTGATGGGTCTAAATTGGCTGATATTTTCAGGACTTTTTACTTTGGGGATCAAAGCACAATGTGGGTTTGGTTTATCCGGGGGTCGAGGACTCTTGTTTGGAAGAATTGATGTACTAGCTGCAACAGGTCAGATTTTATAGTCTCCCATGATTGTTGGTAGAACATTCCGTTGAAACCGTCGGGACCAGGAGCCTTATAGGTTCCCAATTGAAACACTGCTGCGTGGATCTCCTCTAAAGTAGGAACTGTCACCAAATGTTCATTTATATGGTCGGTTATAGGGGATGGACATTGGTTTAGAATAGGTTGGTAATATCTCGACCGTCGATCTGTATAGGTTCTCATAATAGGATTGAATGTGTGCCTGTATCATCATGGGTTCTCTAGACCATCTGTTTTCCTCTAGTTGCAGCATTGAAATACGGTTTTGTTTTCTTCTATTTACTTGTTGTGGCATGAAAAAACCGTGTATTCTGGTCCCCCCACCGTAGCCATTTAATGCGTGATCTCATTCCCAACTGTTCTTCTTGTCTTCCGAGAAAATCAATTTTGCTTGATGAGTTGCTTTGCTTTGTCTCGCTTACTTGTATTCTCGATCTGTTTGATTCATGAGACTGTTAGTGCTTGCTTTAGGTCTCGATCTCGTGTAGGCATTTGAGAAGTGTTGTTTGCTCCACTTAGTTAATGCTTGTGATGTTCTTCGTAGTTTCTCTCGCAAAGGTGGCTGTTTGACTTGAATACTCTGCCCATGCTTCTTTGGATAGTTGCCCGATACTCGTATGTTCTATCCGAAGCTTTCCATTCTGAACTTTTTGTCTTTTTTCTTACTCAGGGATACAAATTGAGAATTAAAGGACTATGATCCGATCCTATTCTTTGGAAGGGCCTGGACTTCAGCATCATGGAAGGTAACTCTCCATTCTAGAGAACATAGTACTCTGTCAAGTCTCTTTTTAACCAACTCGCCCCCTCCCCGTTATTTGTCCATGTGAAAGCACATCCATGACATTCTACATCCATTAGGCTAAATCATCGATCATGTTTGAAACGCTGCAATTCTTCGATTATCTCGCTTCCTTTTTCCCATTTTCTCCCATACATACGAATCTCATTAAAGTCCCTATGCGGACCCGGGAAGAGACGCCAACGGCTTAATATTTCCCAGCACATGCCATAATGCCAAACGCTCGCTGAAATCAGTGGATGCATGGACAAAGGTGATCTGCATAATCTGTTTACTTTCAGGATCAATACATTGCACATCTATGAGTTGTTTAGAGCTGGTATTCACCTGTAAGTCAATCTCCTCTTGCCACATGATTGCCAATCCTCCTGCTATTCCTGTTGGATTAACCAAGTGTGATTTACGAAACGAAGTTTTTGCAAATCTTTTCCACCATGACTTCTTTATTTTTAGTCTCCATTAGGAAGAGTAACTTAGGCCTTTCAAGAGCTATTAAAGCTCTTAGTTCCCGGATTGTCAAGGGGTTGCCCAGCCCCTGACAATTCCAACTAACGGTTTTCATGGCTTCAGTGGTGGCTTATTAGGGCTAGCCACCAAAGCCCATTCTTGTCCTTCTTGGATCAGTTGCACCGGGGTTTCCAGGAGTTCTGTATCATCTGTAAGCAATGGGGGTGATGCTGGTAGGCATTTCTGTTTTTGCCTTTTGTACTTTCATAGACTTCTTGCTACTGTTCCCCACTTTTGATAGCAAAGGTTTCTGAATTTCAGAGTGTAGCACCTGTTTACCACGATCTCGGGCTTCTGCTGCAATAGGTACCTCTACTGGGTTTTCCTTTTTGTCTGGACTACCAACTGTTCTCTTCTTGCTGCAGGCAACTATTTGCAAATTTGAGGCTGGCTCTTGGTCATTTAGGTTCATACCTCTCAATGGATTTGATTGAACAGGTATAGTTTCTTCCACTACTATTTCTTCCCCCATATTCCCATAAAATGCATTCCAATAAGGACTATGATCGCTTGTTTCGCCTTCAACCGGGTCCATATAACCCTTTTTGTTCATTGCCCAAGGTGAACTTGCATATGGGATCTCGGTACGATCGGTTGCATAGTGGCCAATCCGACCACAAGAGAAACAAAAGTGTGGAAGTCGCTCGTACTTGAACTCCACCCAAAGCCAGCTATTGCCAATATCCATAACGGCTCCCGATTTCAAAGGTGAGGTCGGATCCATTTCAACTCTAACTCTTCCTCCTCTATTTTGAGCATTAGTTGTTGAATCGATTTGAACCTCTTTTACTTTTCCTACCCTTTTCCCCAATTCGTTAAACACTTTTTCTATTCTCCACCCAGGGGGAACTCCTCCAATACGCACCCAGAATTCTTCCTTAGTAAAATCATAGCGTGTTCGGGAACTTCGGGAGACACTTTTTTGAACAATCAAATTCGTGGAATAAGACCAAGGTGAATTCCTCTTGATTCTCTGCTTTTCCTCCTCCGTTGGGAATACAAAACTGAATAGCCCTGTTCCTTCAGGGAACATATAACCCCTTCGATTTCCATGCTTTTGTCATTGTAGTAACGAAAGCTGGGAAGTTCACATTTGGTTTCGAATACAATTTACCGAAAAGCGTTCGACTACATTCCTCTCGTTTACGTTGAGGTATTTCTTCGACACTTGGACTACATCTTCTTCGGACCACAAATGTCCCAAACTTCTACATAATGCTGCCACTCTCATCTCATTTTCCTCTTTACTTTCCATTTTGCTAACTTCAGATATTTTTTTTTTTTTTTTTTTTCCACTAGTGTCTCCGATCCGGGCTATCCACTACTCCAGTTGACCCGCATTCAACTTTTCCACTCCGACAAACTCATCAGCCAAAAATACGAAAGCAAGTGAAGAAATAACAACCCAATACCGGGAGGAGTCGATTTACTGCTAAGATACTTTCTTGAGAAGATCGCGCATCTCTTCATCTAGAGGAAGAAAAAACTTTTGAGCTCCCTTCCCGACTGGGAAAATGCCGATACCTCCCGGATCGTTGAAGAAAAGACTTTCGGTGGAGATCTTATCCGATGGAGGCCAAATGTCCTCCGAGAGATACATAACGTACCTTGAGTTTTGTTTTTGAAGTTTTTTCATTTTTGGAAGCTGAGTGATGAAACAGGAAAACGGATTAGGGTTTGGTGCTTGTAAAAGGCAGAAAACACTACCATGTGGTAGAGAGAAACTCGCATGGACGAGAGAGGACCGCCTGAAATGGTACTTAGTTCATCGCGGTTATTACATCTAGAGAGTTCATATGATATTCTGAAAAAGAACCATACAAATAATCTTTTGGGTTTTTGAAAGTATTATTACGTCACATCATTCTAATATTGTAGGTTTCACTCGTTACATCACACACAGTTTCGGACTAACTGCTCCCTGTTCATGCCATTTTATGATTACATCTATGGAACGATGGACAAGTCCTCTGATAAACTTCATGAGACTTCGCTTGAGCGACCGGCGGAAGTGTCCGATGTTGTGCATCTAACCCATCTTCCCACTCCCGGGTCAATCTATCATTTGCGGGTAGGATTCGCCTCTCTCGCTTCTTGGCCAGACCGATCATCGAGGTGGTATCTCTGGTTGATTTGGCCTGTGACTCTATGTTCCATGATGGTTACTTGGATCTATGGGCGCACTTTTGTGGTTGAGCGGCATCGCTTCAATAAACTCAAATTACAAACTTGGGTAATTCCAAAGTATAGCATTCAAGTAAGATTTTCTATTATTTATCCGCTCAATTGTTTTTTATTTTATATTACTGAGTTTTTTGTGCTCTAATTTTGGTCATTTTCTCATTTTCTTTGATCTTCTTTCTAGTACTTCATGCCATGGCAAAAGGAGTCGATCAATAGTCTGATCGAGAAAGCCATCTTGGAGGCAGAAGACAAGGGGACCAAGGTTTTGTGCTTGGGTCTCTTGAACCAGGCAAGCATCTCATGACAGTACAATTTCCCTCTCATGACATTACAATACGAATCACGATAGGTTCACGATGGACACTTTTGCAAGACAAAGAAAGTTGCTTAGGGTTCAACATATTCAATTGTTAAATGTGTCAGACTTTACTATAATGTAAACGGAATCATTCTCTAACACTTAAAAAGGGGGGTGGGAGGCATTCGGAAGCTTAACTATACTCTGAGATAATCTTAGGCAACGAGTACTTGCAGAAGGTTGAGATTATATTAACATGACGATCTCACGAATTTTGCAAGAAGCCCAAAAAAACAAAAACAAAAACATTATTGAAAGAAGGGACAACTACAGGCAAGTCCCACAACTCATCACGGTAACACATTTAAGTACTAAAAATTTCATTTAGAGCCATCCATTTTATTCCTTTCGTTGGCTCTATTACTTTTAGTGGCATCATTTATTAACGGCCCATATTAGACTAAAAAGATAATACAACAACCTTGCTGCATTCCCGTCCACTGAAAATTGATAGAGTTAAACAAAAGGACTCAAATGCAATGAAATTGTGACTTTTAGGATTTAAATGCATGAAATTAAAGTTTTAGGACTTCTGCTGTTATTGTCCTTTCAGATAAAGCAATATGACCATGCTTGGGTACTCAAAACTTGGTATTTGCAGGGAGAGGAGCTGAATGGATATGGCGGGATGTATGTGGGGAGACATCCTCAGCTCAAAGTGAGAGTTGTGGATGGGAGTGGATTAGCAGTGGCTGTGGTGGTCAGTAGCATCCCTAAAGGAACTGTCCAAGTCCTCTTCAGAGGGAGGCTCACTAAGGTGGCCTATGCCATTGCTCTTGCTTTGTGCCAAAGGGGAATTCAGGTAAATAAATAAGTTGGATGGTAATTATTACATGCAGCTTCCTAAAAAATGCTCAAAAGTAACTCTCTCATTTTTATAGCAATCGAGACTGCATTTGGTGAGTAGCATTCAAGCGAAATTAGAAAGTACGTCGTACATCTTCAATTCCCATATAAAATAGATTTAAAAAGATTTATACTCAGAACCTTTTGATAAGATAATTTATAAAATTTTGTGGATCAATGCCCATTATTCTAAAATCTTAAACTGTTAGATTATGGCATGGCCTAATAATTAAATATTTTGATATTATCTTCTTTAAAAGATCTTCCTAGAAAATAAAAAAGGGAAGATAATTCATATCCTCAACTAACTTAGAAGATGACACCAGATTCTGTCAGTAGAAAAGTACATAAACTATTGTATTAGTTAAGAAAATTATCCTTGATTCTCAGCAGCAAAGTGCTTTCTGATTGACAAAAAGTTTATACCTTCAATAGCAAAGTAGATATAGCATGTACGAAAGCTACAACACATACGAAAGGTTCTATAAATTTTCTACCGAAACGTGTGACTTTCCATCTACATGTGAACATTGTCAATTTTCATTGTAATGGAGAAAGCTTGAAATTAGCCACCTCATAACGTCTTTGTTAATTCAAGTGCCATAACCCAAAAAAAGGATAAGAGGGCTGTTATTGGCATCATTTACTTACTGTCTTTCTGATTTGGCTCGCTACCTCTAACTACTCTTCTTAAATAATGATATAAAACTTATTTTAGGTGGCTATACTGCATGAACATGAGTACAAGATGCTGAAAAAGTCACTCAACCACAAGTGTGACAGCAATCTGCTTCTCTCAAGTGGCCATGCTCCAAAGGTAAATGAATCATGCCCTTGTCGCAAATGACTCCAAATAAATATGTGTATGGACTTTTAAGATTCAACGTGTTCACTTCTCTGTTTTATTTGGATTCTTAGAAAGAATTGGAAACCCTAATTGCTATTACATCTGTCAGCATAATGCCATAAGAACTTATTATCACTAGTTGATGATGACAGTAATATAAGTGAATGACTACCAATGATCGGTAAATTTTTAGGTATGGATAGTAGGAGCTGACATAACGGAAGAAGATCAGTTGAAAGCACCAAAAGGGACATTATTCATACCCTTCTCACAATTCCCCCCAGAAAAGTTGCGAGGCGACTGCTTCTACCACCACACACCTGCCTTGGTCGCTCCCGCATCGCTTGAGAATGTGCATTCTTGTGAGGTATGATTCCCATTTTGAGCTGGTCTCTTTCTGTTGAAGGGAGTGTGCTTTTATATTGCAGGACGAAAACATATGCTTTTATTACAAATACAGAACTACCTTACTAATATTCATAGTAAACCCATAGTGTAAAATGTTTGACTCATACTTTGGCCGAACCACAATCCTTACATCACCATATAGCCATTTCAATTCGCAGATTCCTGTGCGGATAAATCTGCATCCACGCGGCAACCTTAGTATAAATCTCCTTCTTACTGTCGTGATACTGCAGAACTGGTTGCCACGAAGAGTGATGAGCACATGGCGCGTCGCGGGGATACTCCACGCAGCAGAAGGGTGGGAGGAGCACGAGTGTGGCTACTCCATCACCGACATCGACAAAGCGTGGCAAGCTAGTCTACAGCATGGCTTTCAACCTCTTGGCCTCCCTGCTCATGTTTCACAGAAACTGAGTTAGATTTATCTCGATTTACATAAGCATAAAAATATCTGTGATACCATGCAACGCACTATACATATCCTCTGGGATAACTTATGTAAAATAATGCCTCACACTCTATTAATAAATTTCATCCGTAGTCTAGGCTATCGATCAACTACGGAGCTGTCGATGTCAATCGGTTACTTGGTTGCATTGTGGTGTTACTTTTAAGAAGTATGTTCATATTCTTATGTTCTATCTATTTGCATCTCGAGGTCTCTTGTAAGTTCCTAGGAATCTATCTCTTTGGAGTGCTAGAAATATTTTTATGAGTGTTTAAGTGTAACAATTATGTATCAAGCCTATAAAAGGCAAGTCCTATAATTATTTCCGATAAGGTGAAATAAATGAAAAGGATATCTATCTCCTTCACTTCTTTGTGTTGTGTGGGTTGTAAGTGCTTCACTTTCAAATTATCCCATTGTTGACACCTATTTTTAGCAAATCTAGGAAAATAAGGAAAATAAAAATTGCATTGGAACAAATAAAAGGAAAAAATAAAAAAAAATGGGGGAAATTGATTTGATTGAATTATGCAAGGAAATATGGAATTCTGATGGATATCCGGATTTTATTAAATGTAGCAACAATTTTGAAATCAAATTAAACAAAGAGGCAAGAATTTTACAAAATGGAAGAAATCTTAGCAGGATCGAGCTGATTGCGAAATCATGCTCTGATTTGCAGCTTTGATTTAATGCGACAGAAGATGGAAACTCGAAAAATGACATACAAAGCGGCCGTTCGGAATTAGTATAAAAGAGAGCTTCATTTTTCGTAACCGGGGGAGCAATTTGAAAAAAATTGAGAGAGGGGGCGGCGAAAGAAAAAATTCGTACAAGTGAAAAATGCAAGCGTGAGAAAAAAAAGAATGAATCTTGGAAAAAAAAAAAGTCAGCAGAAGTCTTGGCCTTTTGCTGAAAATTACAAGAGCAGAAAGCAGCTGCAAAGAAGAGACAGAGAGAAACGTGAGGTGACAAGTCAGCGGAAAAGATTAAAATAAAAATAAAACGGAAAGGAAGAAACGATGTTCTTCTTCCTCGCCCGTCTCTCCGCCGCTGCAGGTCCCCGTGCGTGCCACCGTTGCTCCGCGCCTCGGCCCACGATCCAGCACCTCTGTTTGCGGCGCCACCGTTTCAGACACCGCTGCCCTGCATTTCGAAGCCGCCACCGACGCATGCAGCAGGTCCCTCCACTTCGCCTGCAACCCGCCGGTTCACGATTCAGCCGGTCATCGCCGCGCCTCCACGCACTAGCACCCGCAAGCCTCGCCGCGCAGCAACCTACAACCCGCAGCAACTCGCGCACACTACCCGACGACCCCGCGACGCTGCAGCAGCCCAAGAACCCGCGCCGGCCATCGCGACCCGCTCCTGCCCAACTGACGCCGGAGCTCCGAAGCCTGCCGCTCCCGACCTCGCCGCGCCACCGCGCCGCTCGCCTCAGCCAAGCACCCGGTGCCTTCGCCGCCTGTCTCCGCTCACCGGACGTCGCGCCTGCGCACCCAACGCCGCACCTCGAAGCCCAAGGCCTGCTCCGCTCCACTACTGTTCCGTAGCAACCGAGCTCTCACTGTTCACCATTGCCGCCGCGACCCACGAGCCCGACGCCGCCGCACCTGCTGCTGAGTCCTCCGTCCGAGCGCCACCCCACGGCTGCCAAGCCCAATTTTTTTAAAAAAGAAAAAGAAAACACATTAGGTAGTTTTCTTTAGTTTATTTTATTTATTTTATTTTACTTTATCTTGTTTTTTTAGTATAATTAGTCTTTAGTATATGATTGGAAATTTCAACATATCACCTAATATGCAACCGCGTCAGAATTTTTTATTTCATCTATAAGGCTTTAGATGAAATAATTAATTAACGGAATAAAATTGATATTTTGATCTTTAAGGCTTAAGATCGATTTATCGATTTTATCGGAAAATATTATCCTTGATCCGAATGATGTGTGATATCCTTGGTTTTGTTTGTCATGATCGCTTTGTTTATCTTGAAATGTGTTTGGGTTATAATATTGCGTGTTTTAGGGTTTACATATTTAGAATAGGAATCTTATTTCGAATTTTAAAAAAATAAAAAAATCAAATCAATCAACTTAGGTTGCTAGATTTTTAATCTGGATTGCATGTTTAATTATTTAGCAATTATTAATTTCGAAATTAAAAAAAAAAAAACAAAAAAGCATCATATACATGTCATGTAGTGTTAAAGCATATTTTGCACGTCATTGCATATTAGGACTAAATTGCACTTAGTTCAATTCTAGATAATATTTTATCTTAATTTGTTATAAGTTTAGGTATTTTTAGATATTTTGCATTTTAGGATTATTTAGGTTAAGATAATGTTTTAGTTTAAATTAGGATTTGGCTCAACCTAATTCCTAATATAAATTAAATAGGATCTTAATCTAATTAGGTAATTTTCACATTTCACCTGAAAAATACAAAAAAAAAAAAAAAATGCCATAGGTTAAATTAGTTTTATTATTTATGATAAAATGCATTCTTTTAGGAAAAAGAAAAAATGTCATATGCACGTCATTAGGGCTAGATTCACTGGGATGCATGTCATTTAGTATTTTTGCTAGGCCTATTTAATTAGAAATTGCATGTCATTAGAGTTAGGTCATTTAGTTAATATTGCATTGCATATTGCATGATTTTCATTAATTAAATGAAAACAAAAAAGAAATTGCGTGGTAATTAGAAACCATATCTAGGGTTGTTGATGCAGTTTTTAACTTAACATTACAGATCCTTTCGTTGCTTTAAGGTAAGTTTTTGCAATTTATTTATTGTTTATCTGGGTGTTAAATTGGTGGATTGCGCACCTGCATGATCACTTCACATGTTAGGAAATAGATTTAAAATCAATCCGAACTACCTGCAAAAACATTTTTGAAAATAAAAGAATGGTACCGAAAGGGCATTAGAGAAATCTAGTGTAACCAAGTCCACGTACACATAATCTCTGGTTCGTAGGAGGAAAGTGAAACTCTAATTACTGTACTTGGGTTTCTAATCGACCCACCAAAACATAAATTAGTGGCGACTCCTGATTAAAAAATAAATTGCATGTTAAGAACTTGAACTTAAGTCGCGAATTGGTATGGGCTTGGGAGAGCCCGAATTAAGTCTAGGCTTAATAATCCATTAGCCAAATTTTAGTGGTTCACACCTCGAAAAATTTGGTCGCGACACCCATCAAATTGGTATGGGAGTTGCGTCCCCTGTTAGTGCTAGTATGAACACACCTAGAGAGGGATGAATATGCCACAATTAGTAAATATACAATTACCACACTTCGAATTATGGAAGAGACATGCTCATGCACAAACTAACTATTATTACAAGACCATTAGACTCCCTAGATGCCAAGAAAATCAGGTACAAGAGGCACAGCATCTATTACACAATCTCGGATCAAGTCAGGATACAAGCTGACATGGGCAGTTTCAATTACATAAGCAAAAAATGCATCAAATCTCATCGAAATGCTACAACATTTTAGTATGTTATAAAAGAGACATGGATTAACATTTCCTGTGAAAAAATCTAAGCCTATATCTCATTGTATAAAGAACAGTAATTTTCTGTCTTTATCCCTAAATTCTGCAGCAACTTCCAGATTAACTACCTACCATAGAAGGATCAGTTCACTACCCAAATCTCGACTGTTTGTTCTCAAATGTTTATATGTTGTTCCTAAAGATATATTCTACAACTTTCTTGAAGGGTTTAAAGTCCAACTCCATCTAGAAAATTTTGTAAAATCCATAGAACTATCTATGGTTCTGCTGTTTTTCTGGTCAGTTTGCTGTTTTAAGGGAGGAATGTTCTCACCAGCTAATTTTCGCAAGAAAATATCTACAACCAGTAGTTGAACCCTAAAATAGTTGGTGCACTCTTAAGAAAATTAGTTCTTTCCATTAATTACACATTTAAAACCCCAAAGTGATACATAAACCAGTAATTTCCTATCTTTGTCTTTTCCGAACAGAACATCCTGAGCCACTGTCCCCATCTACAGCTCAATCAAATTATTTAGTTCATCTACAACCTCTCTCAGTACCTCGACACCTCTCCGATAGAACCCAAAAGTGATCTCGATAGTTTATCATCGGATTTTAGCCTAAAAACTCGAAAATAGTGTGATGGAATATTCGATTTTATTTATACCTTAAGACTCAGTTTCTTTTTATCATACTTATTTCTTTTTGTTTTCCACAAAAATGAAATCATTAAAAAAGAGTAATTAACTCCTTTTCTATTTTACTTCTATTGTTTGTTTGGGTTTGTAACCAATGGAAACGTAAGAGCGGTCAAATGATACATCATCAGATGATTGTACAAGGAAGGCGGTAGTTTATAGAAAAAAAAAATGAATGAAAAAGAAGGATAAATTCAAATAAAAAAGAAAAGTAAAGGGGTTGGATCGGGAATCCAATTTTGGATTCAGTATGGATAAAAGATCTTCCTATGTTATAAAAAAAAAATTATCGACGATGAATTGATTTGATAGCTCAAATATTGTTGTTCATGATATTGATCCGATTCAATAACATTGAGGTGTAATTCATCCCATTGAATTTACGGCGAAAGATTTCTCATCTCTATGGGATTAAATCCTGAGTTATTTCCAAATAACAAAAAAAAAAAAAAAACAATGAGATTATGGAAGTAAATATTCTCGCATTTATTGCTACTGCGCTCTTCATTCTAGTTCCTACTGCTTTTTTACTTATAATATACGTAAAAACAGTCAGTCAAAGTGATTAATTTGAATCAAACTTAACTTCTTTTCTTAGTCAATGATTGAAGAAATAGAAGAAATCAAAAGGATTTTCATCTCGCGTCTTAAATGAAATGAGCGGACTTGAATTAGCGGTATAGTATTCTATGAGATCCGATAGTATGGTAGAAAGAAATATATGAATCTTCTACCATACTAGCTATTATTCTTATTGTAATTTATTGTAATGTAACAAGTTGTACTGTAAAAAATATAAAGAATATAGGCTTAATATAGATTAATCTACAATATGTATCTTTTTTATATATGTATTGATATATGTAATGTACATAGCATCCCGATTCTATTTCTTTGCTTCATCTATTTAATTTGTCTTGATTCCAATCAATCTAAAATAATCGAAAGACAATTCTTAATAGTACGTTTCGAATTCCTAGATTTCAAATTATTTTCAATACGAATCCATGTATCCATCGAAAGAATAAAATCCATGGGCGAAGGGGGTAGGCATATAGTATATTAATAAATGAAAATCGATTCATTTTCTTTTAGCATTCCGAAGAAGTAATTGATTGAGCAGTTAACAGATGATCTAAGAAGTTCTCTAGAAATTTCTTCGGATTTCGAAAAGGAATAAAAAAAAACCCACCATTTTATTTAAACTCTTGAACCATGATATGAAATGAGTCAATAAAGCCTAAGTATAGCATAAATAAGATATAAAAAATAAAAAAACAAGTGGTAAAGTAAGTGCGCAATATGTGACTTGCCAAGGTAAGATCTTATTATGCGTAGTTTATCCTTGGACAACCTCTATGTATATGTTGTTTCCCATAGAAGGTACGTATCCACTTAATATAATAACCGAACATTTTTCTCTTAATAAAAAAGGAAAGAAAAACAAATAAAAATCAAATAAATAAAAAGAAAAAAGGCTTTGCAAAACGATCTATAAAACAATCGATACAGTTTGATTCCTCGCCTCAATTAGTAGTACCTCTAGAGTCCACTTCTTCCCCATACTACAAGTGAAAGAGAAAATGTAAAGACTACCATTAAAGCAGCCCAAGCAAGACTTAATATATCCATGTAAATTATGTCCCCTATCTCTATGAAGGAATTATTCCATTATTGTTCACTAATAATAGTGGAATCACCGGCGTAGAGTCAAAAGGGATTCGACCCAACACCATTGATCAAAGGCTCTAATAAATTTGCTTCTAAAATATTCTTATAGGATATTATTTTTCTAGTAGAATCGGAAAACGTTAAGCACAAACAAATTACGCAGTGACCCATTTAGAAGTATCAGGGGAATCTTCCTAAGATGTAGGAATAATAATACCTATTCTTTCTTTTCTTGTCTTTATCTTTAATGAAATAAAAGGTATAAAAATATGAAAAATAGAATGTCAAGATAGATCGTTATCTATCACATACTTTTATTTCCCATTTGACCTAATTCTTATTGTCTAAGGATTGTCTCTGTGAAACAATCGGAGGACCGCCTATTCCATTCTTGACTAGGGTTTCTTGAAAAGAAAGAATTTCTTTTTTCATTTAATAAAGCCAATTTTCCATCGAATTGTTATTGGATACCGAGGACTTAGAGACTCTCCTGAGTCTGTATAGAAAGTATCTTCAGCCCTTTCCACAACCACTCATCCGATTTTCCGTCGAGCTATCCAATCTAATTCATGACCCAGTAATTAAACACTACATTAGTAGTTTAAGAGAAGAAGTCCTTCTTTATATGAGAGCCCTTCCACCACTAGAATCTGTCCTTGAATCCTAGAGGCAATGATTTAGAGCACTATAGCTTTCGAGAGCCAAACTTCCAGATGTTTAGAACCAAGCTAGCAAGTCTCCTTTTCCTCTTAGTGTGAGCAAGCCAGGTAGAGATCTAGTTCTAGTTATCAATAAAATAGTTATAAAGCTAGTTTTAAGCAGGCCAGTCCAAGTTTGACTTTCTTTTTATGTCGCTGGGATTCCGGGTGCCAGCCATCCCTAAGGAGTTTCAGTCTAGGATTTCTTACCCCAGAGTATCTCCTATTTTCTTTGCAGAAAGTGGGTTTGTCTAGTTCTTCTCTTCTTGCTGAGATGGGAGTTTGATTACATATTGTCCTATAATAGACCTCTCTCTTTCCCTGGGTAAAGTTAGAGATAGATTGATTTTCCCTAACCTAATAGGATACGCTTTTCCTTGTATTTATAGAATAGGTTTCTGCTTTCCTTTCGTATCCCGCTACCCTCTCAAAAAGGACCTAAGATAAGATGGTGGGATTGTAGCTGCATACTTATCCCAATGCACTCCCTCTACTTGTTTGTTAGTGGAGTTCTTTCATCCATCTTATTTTTTACGAGCTATACCATTAGAAAGCCTGCCAGTCTCTTACAAGCCATCGGGGTAAAGTGCCTAAGCTAGTTCCCTTCCGTCAAGGGTAAAAAAATCCATCAGGCAAGTTATCGAGCCAGATTTAGGAAGCATAAAATGTAAATCCAGGTAGAGTTGCTTTTATTCGTTCAGCTAGTTCCATCCCTTGAGAGATAAATTCCTAATCTTTGCGAGCCATTTCCGGGCCTTCTCGCTAGGAGTTCTATTACATTCCGTCCACTCTTCGTAAGAGATGGTACTCTTTTTTAACAGTGAAATTCTTCTAGGCATGCTCCCTCTTTTTTTAGTCTAGGCAAGAAAGCGGAAAATTTCAAAGAAAAGAAAAGTCAAATAGGAAAAGTGCCCCCTATTTGATTCAGGCAATCGTCTGAAAGTGCTTACTAGGCTTCAGAACCCATATGCTTTACACAGGGAATTCAACTGCGCTTTGGAGGGAAGAATCTAATTTACGCATTCACCCGAGGAGAGGTAGCTTGAAGGGGGTTTTATTCTTATCAAAGGCTCCATATAAAGGGTCTAAGCATAGGTAATGCTAGGGGGAACAGTAGCGCCTAGTTATCCAATAAGGCTAAGACGTGGATGCATTCTAGGGCGCGAACCTTTTCTTTGAATTTATTTAAACTAGAATGACATAAGATGCTAGGCCAAAGCGAAGTTGGAAATGAAATGAAAGGTTAAGTAATTGTGTGGGTTTTAGGCAAGTGGCATCGTATATAATATCACTGCTGCATTTAGGAGTGGTCTTTCCCTCTTTCGAAAAGGAAGTTTTTTATGCTTTTAGTTTTTTTCGTTCAATCCATTATAGATTGGGTTAGTGTTCAGTAAGTGCCATCTTTCTAGCTGAATTGAATGAAGTCCCTATTCCCTTTTGTTGAGAAGAATTTCATAAAAGATGAAATGAAATGGGGCGCAAGGCTTATGGAAGGAGTATTGTGCTAGGCACCTTCTATTTGATATAGCTAGTGCTAGACCTAGAGGGGGGTGAATAGGTATATTAACGATTTTTCTTTATAGACGCACAGTACTTTAAACAGTTAAGGAATTTCAACAAATAACAATCAATCGTAAGACTTAGGAAATGAAAGAGAGAAATGAACACGCGGTTTATAGTGGTTCGGCTTGATTCAAGCCTACGTCCACTCTTCTGCACTGACAGCCAATTGGCTGGATTCCACTATGAACAAAGAGATGTTACAGCGTTGATCTTCCTTGATCTCTAAGTGTAGATGATCTACCACACTCACTCAAGGTATTACCAAGTATAAACACTCTCTGTGTAATACAATTTCGCTCAGACTGTATCGACTAATAATCGAGGTGCTTCAGACTCTGGAATTTCTCTATCGATCACACTTACTAAACAACTAGAACGTCTTCCTTTTATACTCCTTTATGCCATCATACCCATTGGCACTTACCAAAGGAATTCCTCCAATCTACCCGTTGGACAGAATCAATCAAGAAGATCATTCGAGCTATTCAAGGAATCGACGATAGCCCATCAATCTGTTCGCCCATACAATCAGGATCTTGGTTTCCATGAATAGAACCTTCCAAGAATACTTCGTCGATTTATCGGATCTTCAATCGATCTAGATACGAATCAAAGAATCCGTTATACTTATCCAGCCAAAAGATCTTCTCCAGAGAATAAGATTAAATCCTTGACCATTTACGTCGGTTTTGAATTTCCTTCGACACTGGATCAGATAGACTGTCAATGAGAATAATTTTGAGTCTTAAGTCTTGAGTCTTGAATTCTGAGTCTTGAGTTTTGAGTCTTGGATTCTGAGTCTTGGGTTCTGAGTCTGATGATCAGAAAGTCTTCAGACCTTAAACAGACAATCTGCAAATATCCGGACTAGACCGATAGAAACGTTTTGTCGCTTCAAAATCTTCTAGAAAGATTTCTCCAACAATCTCCCCTTTTGATGATGACAAAACTTTCTGTAGATTTGAACAACCTTGACTCGCAAAAACATTTCTCAAGCAATATGGCTATCTCATAAAGATTAATAAAACAACCAGACTCTGCATCCACAGAAACATGGTTAGACTTTCATGAGTGATACCATATAACAATACTTGATATAAATGCCAACAGTCAAGCATAAAGAAATCCACAATCAAAATCAGTCCACACAAGTCATACTCAAAACATACTTAAAAACTCTCAACCACAAAAGCAAATTCAAAATCAAAGTTTAAAAGATAGTTGGTTGGATGGTTCAAATTTCTTCTCCCCCTTTTTGTCATCAGTAAAAAGGTGAGAAAAGAGTCAAGTCTGCTTGGGAATGCGCACGATCTGGAAATCTCCCATGGACTGTACTATGCCTTCTAGCCTCTTCAAGTCTTCCCTTAATTTAGCTACCTCCTCTCCTTTGGCATTTGCTTGAAGTTATAGAGCGAGGTCTTTCATTCTGTCCTCCAGGGTAACTGAAGATGCTTGTCCAGCATTCTTGATGGTTTGTATCTCATAGTCCAGAGCATAGATTTGGCCCCGCATTTCCAGAAGAATATCAAGAATACGATGAAAATCTGCAGAATTATCTGTCTGCGTACTAGCATTTGCCTTCTCAGATGGTGTGAATGCAGACGATGGTGCTTCTGTATGACCTTGCAGATTTGATGATGTATCGTGTTCTTCTTCAGGCAATGGAGAAGCCTGTAATTCTTCAGGAGCTGCTGGTGATTGTCTTAGACCTTCACTGAGGGCAGCATGAGGTGAGAGCCTTTCTTGCTCGCCAACTCCCCCTGTCTCTAAGACATCAAGATGGGAGGAGTAATGATCATGCTCTTCTATTTCCTTCTCTCCAGATTCAACAGCAGACTTTTCTTTCCCTTCTTCTTCTTCTTTTTCTTGCTCTCTCTGCTCCTCTTCTTCTTCAGCCTCTATCTCTTTCTCTTGCTGCTCTTCTTCTTCTTCAGCTTCTTTCTCTTTCTCTCGCTGCTCTTCTTCTTCTTTTTGCTTGGACTGAAGTTCCATTGATCGAGGTACAGAACGTCTAGTCCTTACCAGTGCAGTGATAGTAGGATCTTCCTCTTCTTCTTCATCTCCATCCTGCAAGATGAGAGATCTTTTCCTTTTGGATGGAGCACCAATGGGTTCCTTCCCTTTTCTCTTTGATGCAGAAGAGAGTGGAGTCTTCACTTTGAACTTCGCCATTTCCTTGCTAAGTTCTTTCAGACGCATCTTCGTCAACATCTTCAGACCTACCACCATTTTATCGCACGATCGAACACGAGAGTATGTGGCGGTTCAATATTCATGTGTCTCAAGATTTTGGTCACCGAGACTTGGGTAAGGGTTGTCCCTTGTTCTTCGACATTGCTCGTACATATGGAAGAGAATAGTATGAGGGAGAGAGAACTTCTTCCCTGAGTTGATGGCATACATCAATTTTGCCTCTGAATTAGATACATCAGTTTTTGATGTAGACTTTGGCCTGATGCAATTGATCACAATTTTGTGCAGCACAATATTGATGGCACTCATCTTCGAGTAGGTAATTCTCGCCTCGTATCTCTGTTTTGACAAGTTCCAGAGTAGCACAAGCGATCGAGACTTTGATTGGTTGATAACGTCCTCGTTCCACACCAATTATGTCTGCTAACATATCCGCATCTATCACATAGTCCTGATCTCGAACACTGAATGATATTCTATTCGCATCTAGAAAACGAGATTCGAATAGAAATATGCAGTCAAGTGTGCATAACCATCTGTTGTATCGGTGCAAAATCGCTCAAGTTGAAGCGGTTTGAACTTTTCCTTAAGTTCACATTAACGGATCCAGAAATCGAAGTCAACACTCCTAGGGTTTATCACCCCTCGTTTTAACAAAAAGAACAGATTCTCCTGTTCCTTTGATTTAAACAGCTCCATTTTCTTTCCCTTCACTTTTGCAAAGCAATTCCCAATCTCGATTGAAAATCACTAAACATTTTATCATCATCGTTCCCTTCGGTGGGATTCAATCTTGCAACACGAGGATCACTTGGAATATTCGCAAGTGCCTCTTCACCTTTCCTTTGGGAGCAATTCCCAATTCCTCCATTCGCTTCAAAAATTTGTACTCATTCCCATAATTCTTATCTTTGAGAAAACCATCTATATAACTCAGAGGAGAACCAGTAGCTTTCAACGCACGATAAAGCTTATAAATAAAAGAGGGTTTTTGAGCTCTCACTGGTTCCATGTCCTCTAGTATCTCTTCCTCCTGTTGATGGCCCGCATCTTGTGGGGTAGATGGTGAGTGATGAGGTGGAGAGGGAAAAGGACTCTGTTGTTGTCCCGACACATCATCTTCCTCGGTGAGATCGAAGTGCGTAGGTCCCTCCTTTATTCTCTCGTGGTCCCCTGCTTGCGATCCTTGAAGACTTTCTCGAAGAAGACATTCTTTCTTGTCGTTGAAAGATTCCTTCACTCGCTTTCCCAAGAAAAATGACAACTTTCTCGAGTATGAACACGAAGTAGAAAACAGGATTGAGAGGAGAATGCCTTTTAGGGTTTTGAGAATCGAGTAAAAAGAAAACTGTGTATATATAACTCGGTTTTGAAAAGGAAAGATCAATCGGTACGAAGGAAAGTGAACAGTCGTCTTCCTTAAAAAAATAGTAACTGCCATTTTAAAAAGAATTATCCATTTTTGAAAAGGCATGTTTCCAATTTTTACGGAAATTAAAGATGGTATCAATCAATTATAACTGAATGAACAATCGTACCTTTTCGAGATGAAAATAACTTACAATCTATACAATGAAGATCTGAGTCTGAAACTTCAGAGTCTGAAATACGATGAAGGTCTGAGTCTGAAACTTCAGAGTCTGAAATACGATGAAGGTCTGAGTCTGAAACTTCAGAGTCTGAAGGTTAGAGTCTGATTGATGAGAGATGGAGATTCCTCAGACTTTAACCTCTTCAAGCTTCAAAATGTTGAGTCTGTACGGATAAAATCGAATTGATTTTTCTCCAAAGGCTTTGTGAATATATCCGCTAGTTGACTTTTCGAATCAACAAATTGAATTGAGATTTCTCCATTTTGAATATGATCTCTAATGAAATGATGTCGAATCTCTATATGCTTTGCTCTTGAATGAAGTATTGGATTTTTGGTGAGATTGATTGCGCCGGTGTTGTCACATCTGATTTCGTGCATGAGTCTTCAATCCCAAAGTCTTGTAGCTGTTGTTTTATCCATAGAATTTGCGAACAAAGAACTTCCAAGAGCTACATACTCTGCCTCTGTTGTAGAAAGAGCTACAGTGCTCTGTTTCCTTGAAAACCAAGACACCGTCCTGCTTCCAAGCAACTGACAAGTTCCTGAAGTACTCTTTCTATCGATTCTGCAACCGCCAGATCTCGCGTCAATATCCCGAGATTAAAATCTCCCTTCTTAGGATACCATAGACCGATGCTTGAAGTCGAGGCAACGTATTTAATAACACGTTTTGCAGCCTTGAGATGAGATTCTCTAGGTCCGATTGAAACCTAGCACGGATGCAGACACTCAACAGTATGTCAGGTCTAGAAGCAGTAAGATAAAGAAGTGAACCGATGATGCTTCTATACAGCTTTTGATCAACTTTCTTCCCTTCTTCATCTTTGTCTATCTTCAACAAACTTGACATTGGTATATCAGTCTTTTTGCAATTTTCCAATCCAAACCTTTTGACAAGATCATTAGCATATTTTTCTTGGCAAATGAAAGTTCCTTCCTTCAATTGCTTTACTTGAAGACCAAGGAAAAATGTTAATTCTCCCATCATACTCATTTCAAACTCATCCTGCATAGACTTTGAAAATTTCTTACACAGACTTTCATTAGTCGATCCAAATATGATATCATCCACATATATTTGAACGAGTAAAAAGCTATTGTTTTCCTTTTTGATAAATAAAGTAGTATCAACTTTACCTTTGACAAAACCATTCTTTAATAAGAACTTACTTAGTCCGTCGTACCAAGCTCGAGGTGCCTGTTTTAAACCATACAGAACCTTTTTCGGTCCGAAGACGAGTCGGCTTCTTTGGGTCTTCAAACCTGGAGGTTGTTCTACGTAAACTTCCTCATGGATAAATCCATTTAGGAAAGCGCTTTTGACGTCCATTTGGAATAACCTGAAATTTTTGTAACAAGCAAACGCAAGTAACAGACGAATAGCTTCTAACCTTGCCACAGGAGCGTAAGTCTCATCATAGTCTATTCCTTCTTCTTGCGTGTATCCTTTGGCCACGAGTCTTGCTTTGTTTCGAACGACTTTTCCTTTTTCATTCATCTTGTTTCTGAACACCCATTTGGTTCCAATAACAGTTTTACCTTTTGGTTTAGATGTCAGATCCCAGACGTCGTTAATGTTGAACTGTCTGAGCTCTTCTTGCATCGCTTCAATCCAGCTTTCATCAGATAAAGCTTCTTCTATACTTTTTGGTTCGATCTCAGAAATAAGAGCTACAGCACTAGATTCTTCACGCCTTTTGGATCTGGTGCGAATTCCTTCATTAATTTCTCCGATAATTAGATCTTCAGGATGACTGGATTTATGTTTCCAGTTACTGGTTGATTTGACGGGTTTATGATCTCTTTCTTTATCTGAGTCTTCACTAATAGCTTGATGCTGATCTTCCAGAGTCTGAGAAGCTTCTTGAGTCGTAAGCTTTTGAGAGTCTAGAGCAGGTTCAGACTCTTCCTGCTGAGTCTGACTGGATTCATCTTGCATAGAGTCTTGAAACTTGACATTCATTGACTCCTCCACAGACTGGCTCTTCTTATTATAGACTCGTAGGCTTTGCTTGATGTAGAATATCCAAGGAATATGCCTTCATCGATCTTTCTTCAAACTTACCAACTTGATCTTTTGCATGTTTCAATATAAAACATTTGCATCCGAATACATGAAAGTATGAAACAATAGGCTTCTTACCTTTGAACAATTCATAAGGGGTTTTCTCTAGAATAGGTCTTAGGAAGACTCTATTAATTATATAGCATGCTGTTGAAATAGCTTCAGCCCAAAATCGTGAAGAAATTTTACTTTCAATTAACAAAGTTCTTGCCATTTCTTGAAGAGATCGATTCTTCCTTTCCACAACTCCATTTTGTTGAGGAGTATATGGAGAGGAGAATACATGTTTAAATCCAGAATCATCACAAAATTTTGTAAAATTTTGATTTTCAAATTCACCTCCATGATCTGTTCTTATACTTGATATAACACAACCAATTTCATTTTGAATCTTTTTAGCAAATTTTTCAAAATACGAGAATGTTTCGACTTACTTGCAAGAAAATATACCCAAGTAAAACGGGAGTAATCATCTACAATTACCAGGCAATATTTCTTACCTCCAATACTGGGTTCGGTTGGTCCGAAGAGATCCATATGCAGCAAGAATGCAGTACATGATTAGTAGAGACATGATTTATTGGCTTGAATGAATTTCTTACCTGTTTTCCCAGAATACATGGTGTGCATAGATTGTTCTTTTGATACGGTAATTTGGGTAGTCCTCGAACAAGTTGTTTTGATGAGATTTTTGCCAATTGCTTCATGTTGACGTGACCGAGCTTTCTATGCCATAAGCTTGCTTCGTCTTGAATTGAGATTAAGCAATGCGATTGATTTGGTTTTACGTCTAGGAGGTAGATATTTCCATGTCTTCGACCTTTGAAAGACTGAGTAGAGTCTTTACTGATTCCAGAACATGTTCCTTCTTGGAAGAAAATCTTGAATCCAGTATCACATAATTGACTAATGCTGAGAAGATTGTAATTGAGTCCTTCTACTAGTGAAACATTGTTTATTGTGAGATTTCCAATTTTGACAGTTCCAAATCCCACAATATTTCCTTTGCTATTTCCTCCAAATGAAACTTTTCCTCCATTCACTTGAATAAGCTTTATGAAGCAATTTGAGTCTCCCGTCATGTGTCTTGAACATCCACTATCAAGATACCATTTTACCTTTTCTTGACGGAGACCTACAATCAAAAGAGAGTCTCAAACTTTCTTTGGTACCCAAATTTTCTTGGGTCCTTTGGCGTTAGTAGGATAAACATTATAAGGCCATGCTTTCTTAACAGGCTTCCAGATCATAGGACACTCTTTTTCAAAGTGATCCTTACTGTTACACTTTGAACATCTTAGAGCATTTCGACCTACAGATTTTACAAAAACCTTTTTGAAATGATTTTTGTAAGCTTCTTTCGACGGTCTTTTCTTAATTCTTTCTTTTACTTTGGGAAAATCAATCAAGGGAATTGTTTCTGCTGTCATACCTAGACCGGACTTATTGAAGTAAGGTCTTTGAACCGAAAGAACTTTTTCAAGTTTTTCGGATCCTATAGAAAATTTCCTTGAAATATTTGACAAGTCGCTTTTAGAAAAGCATTCTCTTGTAAGAGATTATCTTCTTTTTCTTTAAGAGTGGAAACATTCAAGTCTAAACTTTTAACTCTTTCTTCTAAAAAGTTTTCTTTTTGTTTTAAAGCTAAGTTTTCCCTTTTAAGTTCGAAAATTCTTTTGAGAGAGGTCTTAAGACTAAAACACAGTTCATCAATGTATTTAGAGACTTTGACAGGAATTTTAAAATCACTTACCTCGAATTCACTCTCTGAGTCTGATCCAGAATCTGAGTCTGAGTCTGATTGTGCCATTAGACACAGATTGGCATATTCATCATCACTTTCTTCGCACTCAGTATCACTCCAAGTTTCAGCTTTGAGTGCTTCTCGAAACTTTTCAGCTTTTCCTTTCTTCTTCTTCAGAAGAGGACAATTGGGTCTTATGTGTCCCTTTTTCTTACATTCGAAACAAACTACATCTTTGTTCGGTTCCTCATCATCAACAGACTTGGTCTGCTGTCTTTGAAAACTTTGCTTCTTAGAGTTGAACCTTCTTCCTTTTCTATTTAAGTTTCTGAATCTTCTTATCATAAGAGCAAGCTCCTCGTCGTCTAGATCATCTTCAGAATCTGCATCATCAGAATCATCATTTGATTTTAATGCAATGGATTTCTTACCTCTTGGATCTTCGTCTTCATTAATACGTTCCACTTCATAAGATCAAGAGTTCCAATCGGTTCATCGACGAGATAGTGGCATAATTCTTTGCGTCTCCCTTATTGAAGTCTTTATATGATTCCAATCCTTAGAGAGTCCACGCAGAGCTTGTTCACCTTCATGGGATCAGAAATTTTTGTCCTTGGTTCTCAAGACCATTGACAATATCTGTAAAACGACTAAACATGTCAGTTATAGATTCTCCTGGTTTCATTTTGAAGGATTCATATTGACCAAGGAGAATGTTGATTCTGGTCTCCTTCACTCGATCTGTTCCTTCATAGGTGATATGTAATCTGTCCCATACTTCTTTTACCGTAACACAAGAAGATATTCATATATATTCGGTTGGTGACAAAGCACAATATAAAGAGTAAATTGCTTTTGCATCGAGTGCTTGTCTCTTGTTTATTTCTTCCTGAGTCATTCCACTGGTCTCAATTGTTTCTTTCCCTCTTTCAGAGACTGATGCAACAGTGGGAGTGATCCCTTTTTCCACAACGTCCCATTCCAGAGGATCCTTTGATCGTAGAAAGGCTTTCATCTTGTTCTTCCAGATGTTGTAATCCTTTCCATCAAAGTAGGGTGGTCTGGTATTGCTTTGCCCTTCCACCAGCCCTGGTGCCAGCATACTAGCCATGGATCTTTTACTCTGAAGTAAAACACTTCAAATAAAGTAAGAACACGAGCTCTGATACCAATTGATATAGCTAGTGCTAGACCTAGAGGGGGGTGAATAGGTATATTAACGATTTTTCTTTATAGACGCACAGTACTTTAAACAGTTAAGGAATTTCAACAAATAACAATCAATCGTAAGACTTAGGAAATGAAAGAGAGAAATGAACACGCGGTTTATAGTGGTTCGGCTTGATTCAAGCCTACGTCCACTCTTACGCACCGATGCCCAATTGGCTGGATTCCACTATGAACAAAGAGATGTTACGGCGTTGATCTTCCTTGATCTCTAAGTGTAGATGATCTACCACACTCACTCAAGGTATTACCAAGTATAAACACTCTCTCGTGTAATACAATTTCGCTCGAGTATCGACTAATAATCGAGGTGCTTCAGACTCTGGAATTTCTCTATCGATCACACTTACTAAACAACTAGAACGTCTTCCTTTTATACTCCTTTATGCCATCATACCCGTTGGCACTTACCAAAGGAATTCCTCCAATCTACCCGTTGGACAGAATCAATCAAGAAGATCATTCGAGCTATTCAAGGAATCTGACGATAGCCCATCAATCCTGTTCGCCCATACAATCAGGATCTTGGTTTCCATGAATAGAACCTTCCAAGAATACTTCGTCGATTTATCGGATCTTCAATCGATCTAGATACGAATCAAAGAATCCGTTATACTTATCCCGCCAAAAGATCTTCTCCAGAGAATAAGATTAAATCCTTGACCATTTACTTCGGTTTTGAATTTCCTTCGACACTTGGATCAGATAGACTGTCAATGAGAATAATTTTGAGTCTTAAGTCTTGAGTCTTGAATTCTGAGTCTTGAGTTTTGAGTCTTGGATTCTGAGTCTTGGGTTCTGAGTCTGATGATCAGAAAGTCTTCAGACCTTAAACAGACAATCTGCAAATATCCAGACTAGACTGATAGAAACGTTTTGTCAGCTTCAAAATCTTCTAGAAAGATTTCTCCAACACTATTCCAAATGTATGCCTGCTTAGCTCATTTGCTAGCTCTCTTTCTTCTTTAAGTTTAAGGAGGTGAAAGCAAAAATGATGTTTAGCTCTTCATCGGTTGATCTCCAATTTGGAGAGTTTTCTTTTACACGGAAACGAACAAATATTGGACAAGGAAGAAAAAGAGGAAAAAGTCAAGTCTAAGTGCATATGGCACGCAAAGGAAATCCGATTTCGGTAAGATTGGATCCGAATCGTAGTTCGATTCAAGTTGGTTTAGTGAGGGCGACCACGAAAGTCACCGAATGGGTCGGTCTTTTCCTTCGGTTTGTCCTATTTAAAAAAAAAAAAAAAGTCGGGGGAGGACATTGCGGATGTCCGAGACGGGACGACTTCTTCTAACACTAGAAAACCATTGGGAGACACCCGGGACCGAGCATGTCGTGAAAGAAGCACACTTTGGACGGGCGTGCTTCGGCCCGTGTCTCCCGAGCACGCTTGAATGTAGATATCATGAACGCGAGGTGCGGGATACTAGGCTGAGAAAGCTGGGCAACCACTCCCCTATGTGCCGATCCCTAGCGCATACAGGGCCCCGGCGCCCAGCTCAGTTGGAGAGGCCTAACCTGATTTGATAAGTGCGAATTCGATTCGGATAGACTTCATTCAAGAACGCCGTCATCCCTGGAATCAATAAGAAAACAAGTGCTAAGTTTAAGATCAGTGAATAAAGCGAAAGGAAAGAAGAGACCTTTCTCGCTCGGCGCCTAAAGCGCACTATGCTCCGCTTCAACAAATGAGAGTTTTCGGTGGAACCGGTGAACCACGAGAGCCGCTTAGGTGCGTGGGACGGAGGGCTCATAGTACTGCTAGCGCAGCTATGCAAAGTGGAAGGGAAGGAGCCTAAATCAACCTCCTTATTTTCTTTTTAAGAAAAGCAGTACAAAGAGATTAGACTTTCGAATGAGACTAAACACCACCGACCATTCTGACGCGCCTCTGACCCATTTTTATTAAGACCGAAAAGCTATCTTATCTGGAGTAGAGCCTAGTTGTTGTTGTCAAAAAAATGATAGAATGGAAAATGTTGAAGAACCACCCACTAGTAGGGATATGGGTGGAGTCTAAAGCTCAGTAAAGAGAGTTGTAGATTCGTATAAAAGGAGAAGAGCCTTTATTTACTTGATATCAAATCTATTATAAACTGTCCTAAGACATTCTAAACCTTGCCCACCTCACAATCGAATTTCCATAGCCTAGCTTCCTACTAGCAACTCAAAATAAAGGAAGGAAAACTTCCACTCGAGACACAGCACTTCGACTCATTAGGATAGCTTTAAGCAAGGAACATTGTCTTGCGGCTTACCTGGTCTATAAGAAAAGCACATTATTCACTGCGCTTGACTTTCTGTAATTAAAAGCAGTGTGCGTCATCATCTTCAAATGTCTACCGTACTTGTTATATTAGTAAAGCGCTAACGTTTTCAATAAGGACGTTTAAACTTTACTAAGAACATAGAAAGAACTTCTTCTTTTTAGGGTGCGTGGGTTTGGAACCCTATACAATGGGGCCTTTCCTTTCAAATGAGAATTGCCTCTTCTTCTTATTCATTTAGGGCGCTCGGCCAATGCCTCCTTTCTCAAACCAGAACAAGTCTGAAGTTAAGGAAGATAAGGGAAGACCACCTGAGCGAATCGACCAAGGGGACTTGACTTATCCGAACCAAAGGCTAGCGGCTTAAAGTTAAGCCTATCACGAGCAGCGCGTCGGCTTGATCGGCGGGGAGGAGCATCTCAAAGTATGGGGCAAAGGATCAAGTGCTTTGACTTTGTCTACCGAGATCCACTACAGGTTGGGTTTGAGAGCCGTGTGATGGGTGACTATCCAGCACGGTTCGGAGAGCACTTTTAGTCTGCGCTGGTGAATGGAAGCCCCCCTATCAAGCAAGAAAGAAGCAGCTCTTCCCATGGAGGAGTCACCATTGACTCTATTTATTATTATGGTAAATCAGTTTATCAAGATGTCAATCTGAGATCTTATTTCGGTTCGATACGTCCACCTACGAGACTCACCTTTGGCTTTCGTCTCAGTAGGTGTATTATTCTACATTTTCCCAAAAGAACATTTATTCATTTCTTTCTTCCCCATCGACCACGACGCAAAAAATGTAGACCCGGGGGGGGATTTTCTCAAGAAAAGAGAGAGCAAAAATTCAGAGAGAAACCGCTCATAAGCTAAAAGAAAAAGACGAAAAACCCTCCGTGTTAGGAAATCCTCTCTTCCGAGCGAAACATGACACTGTTCACCAGAATACTCCTTCGATCATTCCCGGAGTTCTAGCCATTAGTTTGGCCTCAAATTTAGAGGACAGGTCCCTCTGACCTTCCTCTTGATACCCACCGAAGGAATTCCAGTGGGTAGACCTGCAACTCGAGATCTCCCCTTCCTTAGGTGTGCTCGCGAGTTCAGGCCTGTGTTCTGGTGTTTCGGTTGCTGAGGGAGTTCCTGTGGTTTTATTGAGCTCAAATTTGGAGGGTGAGGTCGCCTTGCACCCCTTTCCATCCCCATCGAACCGTTTTGCAGCAAGTGGCCTTCAAGTCCGAGTCTAGCCACTTCAGTAGGGTTTCTCTCTCGGGTGTACCTGTTCCTGGTTTGTGCATTCTTGGTTGCGGCCGTTACTCGGTGGAAAGTGGCGCCTTCCACCCCTCTTTGAAACCCCCATTTCGTTGACCCTGGTATGTCCTTCCCTCTCGGTTCGCATGGCTTCGTTGGTTAGGGTTTTCGCCTGCTGATCTGCTGAGAAGTTGATGTCTGGGTTGGATTGTGAGGGGGATAACCCCCATGTTGCGGATGAGGGGATGGATTCCCGTGGGAAATCCCCTTTGATTGGGGATGAAGGCCCCTCTTCGACCTTGCCTTCGGATTCTCGGAATGCTGTTACTGCTCCTAATGGAAAAGTCTAGCGACCATCCCAAGCGTCTGCAGATGTGCGGCTTATGAACAGGGGAAGGTCAAGTTCAAAGAGGCCTAATGGCCGAAGTAATTCAAGGAATCCTCAGCAGAAGTCTTGGGTGGCTGTGGCTCGGACGGTTGCAAAGGGCTATGACTTGATTTATACACCACCTACTTTAGTAAACAATAAGCCTGTCATTGAAATCAAGATCAGGACTTAGAAGCTGTTGATCCGAAGATGCATCAGTGCCTTATGGGTCATTTTATTGGCCGTAGGTTACCATTTAGAGTTGTGAAAGAAGCTATTAAGAAGCTATGGGGGCCAAACTTGTTCGAAGTTATGTCGAGCAGCAAGGGACTGTATATGTTCCACATTCCAGACAGAGACTTTCGCAGGAATGTCCTTGAAGGTGGCCGTGTCACGGTTGCTAATGTTCCCCTCATCCTTCAGCAGTGGACTCCAGGTCTTGAGCTAAGGAAGGAAAACCATCCCACCGTCCCTGTATGGATTCGACTGTCCAATTTACCTTTCTCATGTTGGTCGGCTCAATTCATAGGAAAGGTTGCAAGTGCGGTTGGTAAACCTGTTTATGTTGATCAGCGAACTGAACAACTTAAGAGCCTCTCTTTCGCTCGAGTTTGTGTTGAAATTGCAGCAAACCAGACCTTTGATGAGGTGATAGAGACAACTTACAACGGTGAAAAATGTGAGATAGGAGTTGAGTTTGAATGGAAACCTTCGGCTTGCGCTATTTGTGGTGTCTTCGGGCATAATTGTGCAGGGAAAAATTTTCCAAAAGCCAAGGATTCTGCTGCTGCGGCAGCTCATCCTGTTGTTGAGGCGCTGCCTCGTTCTCGTGTAGAGGGAAGTTCACAGCAGATCAATGAGGACCCGAGGTCTTTAGCGGTTGCTGCACATGACTCCTCTGTGGAGGGCAGTATAGTGCCTATAAAGGAAACAACCCTGGTTGCAAAGCTTGTGCAACAGGAGGCAGTGGACCCTCGAATCTCAGCTTTGGGGGTGACTCCTGGTGTCTTGGAATCTCATAAAGCCGATAGCCTACAGGCTGATCCTGATTCTGTGTTACCTCCTGTCTCTGACCCTGGAGAGGCCGGCTGGAATCAGGTCAAACCGAAGAAGAAGAAGCAACAGTTCTCAGTAGATGCGGCCTCATTTGAGTTGTCCACGCCCGGTGATGGGGGGCAACTCCTAAATCCGAAGGAACCTAGGCCTTCAGAGTCTGTGCAGCAAAAGAAATACCCCAATCGACCCTCGAAAGCTATGGGCAAGGATGGCACCGGCCGTTCCTCACGAGCTGCAGGTGATGTTGATCATTCCACTGCTACTCCTTCTCCCACTCAGGAAGATGAGATTTGCGATTTCTCCCCTGGAGAAGATGCAGCTGCGGTCAAGTCTGTTAAAGCTCCCTCGGCTCTTGCGGAGGGATCCATCCAGGAGCAGCTATTACAGATTCGCCCTGATCCCCCTGACTTGTTACAACCGGAGACTTCAAAGGCGACTAAGTCAAGTCGCAAAGCCCACAAGCGGAAGTAAGTTCTCTCATCCCTTTTTGATGTTTTTTGGATTCTGGAATGTGAGAGGAATCATGGACCCTGTGCGAAGGGCCGAGGTTAGGAAGCTTGTTGCTATAAATAAGTTGAGCCTTATTGGCCTTTTTGAGACGAAAGTCCCGGAGCAGCTTTTTGATTCTATTTCATCCTCTATTCTAAGAGGATGGCGTTGGACTGCTAATTATGACTATGCTCCTAGATGCAGAATCTGGATTGGATGGAACCCAACTTCCGTTGATTTTGATGTGATATCCCTTAATGACCAAGCCATCCATGGTCGTTTAAATATGAGTTCGTCCAACTTTTCTTGCTGCGTTTCTGCTATTTATGGTGAGCACACCTTTGTGCGTCGGAGGCCTCTTTGGGATGATCTTATCTTTTGTGATGAGCTCTTTCAAGATATTGCTTGGTTAGTTTCGGGTGACTTTAATGCAATCAAAGATCCTTCTGACCGCTTTGGTGGCTCTAATGCTTGGATCCCCTGTTTTGATGACTTCAAGCTTTGTCTGGATCAAACGGAACTTGAAGATCTCAGGTACTCAGGCCTCAGATTCACATGGTCAACCTCGATGGGAGAAGCCCAAAAGATGCGAAAGATCGACAGAGTTCTTGTGAACGCTAAGTGGAGGATGGACTTTTCTTATTCGGAGGCGTCCTTTCTCAACCCTGGAATTTCATATCACACCCCTATGGTTGTTAGAGTTGTTGATCCGCAGCCAAAGAGAAAGCCTTTTAAGTTTTTTGATTTCTTGGTTGATCATCCGGATTTCCAGTCTACAATCTCTCATGCATGGAATAGTCAGGTTTGGGGTGTTCCGATGTTTAGACTTGTCTCTAAGCTAAAGTTGGTGAAAGCCCGCTTAAAGGATCTTAATATGGAAGCCTTCTCGGATATCTCATAGAGAACCCTTCAAGCGAGGGAAAACTTGCGTTCTACTCAGATGCTCCTTCAGTCGGATCCTGAAAATATCCCACTTGCTGAACTTGAAAGAGGTCAGCGGAGTGCGTTTATTGACCTTCGTCGTCAAGAAGAATCATTTTACAAACAAAAATCCAGAATTAGATGGTTGAAGGAAGGTGAGCGTAATAGAACATTCTTTCACAACTATGTCAAAGCTAGATGCCTCAACAACCGAATTCTCTCGGTTAAGGACTCTGCAAGTGTGGTTGTTTCGGATCCTGTTTTGGTGCCTAAAGTTTTCCTATCCTTCTTTACGGATCTCCTTGCCCCTCGGGTCAATTTGGCTAAACCAGATCTTCAAGAGCTGACTTCTCTTATTCCGAGGCCACTAACGGAGGGCCGGGTATGTTCTCTAGCCTCACCGGTGTCTGATTTGGAAATTAAGAATACTTTGTTCTCGCTAGCCAAAGGAAAGGCCCCTGGTCCAGATGGTTTTACAGTAGAATTCTTCAAGAATAACTGGAATATTGTGGGATCCTTAGTTACTGAGGCCGTGCAAGATTTCTTCTCCTCAGGTTTTCTTCTAAAGGAAGTCAATGTGACTATCTTAGCCCTTATCCCTAAGGTGCCGAATGCTTGTCAAGTGAATGACTTTAGACCAATTGCATGATGCAATACTGTCTACAAGCTTATCACTAAAATATTGGCCAATCGAATAGCACCTGTACTTCAGGATCTTATCAGTCCTACCCAGAATGCATTCGTTAAAGGAAGAAGAATTAGGTATAATATCTTATTGGCCCAAGAGTTGTTTGCAGGTTTTCACCTTGACCCATATCTTCCAAGATGTGCGGTAAAGGTGGATTTCCGTAAGGCATATGATACCATTGATTGGGATTTCCTAGAGCTCACACTTACAGCTTTTTGGTTTCCTCAGTGGATCATCACTCGGATTATGACTTGTGTTCGTACACCCAGGTTCTCTATCTCTATTAATGGGGGGCTTCATGGCTTCTTCCCGGGAGGCAGGGCGACCCAATGTCACCGTATCTGTTTACTTTAATCATGGAGATCTTCTCAGGCATTTTGAACCGAAGGTCCTCGGCCAAGGAGTTCAAATACTTTTGGAGATGTAAATCTTCCAAGCTCACGCATCTGTTTTTTGCAGACGATGTCTTTCTTTTTTGCCAAGCGGATTGGAAGTCGGCTACGATCCTGAAAAGAAGCCTCGACATTTTCTCTTCTTGGAGTGGACTTCTTCCTAACAAAGAAAAGAGCGACATTTTCCTTTCGGGAGGTGATCCTTCTCTACGTAGCAGAATCCTCCTGGCCTTCGGATTCCAAGAAGGAAAACTCCCGATTCGGTACCTTGGAGTGCCGATCATTTCTAAAAGGTTGAGCAAGGGAGATTGTGTTCAGCTAATTGACCGCATCACCTCGCGGGTTCGCTCCTAGTCTCACAGATTTCTCTCTTTTGCGGGAGGCTCCAGCTTATAAGGTCAGTGCTTCATGCAATTCAATCGTTTTGGACTAGTGTTTTCACTTTGCCGGCTTCGGTAATCCTGGGGATTGAGAATATTCTACGTAGATTCCTGTGGAAAGGTACTTCTTTGGCCACGGGAGGTGTGAAAGTTGCTTGGGCGGATATTTGTTTGCCTAGGGAGGAAGGGGGGCTGGGTATTCGATCTATTAAGGATTGCAACAAGGCCTCAATGCTGAAATATATTTGGATTTTGTTCACTGATAAGGAATCGTTGTGGTGCCGCTGGATTCACTCCAACTTCTTAAAAAAGCATAACTTATGGGTTGCCCAGCAGCCTTCAATGTGTGCTTGGAGCTGGAAAAAATTCTTCAATTAAGGGGCCCGTTCGGCGGAGTCCTTCGAGTGGGAGGTCGGTAATGGCCACTCTATTTCCTTGTGGTTTGATAATTGGTTGCCCAAAGGCCCTCTCCATCTACGGGTTCCCGAGCACTTTGTCTCTGATTCCGACGTTCCTATTAAGGCGACTGTGGCGTTTCTCTATTCGCACACTGGCGGGTCTTGCAAACGACGTCTGGAGGATCTTGGGTTTTCTTTTCCATCTCTCTCGGCTAGTAATGATCGCTTTGTGTGGCATCAACATGCTTCGGGTTCTTTCTCAGTGGCCTCAGCTTGGAATTTTATTAGAATTTCTAAAGCAAGAGTTCCGTGGACCTCCTTTGTGTGGGACAAGGACATAGCCCCTCGGTTTCAGTTTCTTTTATGGCTCACCACTAAGAGACGTTTGCCTACCCAGGCTTTTTTGCTCTCTCATGGAAGAATTGACTATTCGGTGTGCACCTTTTGCAACTCTCAGCTGGACTCAATTGACCACTTGTACTTTGGCTGCAATTTTCCAGCAACTTTAGTTTACTTCTGGGCTACCAGATGCAATTTACCGTGGAGAAATGGCACTTGGTAAGGACTTCTTTCATAGTCTCTCTCGGTATTCCTTTGGTGCTCTATGCTATCTTATTTGGAAGAAAAGAAATGCCATGATTTTCCGAGGGGATTCGTTGGATATTCCCACTTTCAAGAACTGTTTGATTAGGATGGTTAAGGAAAAGACCCTTACTTATAGAGATGTGCCTGACACTCTAAGGAATCGGCGCCTTCAGAGAGGTTGGGGATTCGACCCGGCCATCTTTGCGTAAGAATGCAGGTCTTTTGTTATTCCGTTTTGCTTCCTTTTGATCCCTAACTCGGTCGCTTCTGGCCTTTGTGTTCCTGCCTTGCACAATTGCTTCACGGCCGTCCTTGGAGGTTTATGGTTGAAGCTGGTGGATGGGTAGTTCTACGTGTCCTGCCTTGCGCTCTTCCCCTTCACTTCCCTGGCGTCCTTGGTAGTTACGTGGCCAAGTTTTTGGCTGGGCAGCGTTTGTTATAGTTAGTGCTTTTGCCTTTTATGGCTTTTACGCGGCTCCCTTCCACTCTTGTGCTTTTGCATCTAGAGTGTAAGCTTTTGGTGCCGTTCTTTTGTACTTTTGTCCTAAGCTATCTATTTATTCTTACCTTTACCAAAAAAAAAAAAAAAATGCAGACCCGAAAAGGAGAAGGGCCGGTGGTGGGCATTTGGGAAAGTCGGGCCGATCGGGTGTCTTCTTCATTCAAGCGACAATACAGAAGAAGAACGAAACGAAGTGAGAGGTCGGGGGACAGGGAAAAGAGTCGAATCGATCAGGCTTCGGGAGAAGCAAAACGAAATCCGGATTTGGCCGAAAAAGAAGCAAGGCTATGGATATCATGATCGATCACCATCAATAAAGAAGAATCTTTCTAAATCACTTCGAGTCAGCGGAGCCTTCAAGCATCCGAAATACGCTGGGGTTGTAAATGACATAGCCTTCCTGATAGAAAATGATGACTCCTTCAGAAAAACGAAGTTATTTAAGTTCTTTTTCCCAAAGAAGTCCCGCTCCGACGGCTCGACGAGTCATCTACTTAAAAGGACCCTCCCTGCAGTGCGCCCCTCCTTGAATTATTTGGTCATGCAATACTTATTGAATACAAAGAACCAAATTCATTTCGACCCCCTCGTAGTTCTCAATCATTTTGTGGCACCAGGCGTGGCTGAACCATCTACGAGGCTAGTATTCGTGTCTCAACCTCTCAAAAGCAACATGCAACACCCATCTATCACCTAGTAGTCGTCTACCCACCAACTCAACCAACTCAGCTCCCTCGCGCTCGGTTCTTTGACCATTCAAACCCCAATCATCACATGCAAATCATCACATGCAAAGACTAACAACTTCATTTTAGTGCCCATCTAACCTATTCCAACTCAAAACATAAGCATCAAACTTAATCTTCCACCATTCAGCATGCTCCGCAAGTTCCCTCGACAAACAACGGATAAATTTTAGTTTAGGACCTCATCATTTCCTTACTTGTGGCCCGACTTCGATAGTGGCTCGCTGCTCTTCGGAATTCTACCCTCCTCAAATGTGAGCAAAAAGAAGAAGAAGAAGCTGAAGCCGATGAGTTCCGCTTCTATGCAAGTCATGAAAGAGAAAGGGAGGGAGAAGAAAATGGAGAGAGAGAGAGAGAGAGAGAGAGATTTTGGGTCTGTTTTGGGGAGAAGAGAATGGCTTGAGTTCTAAGGAAAAATCAAATATGTGTGTAGATTTTACTTTAAATTCTAAGAATATATATTATTAGGAAGAAATGATGATGTCTCCTCTGAAGGCTTCGGGTTGGAGAAAAACCGAGAGGGAAGAGATAAATATCGTGGCTCCCATGCACGCATTCTTCTTCATGGTCGACACTTGGCACTCAAGAATGGTTAAGATTAAGTTCTAATCCGTGTCATTAATTAGTCTAATAGTTTTGAACATCTTCTACTTAGTTTCATTTCGAATCCACAAAATTTTCGATCTTTTCATAACTATACGAGTCCATGACTTTGCACGAATCGAATTGACGTGTTAATGTTTCGACGCTAATCTACAACACAAACAAGAATTAATCGCGAAAAATTACTAAAGTTAGTGTTCGATAATAAAATTACAATCGCTTATAAGTTTTTAATGAAATTTCTAATTAAATCCCTCATAACAGTAATCTATAAACTTAATCAAAAATTAAACCGCTCGAGCCTAAATACCTGTCTCTAGCCCACCGAACTCATCCCACGATATTTCATGGCCCACTAGACTTAATTCACAATTTTAATGAATCCGACTCTTGGCCCGCTCCAAGCCTAGCCCAAGTCCATATCCTATCCTTTGACTGGTCGAGCCCATGCTCAATATCTTCATGCAACCCATTAACTACTTAAGCCCATACTTTCCTCATGACCCATCTGGCCCGCTTTAAAGTAATCCAAGCCCATAACAGTCCGATTATACTTATAGGGTCAGTAAAATTCAAGATGTCACACCCTTACCTGGTCCCGATTACAATTCAAATGGCTTATTTCCCATAGTTGCCATATTATGTACATATGGACAAAATGAAACTCCTTAGAACACCCTAGGTTCTTCAACAGGAAAGGTGACTCGTCATTCTACCTAGATTTTTCTAATTCTACCTAGATTTTTCTAGATTTGACCATAATTACCAAAGATTCACCTAAGGGATTAAGCAAGGAATCTAGGCCAAATGTGCCAATGAAAATAAGACATCTTGAGCCAATGATGGCTAGCCTATGTGTCACGACCCTGACTCCATCTCTAGGGTCTCAAGCAGCAAAGGTATTTTCGTGATGTCCCAAGCACGTTGCCGTCCCGTTTCTTTTTATCTTTTCATTAAGCATATGTGGAAGCATACATATAACACCCAGATAACAATAAGCAGCCAGGAAAACAACCACTTACAAATACACAATTACATCAATTATATTTACAAGCCATTTTGTCATGGGTCGTTACATTTACAATCATTACATGCTCTATGCTCATAAAGGCCAAAGTAAATCTTAGCTCCTCTATCGAGACTGCAACTCCTCCATACCTAAAATTCTGCAAAATAACAGGGTGAGTCATGGACTCAGTAAGTAAAATCCCTAATTCTCTACTAGGAGGATATCTCATCATCAAAATTTAGTAGGTACAACACTCGCAATGCAATGTCGATGGCAGATTAATAGAAAATTTATTAATATCCTTGACTACATGCAGATGTCTATTACCGCATACTTCAATGCATGCTTACCTTCAGCATATCAATTAACACATCGACATAACATGGTTATGCATATACCGTCACTCATGCAAATTCATTTACCATCGTCCTGACTCAACTAGGCCCTCTTAGCTCAAGTAAGGTATCCAGCTTAAAGTTAGGCATCCTAACTTAATCAGAGCATCCCAACTCAATCAAGGCATCTTAGCGCTAGCTTACCAAGGCATCCGGGCCAACCCAGGCATCCCAGCTCAACCAGGCATCCCGAGACTAGCTAACTCAAGGCATCCAGGCTCAAACCCAGGCATCCCGGCTTAACCAGGACATCTTGTTCAATGAACGAGGCATCGTCGCCAACGTTATGTGGCGACGGGCACTTTTTCACCTTTAAGTGCATCATATACATGCATCACACAAGCCGGTTCTTCATCTTTCATCTTAGTCGATGCATACAAGGCCCAAGGGCGTGCTCATTCAAGTGAGTGTGCCATGACCCTCAACATCATATTATAAAATATACCGGGAATGATTCTTGGTTTATGGCTTGAGCTGTATGCCTAGGCTAATGTCAACACCAAGCAAGACTTGGAATCGACACGCTTCATTACTGATCTATGACCTTGCAGCTTAGGCCATTGCAACTTGATGTTGATTCCAAGCCAAGTGAATCTCAACCTCGTCTCGAAGCATGAACACACTCAAGCATACAAACATAAGCAAACCATACAAAAGAATATTACAACATACACGCAGCTTACACGGGTGAGCACACCACTAAACTTGATGACATAGGCTATCACCCTAGCCAAGAGTTAGAGATTCTACTTACCTTCAATAAATCTCGATAAACTATAGGTGGTTTTACCAAGAGAGGGTCGTCCTATGAGGTAGTGGGCGAGCAATGCCGAGAGAGGGAGAGGACACGCAAGAAAGGAGGAGGAGGAGGAGAAGTGAGCCAAAGGTCAGAGAGAATGGAGAGTCATCCTATAATGATGATTTGGCTTGGCTTGCTCTCCAAGAAAAATCTTGGTGTAATGATTACTAAATCTATCCTTACCACCTAAGATGGTGAGTCACCTCTTCCTTTTAATGCTCAAGATATGGTCATCATGAAACTTGAATTTTAGGAATATGTTTTATACATTTTCTTGCTCATTAAGCCAAACCCTTGCCACATAAAAAATGAGAATGTTCTAGAGACATAAGGCACCTTCCATTCTCCTAGAATTTTTCCTACATAAGTTACCGAAGATTTGGTCATCAAGAAACTTGGACTTTGGACAACTTGTTCTCCAAGTTAACCACATGAGCGTGTGACTCGTTAAGCTCATTAATTAGCTAGCTCCCAAAAATCATTTGATGCATTCTTATCTTCAAGCCAAGAAGACTCCAGATTTTCCTCAAGTTAGGTGTGCAGCCCCCTTCCCCTCCAAGTTTGGCGTGTGTTCTCATTCTAAGGTGAAAACAATTTTGAGCAACTTCCGAAATCAGTAACATTACCTTATCAAATAGGCTCGAAAAAATATAAAATTTAAATATGTTGTAGAGAAGACCTTAGAAAAAAAATTTCATGAGGAATCCAAGTCAAATTTGTTCTGTGAAAAGAGCAACAAATCATTGAACACAACCAAAAAATTCGTGCGTCAAGCAAATTTAACTGTCAGAGAAAGAGACTCATTTCGAAATCCAAATCTTTACAAAATTTTTTGAAATTTTAATATGTTATAGATATAGATGTCATTTAAAAATTTTGTGAATGAAGCATGTCCAAATTCTAAATGGAAGAATTTATAAAAATTCGAGAAAGCAACCGGTTACCATTTTTACTATACTAGGTAGGTTTCATATGGTAATCGATTGGGCCTTCGTCCCAACCATTTCACCTCAGAAATATATAAAATTTAAGTTTGTTATAGATTAAGATATTTTGAAAAAATTTTATGAAGGAAATCTCTCCAAATTCAAAGCAAAAAGAGCTCTATAAAATTAGAAAGCAAGGAAGGTCCATCAGTTTCAAAAAACTGGGAAGTCAAAACCTAGGAAACTCAAAGTGGCAAGTCTATGGGAGAGAGGTGGCACCCTACTTAGCTTGAAAGATCACTTGTCATCATTCCCTTAGGCGTCATCCCCTTTCATTAATTATTTGGGATACATAAGCATTCACACTCATTATCCTCATTTAATGCATTTGACTCTTGTTCCACAAAAGATTGCCTATCTAGCTTAGCCTTCTAGTGTTGTGGGACCAAAATAAGAGTCGAAATCGAGGATGTTAAACTATGACCTTAATGCTAGCTCATCTTTTTAGAGTGCCACTTGGGCATTAGGACTTGTATATTTAATAATGAGCAAAGTGCTCTTGTGGCCCGATGAAATGGAGACAAATAAGGCTTCAATTAATGACATTAGGTCATTAGATCTCCACCTCATAAGAATAGATGTGCCACCTCTCTAAAATAGGTGTACCACCTTATAACTTAGGCTTGCTGTCTCAATGGCATAGTTGTGCCACTCCAAGAAACACGATTGGACCGCTTGCATGAGTAATGATTAGTTTGATGACTACAAATAAGGGAGGCTCCCATTCATTTTCACCATCTTACACCCCCTGCCATTCACACCCACCTTCCTCCTCCATTCCCTTTCTCTCGGCCTTGCATCCTCAATCCCTCAAGCTAATCTAAGTTGGTTTTCGAGATTTGCTAAGGTAAGTAAAATTCCTCCTTTTCTTCTAAAAAAGTACATCCCATCATTGAGGCTAGTAAGTGCTCACCCATCAAGCCGTGGGTAGTGTGCGATGTCTTTTGTTTGATCTTATTTGTTATGGACATGGCCGTGTGCTTGAGTTGTGTATGTTCGAAATGGAATCGAGGTCATTTGGGTTGATTTCATCACAAGCCAAAGTCACCCTAACCATGAAACCTTGGTTCCGGCATAAATAAGATGTCGGGTCCAAGTCTCGCTTGGTGCAGGAATCACCCAAGGCCGCAAGGTCCTAAATCGAAATTGAGGCGTGTCGATCTTATGCCTTGATTGGTACGGGATCGCCCAAATCTACAAGGTCTTGGTAAGGCACCGAATATGCTGATTTCCATAGTCCAAATGGACACGGGGACTTTGTGCTTGACGTTGGATGAAACCGCGAGCTGAGGGTTATTCTCGATACATGGTATTCATATTAAGTTGGCGCCGAGGTCCATCAAGCTTGGGATCATCACTAAAGCAAGGTGTACCCAAGGTCTTGGTTCAAAATTGAAGGGTTTCGAGCCTTGTTCGATGCAGAGATCGGCTCTAAGTGATTGATTCAAGTTACGAATCAAATATCATTCTCGACATATTTGCTAGTGAAGTATAAGAAATTCATGACACACACGAATGAATAAACACGCTTTCAAGCCATGCATGTGTCGGCTAAGAAAAAAGATAAGAACTGGCTTGTATGATGCATTTATGCATGTACTTAAAAAGGAAAAAGCATATGTCGTTACACAGCATTGGCAACAATGCCTCATTCATTGAACAGGAAGCATTAGTTGAGTTAGGATGCCATGGTTGAGCTAGAATGCCTAGGTCTTAAACCCAAAAGTCTAGGGAAGCTAGCCTAAAGAAGCCTCGATCGAGCTGAGATGCCTTGATTGAGCTAGGAAGCCCAACAAGAAGCTGGAAGCCTCGATCGAGCCGGGAAGGCTTGGTCGAGCAAGACAACGCTAAATGAATTTGGATAAGTGCTAGTTATGCATAAGCATGATATGTTGATATATTGATTAGCCAAAGGTAAGTATACATAGAAACATGTTGCGATGGACATCTACATGTAGTCGAGAGGTAGCAACAAGTTTGCTATTGATCTGCCATTGATATTGTTTGCGAGTGTCGTACTCGCTAAACGTCGATGATGAGATACTTTCCTAGTAGAAAACTATGAATTTTACTTACTGAGTTTTCCCAAAACTCACTCCCTTATCTTTCAATCTTGTAGGTATGAAAGTCTCACGTCAATGTTGAGAGCTGCAGTTATGCTAAAAGAGATAGGAAATCCCTTGGCCTATGTGGAAAACTTATAATGTGATGCAAAAATAAAAGAGAGCCCGTAAAGAAAGGGCTTGTAAAAGTATTGTTATAATATAAAGCAGTGTGTTATGTGTAATGTATGCCCCCAGTCTCCCAGCTATTGATTGTTTGGGGAGTTATTTATTCATGTTTCCACATGTGCATAATAACAAAATAAAAAAATAAAAAAAAGGACGACTTAGGACGTTGCAAAACTAACCCTTATTGCTTGTGACCCCGGAAATGGAGTTGGGGTCATGACAAAAGTTTTCTTGAATTTCTGGGGAATTGATGCATGGACATGAGTACCATCAAGAACTCCAATGCAATCCTAATGTACTCAATAAATAAATGTAACAACATACTATCAAAATGAAGTTTGTGACATTTGTCATATCACATACCTTAAAGTACAGATAAAATCTTCTACTCTTGGATATCAAGGGTGTAGTGCCATCCAGTGATATTCTAAAGTATCGATGAATGGTCTCAATAGACCTATTGAACCTTGACCCTATCATTCTCAACCTCACATTATGCCCTAAAATATGGAAAAAGGCTAACAATTGCTCTTTGATTGACACATTTACTATTTCATGCAACAAATTATTTGACCTAAGAACCCTCCACAATTCAAAGAAAACTTGTGGTCTCATATGTATTTGATTGACACAATTAATATCTCCTAAATGTAAAATGTGATTGATGAATAACTCTCTCTCAAAATCTCTTTCCCCGGTGGCACTCTAGGTATTTGACTACTAAAAGTTTCATCCTCTATTACTAACATACCAGCTACCATTATTGACACAGTTGCACCCATTATTGCTTCATTAACATCATTATTTTCCATCTACAAGTAATAATAAGAATTTTCATTGAGCCGGTTAAGACGGATGTTTTATGTCAAAGGTAAACCCAATAGCAAACATTGAAGAGAATTAAAAAAAAAAAAAAAATCGCTAAAAGGATCAAGAAGGCTAGTGTAGCAGCATTACATTCACATAATGATGGATTCTAGACAGTAAGGCTTATGAATGATTTGAGAAGGTATTGCAATAAATTATAATTAATGATTTTCTTTACCTTTTGACATTTTAATAAACAAAAGAAAAATAAACAAACTCATAAAAGAGATTCATCCCTCAAGAACGTAAAAACTGAATTGCAATTTCAACAAGTACATAATTAACTCTTGAAGGAACATGTAAACCGATCACTTTATCTAACAAGGCACAATATGTTACACATAAAAGGGCATATCTCAAGAACAGAACTCTAGCCAATGATAAAATAGGCTCATCAAACCAAGAAACACCAACCAAGCTAACTCATCTCAATAAATTACCTTTGATATGTGTTTTCATAAAAGAACATCACTGAAAATTTCGAGCAAATTAATGACAAATTAGTCAAAAAGTCAAGCGCTCAGATTAATTACCTTATATCCCTCACGGTAGGGTAAAATCTCCAATTGACCTTGTCATAAATGGAATCTCTATGACATATTTCCAAAATTTTGCTTGAAGAAGATGAACGGAAACGAGAATCAAATGATTGTAACACAAAGAATCAACATCAACCCAATGATGTAAAGCATCGATTAAATTTTTTGAGCAAAATCGAGCGAAAAGGTCAAATGCTTGGATAGATTACCTCAAATCCCTCACGGTAGGGTAAAATTTCCAATTGACCTTGTGACAAATGGAATCTCTAGGATCAAATTTCCAAAATTTTGCTTGAAGAAGATGAACGGAAACAAGAATCAAACGATTGTAATACATAGAATCAACATCAACCCAACAATGTAAAACATTGATCAAATTTTTCAATCGATATCGAGCAAAAAGTTCAAGCGTTTGGATAGATTACCTTATATCCCTTGTGGTAGGGTAATATCTCCAATTGACCTTGTGATAAATGGATCTCTAGGATCCGATTTCCAAAATTTCACTTGAAGAAGATGAACAAAAACGAGAATCAAACAACTAAAACACCGAATCAACATCAACTCAACGATGTAAAGCATCAATCAAATTTTTTGAGATTATTCAAATAAGAGAGAAGAGAGAACCTAGATCTGTGTTGAGCATTGTTGAAGAAAAGTCAGACCTTCAAGGACGAAGAAGAAGATCTAGATCTTTAATGGAGAAGAAGATGAGCATCGGTGAAGAAGAGGCCCGAAGAAGAAGGGCGAGTGAAAGAGCGAAGGGAAAGCGAGTGGCGTACCACAGAAAAAGCAAGAGAACATGGAACTGTGTTGAGCATCATTGAAGAAAAGCGAAAGAAGAAAGGTGAGCGAAAGAGCACAGGGAGAGTAAGCAATGTACCTTAGAAAAACGAGAGAGTTTGGAGAGGAAAAGTGAAAGATCAAAAAGAAAAAGACGAAAAGGGAAAGTGTTTTCATCTTCTAAGGCGAAGGAATTCATTTTCCTAATATAATACGTAATATTTGTGTTGACCAAAAAATATTTTCCATTGACCAAATCTTTTTTGGAGAACCAAACAACTAAAAATTCAGAAAACACTTTCTGGTAAAACACTTTTAGTGAAACAAATACACCCTCTAATTTCAGCCCATGGTAATTAATTAAAATTGGTCTAGTTTAATTCAGCCCATTATATGGAAAAGGCCTAAATCCAGCCCATGAGATCAAGCTTAAACCTAGGTTTGCATTATATAGAGACATTATGCCTCACAAATTGGAGATCGGCAAGTAATAATCTCAAAGCATAAAGAGATACACATGAGAAAAGAGAGAAAAAAAAAAAAGGGGGTAGCCATCGAGTCCTCCCTCACGGCCATGCCTCTTTGCTTTGCTGGCCGAGCTTCGCCAATATCTTTCTGCCACTACTCGTCGTTGCCTTACTGATGCTGCCTGCCGCTGTTCTACCGTCAACATTTAGCTGCTCCATAATTCCCTCTGAAGACGAAGCACCAGTCGGTGAAAGCCAACGATGACCTATTATTGTTCTCTTACACCGCCATGCACTGCCTAAGCAACAAGCTTCGTCCGATTGTGTCACGCCCCAACCCTCGGGCACGCACACATCCTTCTACTTGGTCAATTTTAGAATGTGATATCCCATGACTAAGTATCGTCAACCACTTTCATTATTAATAGCACATGCGGAAGTAGTTATAAATCCCCAGACAATAAGACGATAGGATAGAAAAGCAGGGCCATGTTTTTCATACTGAAAATTCACAACCACACATTTTTACAAACATCTCATAGTATTCTACAATACTATATACTAAGTTTGATCTAACATCTATTCACATGTAGACAAGGTCTGACAAGACAGGATGGGATCTCAGTTCTCATCCGGGTCATACTCAGGATCATCCTGATCATCTTCTGACTTTTCTTCACTAAGCTCACATCCTCCAAACTCTTCATCTTTTTCTGGCTCATCGTCCTCTTCAAGTTCCTCCTCCATAGGCTCATCTACGGGCCTGAAATGTTATCCCACAACCAGGATAAGACTACATCTAAGCAAGTTCTACCCCACTAAGACTCAATTAGGAAACCAATATGCTATCCAGGCTACCTATGCACGCACGGGTCAGAGGACTTATCTTGATTTCAGATTCCACCTGCGTATTAGCACAATTCAATAGGCACCCAAGCAGTCACATCACAGATCAATATCTCAATCAATCAACCTAGTCAATTACATGTCAATCAGACCATTCATTGGTCATTTCAATCAATACTGTCCATTCTCTAAAATAACCCATCGGGTTACCAAGCCAATATATTATACGATTCATTCTCCGAGATGACATACTAAGTCACCGAGTCACTATAACATACTATTCATTCTCCAAGATAACCTATTGAGTTACCGAGCTAGTATCTTATAATGTTCATTCTCCGAGATGACATATAGAGTCACCGAGTATATTCATCATAACGTACATTCTCTAAGATGACATGTTGAGTCACCAAGCCGTTATGGCATGTCGTCCATTCTCCAAGATGATGTATAGAATCACCGAGCCAACATTTAATACCGTCCATTCTCCAAGATGACCTATAGGGTCATCAAGCCAATATACAAGCAATTCTTTCTCAAAATGACATGAGAGTCATCGAGCTGTAATGATATAACGTCCATTCTCCAAACGACATACGAATCATCGAGCCGTTATAGTGTTTTCTTTTTGTTCCGAAGACACAATCAATTTTACCATTTTCATCATATTTGATAAAAGTACACATGTGTGGGCACACAATCAGCCTTAGCCAAAATACAATAATATCCTTTTTATTCACCCACTCCTTTCAGTAGTACAAAAATGAATTTTTGACGCTATAGACCGGCACCTGGTAATTTTCTACTCAATTACCAAAGTTATTCAACTTCTGAAATAAATACCCACAATTACTATTTGCACTCAATTTGCACAACCAAGTACTCAATCAAATAAACAGAGAGCATCACCGCAATTAGCACGAAATTCCGATCGTCGGCTATCCTGTACCTAATTTCCGGAAATTAATTAATTAATTAATTAATTTCGAAAATTAATAATTAATTACTAAAAATCCAATTTAGGCCTGTAATGCCTAATTGAAGCCCGATAAGAGTCGAGAAAAATCCCGACATGCATTCAATAAATACTAGAGGCAATTCTCTAGCTAAGTACACTAAATCTAACTAATATGCAATGCAATTAACTAAAAATCACTAATCCGCTCTAATATAACCACCTAACCCTACTTAATTAACAATAATCAACCCTTAAGCATAATTAGTCTATTAAGCAAGGATTAGTGAGATTACTCACTTGAGCAAAGTGAAGACTGGATCATCGCAATGGCAACGCGACGGCGGCCGAAATCCAAACTTTCAGCGGCGTCGACGGACACTCGAGTCGGGCTTACAAGCCTTGCAAGCCCACAGAAAAAAGCTAGGCTTGGGCTAAACTTGGGCCGACTTGCTTCACGGGCTTGGGCTCGGAAATGGGCTTGCTGAACCTGTGAGCTGAACTTTGAAGATGGGCTGAAACTTGGGCTTCGAATTGGCCCGATCCAAAACTAAAGTTGGGCTAAACAAATGCGAGCTGGGCTTGCTTGAAGAATGGGCTTGGGCTCCTTCGCGGGCCTCAATACTGGACTTACTTTGGCTGAATTCTTGGGTTGAAGTTAGGCCGAATCCCAATGGGCTGAACCACGGGCTTGGCTTGCAGATTGCAAAGAGGAAACTGATGACTTCAACGGTGAAGACGGGCCAATCGGAGCTCCGGCGAGGGATTGGCCGGCAACCAATGGCTCCCGGGGGTCAAGGGGATCTTGTAGGTGGATGGAATGGCCAAAGGACTGGTCGGAATGGAAGAAAAACGGAGAAAATTGCAAAACAGTGCAGGCGGGCAGGGGACTGACGGACCGGCAACCGACGGCTTGTAACGGTCGTACGGGACGTCTGGTGGCTCCGTTCGGGACGAGGTTAGACTCGTTGGAATGGTCTGGATATCCTCATCACGGTGATATGTGGATCATTTGCTAGTTCATCCGGTAAGTCTACTTTTTACTCAGATCTTTGGCGAGAGGTCAGCTGGAGCAAAAATCGGTGGCGGCACGGGTGGAGGCATGCGACGGCTGCAACTCCTTCTGCCGGTCTTCTTGCTGGCTTGAGGGTTTCGAAAATGAAGAGGAGAGGGTCTTGGACGGTGGAAATGAGAGAGAGATGGAGAGGATAGAGATGAGGGCAGGAGAGAGAGAGAGAGGGAGGATAGGGAGAAGTGAGGGATTGAGGGCTCCACTTGCTTGATATTTCCACATCTTACTTCACAAGATTCATCCTAAGCCAAGTATCATTCATTGGCCTTCATTTGGCCACCAACACACTTCCCATGACTTCTCAATTGGTCCATTTGTCTAGGGTTATGGGGGAGCTACGAATTTTGGTTCAATCCCCCTCAATTGGCTTCAATTCTCTCTTGACTCAACCTGAAATGGCCTCAATAAAATAAATCAACGCCTCATTGATCACCATAGCATTTTTCCTCACCCATATATCCCATTTGCTTCCCAAATTTACAACCAAAATAAATCACCGGCTTCAATTGCACAAAAACGATCCCAAACCGACTTTTTAACAAAAAGTCTCGGTTGTCAGAAAAATCTTCTGGACACTCCTAAAATTTATTGTGATATGACAGAATCTTCAATTTCTGAAATCGGACTTGAATTGGCAGTTAATTTTCATTCGGCGCGTTTTTCGCGTGACCTAGACTATTGAGTAGTTTTCAGAACTTTTTAAGGCAAATAACCCGTGGTCGATTTTCTTCGAACCACTATGAATCCACTCGACTCAATGGCAACTCTTGATTGTCGTGAAAATCTCGATGATTCAATTACGAACACAGGGTACCAAAACGACAGTAAAATCATATTGGTGTCAGTCGACAAAAATTTTCCAATTTAATGGAGTCACTCACGATTAGTCACACATCTTAGTCGAACGGACATATCTTTGATCTCAAATTGATTTTTAACTGTGCCGTAATAGCCTCTAAAGATAAGCACGGTCGAGAAGTCAATTCCTGCGCTAGCTTAGTTATCTCGAGAGTGATTGGTTCTGAGCATAACCCTATAGACACGTCAATAAAATGCCCGGTTTACTCAGTAGAAGACAGGGTTGAAAATCTGGGATGTCACAAATTGAGAAGAGATGACCACAGGTTTGAAAGGAGGGATTGTTCACACACGAAGAGGAGAAGAGAACAGAGAGAAGTTTTCGATTCTTCATAAAATTCCATCTTCAACGTCCCATCATCATCTTTATTTTATTTTATATTCTCTGATCCCATGCACAAGTGACAAACATCACCCCACAGGGCACTGCAAAGTAAAATCAAACAAAAGGATAAAAGATGGAGGAACCAATGGTCAGAGCAACGTATGTCAATTTATAGAGCTTGAAGTCGTGATTCGTTTTCCTTTGATTGCGTCCAGGCTTGAAAGAGCGATCCAGCAAGCCTTGTGGTGCTTGAAAAGAAGAGAGACGTCGTAGTGGAATTCTAGCTGTCTGAATCAAATAATATGTGAAACATAAATAACATAGCAAATGAGAGAAAAGAATAACGACACATCATAAATTATTTACGCAGAAAACTCAAAATATGAAAAACATATTATTTACATGGAAAACTCAAAATGGGAAAAACCTATGGAATGCTAATCCAGGGACTCTTCACTATAAGTAAAGGATTACAATTAAGATTGTAACGGTATTTCTCTCGCAATAAATCCTTATAACTATCACAAAGCATATCCTCTTTTGAAAAACTCTAAAAAACTCTAGTATTTACTCACGTTATTGAAGATTCTTGTCATCTCTTCGGAGTATTTTCTGGTATATTAAGAAACCTCCATCCAAATTAGGAATTCTCCCTATTTGATTTGGTAATCACATCTCAATTAGAAATCTCCTCGATTGACTGAATTCCTTTGATTTGGGCAATCACCAGAATTTATTTTTCTTGGTATTCTTCCTAAATAAGACTAATTCTTATTTAGATTTCTTCCTTTTCAACATCTTACCATAATAAGACTCCTTCCCATTAGGTAATCTTGATGAACAATTTTCGAGATATGTCAAATTGACTCCCGAATATGTTGGGTTGCTCCCAACAAGTCTCCACCCAACCCATCATGGAGGGTCTTAAACATTCTTATCACTTCAATAAGCCAGCCTCTTTCCTACAAAATTTTAGTTTCTTCATAGGTAGAGAGAGACTTTGTTAACATATCAGCATCATTTTTGTCCATGTGAATTTTCTCGAGCTTCAATTGCTTCTCTTCCAATACTTCTGATATCTAATGATACATAATATTAATATGCTTCGTCCTCCAATAAAAACGGGAATTTTTACTGAGATGAATAGCACTTTGGCTATCACAATGCATAACATACTCATCATGCTCGTACCATGACTTTTGTAAAAATCTTTTCATCCACAATATCTCTTTGCTATCATCAATGCCAGCTATTTATTCAGTCTTTCTTGTGGATAGTGCAACACACTTCTGCAATCTTAATTGTTAAGAGACAGCTCCATCTACAAAAGTCATTAAATAACCAAACGTAGTTCGCTTGGAATGTACATCTCCCGCCATGTCCACATCGGTGAACCCCTCAAGTATTGGTTTTTCATCACCAAAATACAAACACAAACTAGATGTGTATCCACTTGACAACCTCCCAATGTTGTTTACTAGGATTTGACATGTATCAACTAACAATTGCAACAGCATACCTAATATCCGGTTGTGTGCACACCATTGCATACATGAGACTTTCAGTGATAGACGCATAAGGGGGAAGAAAGGGAGGAAGGAAATGAAGGGGAAATGAGCGTGGGCAGAAAAAAGAGAGGAAGGGGGGAGAAGGAAAAGAGGAAGAGAGAAAGAAGAATGGTGAGGGTGGCGTCTGCAGAGGGAGGAGACGTGAGGGAAGACGTGAGGGAAGGGAGAAGAGAGAGAGAGGAAAAATAAATAAATTTCCTAAAACCCATCATACCATTCACCTCACTTGCCCCTAAAACCCTCTATGCCAAGCATTTTTTCACAAAATATCTTCTTAATTCTAATTTCTTAAAACAATAATTTTTTGTCCAAAAATTCCAATTTTACCTCTTAATCCGAATTTCCTTTTTTTTTTTTTTTGTCTGATAATTTATTTTCTGAAAATTTCGGACTTGCCAATAATTCGACGAATGATGAGATGACGTCCAATAATTAAATCTCAAAACCCTCGAAAGTTTGATACCTGAAATTGAATTAAATTTCATGGTTAATAATTGATCAAACGCAATTGTAGTACGACATAATATATCATGTGGCTTTTAGAGGTTCTCACGCGTTTAACCAGCAATTGATAATTTTCAATCCACATCTGTGCATCTTTGAATCACAACGACCCTCGGTTGTCACATAATCGCGAGAATTCAATTACGTACCCTAAATACAATATCAATAGAAAATCGGTTTATCATCATTTGACACGAATATTGTAATAGTGCAAAATCACCCGCAAATTGACTACGCACTTCCATCGAATTGATTTATATCCGTTCGCTAATTGATTTATACAGCATAGTATTTAATCATTGCCGATCCTTATGATCGAGCGGTCTATTCCTAATCGAATTCTCTAGTATTTCACGTTTTTAACCCTTTACGGCCTCACCTAATAGATTAGTTAACTCATGAGTGATCAACTCATGGTAAAGTAACTATAAGTGCATCAACGAAGAACCATTTCGTATATTTCGAAATAGGGGCCAAATTTCAGGATATCACATCAATGATCCATTTATATGTTGGGACCATCATCGTAACATTGTCACTGGATCAATATATTTTTCTCAGTCAATGTAATGTGATCATGTGCATATCACCTTATATGGAGCAGTTTCATTTGGGCCAACCCTGACATAGCTCTTTTTTATTATTGGATAATCAAACCTTAAATAGTTAATTTGATTTTATCGTAGCCATATTCCAGAAGCGCCCCTTTAAATAGAAGAATTCGAGAGGACTCAACCTCCCTTTAGGCCCAAAGCCGTTAAACCAGAAACTTTACCTCCAACTGATCTTTTAGTTAAAGGTTTCTTGAAGAGGCCACACGCAAAATCCACCGCAAGTGATCTCTCCTACACAGTTCAGTCCTTTTTCCACTTCACCCTTCAACACTCCTCCATTCTTCATCTCTGAAGAAGAAGAGCAGTGCTGTATCGTATTCTTGAGCAGATCAGGTCCATCATACTGCTCAGAAATCAAGAACCAATCAACTGTCAAATACCGGACGATTCAACCCTCCTACTTCAAGTGGTGGACCCGATTGCATTGTTTTGGTTAGTTTTCCGGAAGTCCACATTCATTTGATTTACTTGCTCGTCTGCTTTCTTCTTAATGAAGATTATCTTTATTAGGATTCACATTTTCTTCTCATTGTTTCTTGTTGCAACAAAGGGGATCGAAGATTTGTATTACTCCATTCAGGAATGTTTCTTTATAACGGGGAAATTGGTTCCATCAAGATCACCATTTCCGCCTCCTCCATTGGAACCCAACAACATTTGCGACAAGAAAATCAAGAAAATGCACAACTTTTTCCCATGGAACGATTTTCCGGAGTCCAGCAGTGCCCAGTCATCGCCACGGCCAGAATCATCGAACCAAGTTGACCAAGCTCCTATGAAGAAGACGCTTTTCTATGACTTCCTCCCGAGCAAAGCCATCGAAGATGCTGAGAAGGCCCAGAACATTCCCCACCAGGTCACTTGGCAACTGATCGAAACCCTCATCAAGGTCATGAACATCCACTCCCACCAGGCCTTCGATTACATGTTCCCAACCCTCATCAAGGCCATCGATGAGGAAGACATTTTCACGGGGAAGCCGCTTTTCTCTCACCACACGGCCTTTTTATTTTAATTTTAAAAATATTTTGCGATTACATTTTCCAATCAATAAAATAACATTCAATAAAAAATGCTAATAAAAATGCATGCCCTATACATGATTTCTAAATGACATGACACTTAATTTTTCTTTTTATGCAATCTTAATCTAAACTTAATATGTCACTGGCCTCTGCCTTCCCGTCGTGCAAGATATCTGATGACATAAAATGGGATCAACTAACCTATTAACTAACCAAATAAATGACCTTTTTGTGTTTTCTTTTTGTTTCTTTTTTTTTAAATTACTTAATAATTCTTGTTAAAACAACATAATGATGCAATAATGGCTGATGAACAAATAACGTCCAAGAAATCAATGAATTATTTTAATGGAATTTACCATGAAAAGTCAAAATAATCAAAAATCTAAGCCGACGTCTCGCGGCTCACTGATGAAGGATGGTCACTTTCGATGACCGACGAACAGCAGGGTCGCGGGTCGCAGCAATGGTGGCTCGAAATGGCGGAGGCGGTAGCTGCAGAAGCAAAAGGGGCTGTACAGACGTCGAGCGCCGGGCGAAAGATGGCAACGAAAACAATCAAACCATGGTTTGAATTCAGGGGGCTGTGCAGCAACTTTTCCGAATTTGGCAAAATTGAGCCTTAGAGGAAAATGTTAAAAGAGTGTTTTCTGAGCATTTACTAAGTCTCATTTATCGTGCTTTCGAACCATCACCATTTCTATTAGAAGAAGGTACATTTGTTAAAAGTGTCGCGTTTAATTTTGAAATTACGTCGATATACTTCATATCTATTTTTTGTGGTTTTAACTAATACACTTGAACGTCGCTAACAAGATACATCGTTATATTTTAGAGTTAATTGAAATTTTTTTTAGGATACAATAGCATCAGCTACTTACCCTTCCTAAAAGAAATGATACGCCAACCTCTTTTAAGATCCAAATAGTTGACATCAATGAATCGCACAAGCCAAGTAAGGGAAAAAAATCAAAACCCATTCCCAGAACAAACAAAGTTTTAACCCTCGTTCCCAAACGACCATTCCCATTTGTTGATACTTCTTAAAGTATGGACCAATAAACATTTTTTTTTTCAAATTTGAGGGTATTTGAAATTAAAAAATTTGTCCTCATAATTTGTGTAAATCGGGACTCTTAATTATTTTATTTGCTAATGCATCATTCGTGAAAATCTTAATGTCAATTTACCGCACACAAAGGGGGAGGATCTTGATTCTTCTCCAAAATCATAACTATTAGGTCAAGAGTCACAGAACATTCATATGCAACTTGCACCATTGACATTGGTGGTCGGGGAATTCCAACCGCCGCCAAAATTTACATCTCGTTCTCTCAATTTTTTTCAACAATAATTCAATATTTCTTGTAGCGAGTTTAACTTACCAAGTAAGAGGTTTTGCTTGAATGTGATATTATTTCATATAGAAAGACTTACTTTGAACAAATAAATTTTTCCCCTAATTCATGCCCATTATCCACAACGATTGTCAGTGAACTTCTTAGTTTGAAGTTATATTGACTAAACTTAGAAGATTTATTGTGAATAAATACAATTTATCATGATGAATAACCGTACTCTACTCCGAAGGAAAGCAATTTACCATAGAATATATTGTATTTTTCTAGTGAAAATTACACTTTCTCTAAACAAGAGATTTTTTTTTACCATTTTGGAAATCGAAATTTACGAGATATATATGCACTTTCCTCTTTATATGTGATTTACAGTAGATTAATTGATGATCACATTATAAAAGCCTTCGCGGACTTGATCGCCATATTGGGGCTACAGAGTCGGTTAGACTAGATAAACTCACCCTCAACTTCTTTCGTTAAGATTTCTCCAATAGCCTACCTTCTTCAAAAGTCCATCGCGACTGACCCTCTCCTCAGTCCATCTTGTCTCCAGCCATCGGAGCATTCTCGTTCATTTTGATCGCCGAACGAATGGGGCCATCCATCGAAGTTTAATCCTCGTTCTTCGTCCCCAGTGAAGAGCCGAAGCCTGCGTTGAAGTTCTTCGATTTACCAGGCTTACATTGTTTGAGATTTCTTGGTCTGGTTAGCTTTCTTGAATTGCAAGCTCGTTGCATGGTTGCTTCCCGATAGATATACGATGTTCCACACCAGCACTTCTTGATGTGTGCAATAATCGTTTACGTACGAAGATAAACCGCTTCAAAAAAACTTATAGTAGGTGATCCAGAAAAGGCGCACAAAAGCTCCTTAGGGTTTTGTTCCGCTTATCTTTTTCACTCAGCAAATTAAAACGTGGGTCAAAGATTTGTGTCTTAGTAAGATTTTCACGGTGGTTCCATATTGCAGAGAAGTCTTTCCATCAAGATCACCATTTTCGAATGCCCTATTGGAAGCTCAGACCACGGCAAGTAAAGAGAATCCAGAAAGATGGGCAACTCTTTCCCGAAGAATGATGTTTTTGAGCCGAGCAACGTCCAATCGTCCCCACCTGCAGAACTGAATCGAGGTGTTCCCGAGTTGAGCAACACTCAATCAGCGCCACCTGCAGAACCGAACCAAGCTGATCCCTCCGGCTCCAGTACGTCTCCACCGAACAACGGACCCCACCAAATCTCGTTCAAGAAGACGCTTTTCTATGACTTCCTCCCGATCAAAGCCGCCAAAGACACGGACAGCGCACGAAACATTCCTCACCGGGTCACCAGCCAGTTGATTGAAATCCGAGACAACTTGCCGCCTCTCCAGTTCCCATCGCACTACCAACCAACACTCAGCAGGGTCGTTGAGGAGGACGACGTTTTGATGAGGAAGTTGACGATCCTGCCCCACGAGGCCTACGACTACATGTTCCGTTACTGGTCTACGTCCGACGTGGAAAACGTACTGGCAGGCCGCAGGCACTACGTGACCATACGCGACAACACGGGTTGCAATGATGGTGGTGGTAGTAGCAGCAGCAGCGGAAATCGCGTTAACGAGCCTTGTTGGTACAATGACTCGAGTGCGTACATTATGAAGTGCGATAACAGCGATGAGTACTATCTGAATTTGAGGGACCTCTACCGGTCGAGACAGATTAGGGCCGGGGATTCAATCAAACTGCGATGGGATTTCACTTATCGGTATATCCATTTGAAGGTGGTACCAAAGGAGACCTGATGACCCATTGATTAAATGAGCATGAAAGTGCGTGCTGTTCTACAAACATTTAAGTTTGATTTCCTCAGTGGCAATTTCAATCGTTGGATGGAAGAAATAAACAGAATGTCATGCAACTTTGAGACTTGGAGATTCGATGGAGAAACTGTTCAATGTTCATGTTCGTGGAGATGTCTTTCTTTCTTTCTTTCTTTCTTACTTTCTTTTTTCCTTTTCTTTTACGAGTAGGTAGCTCCTGCGTTGGTTGTCCACGTTGGTTATGCCATCTTAAAGAGAGAGAGTGAGAGAGAGAGAGAGAGAGAGAGAGTATGTCGGGTCTCCAAGTTCGTCAGGGCTCGTAATGGAGCTAGGCCATGGCCATACGACTATTGCTGCTGCCATTGGTGGTTAATTAAGATAGACCAAGTGCTAGAAATTAGAGGTTTATGCAAGATGAGGCCATAAAAGCTTTTCTTAATTATAAAAATGACCTATTTTGTAAAAGCGTTAAAGTATTTACTTATGTCAAGTATAACTAAGCTTTATACAAAAAAACCAGAATGTTATGAATATTTTGAGATTCACAAATTCAGGAAAAGAGACTTATGGAAACGATTTGATTTCTTTCTTTTTCTTTTCTCTTTTAAACACATGAGTAGCATCGTGCATGGCGTAGGGTAAGTCAATGTGACACATGAGATCAGTACAACCCTTGTGTTGAAGTGGTTTTGTGTTGAAGTTGACTGGTTTGAAATAACTCCACTTTGAATCATCACAAGATAAAAAGTAGAGAAATTCTGAAGAGAAAAGTTCAAAGAAAGAAAGGTTTTAATGTGAGAAATTTGTTTGAGTCAGGGGATTGACATCCTTTGCAATTAGAGGATGGATTTAGTTTACCCTTCTTAAATAGATGCGCATTATCTCTGCCAAGATCGATCAATTATAATTATCAGATTCCATAATTCACATTTGAAACCCTAATTGCCATATTGAACAAAACGGTAAATTTAATCAAGGCCTGTAGCACGCAGCAATCAACCATTTACCCCGACTTCAACCGCCTCTCTCTCTCTCTCTCTCTCTCTCTCTCTCTCTCTCTCTCTCATCAATTTACGATTTTTAAACATTATTTTCTCAATTATCTGCACTATGTTTTCTTGATGTGTTATAGTCTATTTAGTAAGCCTAGCAATTTACAGGTTTTGACTCTGGCATCAGTGACTGAATTGACTCTTTTAATCATTCTCAAGTGACAAAGGGGAAACAATCAATCATTCTACCACGGTTGGAGGGAATAAGAGGATTTTTAGTTGGGATTTCATGTGATCAATGATCCATTTATATTTTGGTATCATCGTCTTAAGATTGTTACTGGATCAATATCTTTTTCTTAGTCATGCAATGGGATCATGTGCATGTCACGATTATATTATCGGAAAATCAAACCTTAAACGGTTGATTTGATTTTATCGTGACCATATATTCCTGAAGCACCACTTAAAAATAGAAGAATTCAAAAAGGACTGAACCTTCCTTTTGGCCCAGAGCGGCTAGACCAGAAACTTTCCCTCAACTGATCTTTTTGTTAAGGGTTCCTTGAAGAGGCCACACGTAAAATCCACCGAAAATCAAACCTTTCTTCACTTCACCCATCGACAATCGTCCATTCTTCATCTCCAGTGAAGAAGAGCCGTGCTGCTGGATCGTCTTGTCGAGCCAGACCACGGCATCCGATCATGCAGCAAATATCAGACAATTGAACCCTAATGCTATTTTGACCCCATAAAAAATAAAATAAATAAAAATAAAAATAAAAATAAAAAAAAAAAAAAAAAAAGGAACCTACGGCTTTGAGTTGAGGACGTGCTTTGTTTGGTTAGTCTTCCGGAAGTCCACATTCATTTGATTTACTTGCTCGTCTGCTTTCTCGGTTGTCTTCATAAACCCTAGACATTTACAATAATAAACGTTTAGGAATCACGTTTTTTTCTTATTGTTTCTTGATGCAACAGAGGGGATCGAAGATTTGCTCCCGAGCAAGGCCATCGAAGACGCAGAGAGGGTCCAGAACATTCCCCACCAGGTCACTGGGCAACTGATCGAAATCCGAGATGAACATCCATTCCCCAGGTCCGAGTATCACGACTGCCCATCCCTGATCAAGGTCATCCACGAGGAAGACGTTTTCACGGGGAAGCTGCATTTCTCGCACCACACGACCTTGGATTACATGTTCCATCACTGGCCTATGCCCGTCGTGCAAGGTATCCTGACGGGCGGTGAGTACTATACGAAGATATTTAACTACAAGGACTACGATCGTGGTGCCGGCGTCCGTAGCAGTAATGATAGGGCAAACCTGTCTCTGTGGGCAAACCTGGACTACGATCGGCATTTCCACTTCCTCCATCAAAACCTCTTGCCGACGAATAATAGCAGCAAGAAATTCAAGAAAATGCACAGCTCTTCCCCATCAAACGATGTTCCACAGTCCAGCAGCGCAGGATCATTCTCCCTGCCAGAATCATCGGGCCAAAATAACCAAGCTCCAGCGACGAACACCTTTGACTATTATGTCTTCCTCCCGAGCAAAGCTGCTGAAGATGCGGAGAGGGCCCAAAACATTCCCCACGAGGTCGAACGCAAGCCGGTCAAGATCCAGGATGAAGATCCGCTCCCCCGGTCTGACTCTCACGACCACCCGACCCTCTATAAGGTCATCGATGAGTTCGATCTCTGGACAGAGAAGCTGCCGGCCAGGGACGACATAGCCTTGGATAGCATGTTCCGTCATTGGCCTACCTCCGCCGTGCAAAACATACAGGCAGGCCACAGGCACTACGTGATGACACGGATTGCAATCATGGTGGCAGCGGCGGTGACAACAATGGTTTGAATGGGCCTCTGCATTTCCGCAGCTTGAATGTATACTTCGGCAAGTGTCAAAGGACCGGCCATTACTTTCTGAATTTGAGCAATGTGTTGGTGGCGAGACAAATCAAGGTGGGCAATATCATTTTATTCAGGTGGGACACTAGAAAGGATGCTTCGTTATTGAGATTGCGAGCGTCGGGACCTAACCGAGCACATTGCATGCATGCTGTTTCAAAGATGTACATTGTGGCTTGAGATGATCAACCACAAGTCAAATGCATAAAAAATTCTAAAGGTTACCAGGTAGGTTGGGCCGCACTAGTATTGTGCCAAAAGTGAAATTAACCGTGGAATTGAGATCGAATTCAGAAATTGGAAGTCTGGGTGTGTCACAAATCATTTTAGGAACATTGACTAATCTTTAGAAAATTTTTCATGTAATCAGAATTTTTCAGAAATTAAGTCAGAGAATGGCTATTTTGGCTCGAGAAATTAGTAGGCCCGGCTTTGGTCTTGCTTTTAGGACTTAAGTTGGTTCTATGGACAAGTGAAGATGTGAATTGAAGTATGGTGACATTGGATTAATTTTATGGACTTCAATTGGACTCAATTGGAAGAGAATTGAATGGAATCGAAGAAATTAGTATACGAGATTTCATGCCACAGCGGAAAAATAAATTGCACCTATTGAATATTGTTGTGGGAGAAATTGAGATAGTGGAGTATGACATCACTTGGTGATGTCATGGTGTGGGGCAAGAATGGCTAAGATGTTGACAAGTGTAAGGTGGAGATTTGTTCCCCAAAAAGGCACCCACAACATCATCTTCAACCTCTAGCTCCTTGGATTTCGAAATGGGAAGAGAGGGAGAGAGAATCCGGTCGGCCAGCCAGCCCGACACCCGCCTTCCGCTCATTCGTCGCGGCCGTCGCCATTCGCCGGAGCCATCGCGGTCATCTTCCATCCGTGCGAGAAGGCCGCACGTCACTCCGCCGGTCAGCTCGCCAGCTTGCCGCCCTCGTCCACCAATTCCAGCTCGTCGTCCACCGTCCCGCAGTCGCCCGACATCACTGCACGTTGCCGGGAGCCATCGCTCGCCGCACGCCGTCCTCGCCTTGCGTCGCCCGTCGCTGCTCATCGTTCTCACGCACGCTGCTACCGTGCGTCTCAACCCGCCTCTCGCCGAGATCCAGCTCGTCCTCGCCTTCGTGGGCTACTGTAGGCCGCGGATCAGCCACCTTCGGCCACCGTGAGACCCCGCCTAGCTGCCATGTGCCGCCGTCCAAGCTGCCGCCTCCTTCCTCCGCGATTCCTCCGCCCGAATCGCCGCCGGACATACCTCCTCCGCCCGTGAATAGCAGCTGCAAAAATGGGTATGGCAGCCCGTGTTTGGCCCGTTTTGGCCCCCTTCCCGAGCCCAAATGCTCGGGCCGCCTTGAGGAAAGTCGATCCTCACGTCACCCCCGTCATTTTGGTCCGCTCGGTTCACTAATCCGGTGAGTTTAGCTCACTAAACCTCGATTAGAGGGTTAATTATGCTTTAGGTGTGCTTAGCTTAAGTTAATTAAGCTTAGGTGGTTAATTTAATTTATTTAATTGTAAATTAGATTAAGAGGTTGGTTTAACTTAAAGTGTGTTTAGTTAATGTTAAATTGATGTTTATATTAGTATAACGGTGATTTGACATAAATGAATTACTTTTGGGATTTAATAAATAATTCGAAATTGTTTAATAATTTAATAATATTTTATTATTCGAAATTATTAAAATATTATTATTTAATTATTTTCGGAATAAATTTAACTATTTAATTAAATTCCGAAAATTTTGTCGGGACCCTAAATTCTCAGAATTTCGTGCCGGTCGCTGAGCGTAGTCGATTTTGAAATTGATGATTGGATATTATAAATTGAGTGTGAATTGTGAGAAATATGGATATTATTATTTAATTAACTTTCGGAATAAATTTAATTATTTAATAAATTCTGAAAAATTATTTTTGGACCCTAAATTCTCAGAATTTCGTGCTGATCGCTGTTGTGTATTCAGATTATGAATTTGATGATTGGGTAATGCAAATTGAGTTTTGATTGTGAAAATTATGGATTTTATTTAGAAAATCCCAAGTGTCGAGTTTGGTATTGAATTTGGATTTTTAATGGTTAATATCATAATTGGATTGTGTGAGTGAATTGTAAAGTATCCAGGGATCGGTATCAAATTGTCATGTGCTGGTTGAAAGGCTCGTGTCGCAGTAGTGGCTAGGCCAACTGGACCCTTATTCTGCTAGAAATGCCGTCAAGAGAGTGACGTGGCTCGAGTCGCAGTAGTGGCTAGGCCAACTGGACCTTTGTTCTTCTAGAAATACCGTCAAGAGAGTGACGTGGCTCGGGTCGCAATAGAGGCTAGGCCAACTGGACCTATGCTCCTTCGGGAATGCCGTCAACGTAGTGACGAAGCCGCGCTCCAAGGGGGGAGGCGATGCCTAGCATTAATGCTAGAAGATAGCCGAACTGCGAGTAGGCTATGCCCTTGTGTGGCAGTGAATAATAATTGGAGTGCAAGCTAAGTGCGACTGTGATTTATATGAAAGTGATGGCGTTCCAATTGTTTGAATTATTATTATTACCTGAGATTGTGTGATACAAATTGTGCTAACATGCATGGAGGAATTGAGGCGAGGTAAGTTCTCTGTGTGATGTGGCTAGGCCACCCGGGGCGTATTTTCTTTCTAATAGGGGTTTAGAGGGTTGAATTTGCTGAGACATTGTCTCATCCCGGTTTGGGGATTACAATTTCAGGTCCCTGGTGGTCGGAGTGGCTAGATACCTTTGGTTGGCCTTGAGGAGTTGTAGAGGTGAAGTCATAAGAATTCGATAATGTGTTTGACTTGTAGGTCGTAGTACAGTCCCTTTTTAAGAGCTGGTCTTTTGTAGACTTTTGACTGTAGGCTTCTGTTTGTAATTCTATTGAATTATGAAAGTGTTATGTTGTGGTTTTGTTTCCTGCTTTTCTATCCCGTATTTCATTGTCAGGGGTTCTATAATACGTTCCGCTTGCGCAATAATAAATGAATAGGGTCGGCGACACTACCTGGGAATGTCGCATTTGCATGACCATGGTGGGATGTTGGCGCGCTCGAGGTTCGGGGCGTGACATGCATCTGCAAATCTTTTGGTCAAAAAGAAACCAAAATGTTACGAACATTTTTAGATTGACAGATTCAGGGGAAAGATTTATGGAGATGACTGGATTTCTTTCCTTTTCTCTTTAAAACACTTCTGATCTTGATGATGAGTAGCATCGTGCATGGCCAGGGCAAGTTAATGTGACATATATGAGTTTGGTACAACTCATGCTGAAGTTGACTAATTTGAAATAATTTTGCTTTGAATCATCACTTGGGTAAAAATTAGAGCGATTCTAAGGAGAATTGTTTGAAGAGAGAAAGGTTTCAACAAAAGATTTAAATTTGAGTCAGGGATTGACATCCTTTGCAATTAGGGAATGGATTTAGTTTGGTCTAAATGCGCATTATCTCTTTCAAGATCTAAACTAATGAGTATAATTATTCAATTCCATAATTCACATTCGAAGCCCTAATTGCCATATTGAACAAGACGCTAAATCCAACCAAGCCCTCTGGCCACTCAACATCCAGCCATTTCTCAATTATCTGCACAATGTGTTCTTAATGTGCTATAGTCTATTTAGTGAGCCTAAATGTTTGCAAGTCTTGACTCTGGCATCAGTGACTTGACTCTTTCAATCATTCTCAAGTGAAAGGGGAAACAATCTATCATTCTAGCATTGTTGGACAGAATAAGAGGATTTTTAGTTGGGATTTGCTATGATTGATGATCCATTTTTATTTTAGGATCACGATCATAAGATTGTCATTGGATCAATATCTTTTTCTTAGTCAATGTAATGCGATCGTGTACAAGTCATCATTATATGGAGGACTTTCATTTGGGTCAACCTTTACATATCTTTTTTTATTATTGGAAAATCAAACCTTAAATAGTTGATTTGATTATATCATAACCATATTCCTGAAGCGCCACTTAAAAATAGAAGAATTCGAAGGGACTCAACCTCCCTTTTGGCCCAGAGCGGTTAAACCAGAAACTTTCCCTCCAACTGATCTTTTTGTTAAAGGTTTCTTGAAGAGGCCACACGTAAAATCCATCAAGAGTCCCCAAGTGATCTCTCTTGCACAGTTCAGTCCTTTCTTCATTTCAGCCATCAATACTCGTCCATTCTTCATCTCTGAATAAGAAGAGCAGTGCTGTCGCCACGTCTTGTTGAGCCAGACCAGGCCATTGGATTGCTCCCAAATCAAGAGCCGATCATCCAGCATGTATCGGACGATCGAACCCTATGGCTTTGAGTTGAGGAAGTGATTGCTTTGTCATGGTTAGTCTTCTGAAAGTCCAAAATCATTTAATTTACTTGCTCGTCTGCTTTCTTGGGTGTCTTCATAAACCCTAGACATTTGCAACAAGAATCGTTTAGGATTTATTGTTTCTTGTTGCGACAGAGGGGGTCAAAGATTTGCACATCCAGGGCTGTTTCTTCGTAGCGGGGAAATTGTTTCTATCAAGATCGCCATTTCCGCTTCCTCCATCAAAACCCACCAACAATTTACGACAAGAAAATCAAGAAGACGTGCAACTTTTTCCCAATGAACGATTTTCCGGAGTCCAGTGGTGCCGTCATCGCGATGGCCAGAATCATCGAACCAAGTTAACCAAGCTCCTATGAAGAAGACGCTTTTCTACGACTTCCTCCCAAGCAAAGCCGTTGAAGACGCGGAGAGGGCCCGGAACATTCCCCACCGGGTCAATTGGCGACTGATCGAAATCCGAGATGAACATCCACTCCCCAGGTCCAAGTCTCACGATCACCCAACCCTCATCAAGGTCGTCGACGAGGAAGACGTATTCACAAGGAAGCTGCATATCTTGCACCATGCGGCCTTCGATTACATGTTCCGTCACTGGTTCATGTCCGATGTGGAAAACATACTGACAGGCCACAAACACTACGTGATGGTACGCGACGATACGGGTTGCGATGATGGTGGTAGTAGTAGCAGCGGCAGAAATCGCGTTAACGAGCCTCTTTGGTACAATGGCCCAAGCGTGTTCGTTAGGAAGTGCGACCACTGTGATGAGTACTATCTGAATTGTAGGGACCTGTACCGGTCGAGACGGATTGGGATCGGAGATTCGATCGAACTGCAATGGGATGTCACTTATCGGTATCTCCATCTGAAGGTGGTGCACAAGAGTTGATGAGCATGAAAATGCATGCAGATCTACAGACATTTCGGTGGAGTGTAAGCTTGATTTGTTGTCAGTGGCGATCATGATTCAATATTTGTATGGAACAAATAAACAGAATGTCATGCAATTTTGAGAATTGGAGATTCGATGAAGAAACTGTTAACTGTTCATGAAGATGGGTTTTCTTTCCTTCTTTCCTTCGTCTTTCTTTTCTGTTCTTTCTTTTTCCTTTCCTTTTATGAGTAGGTAAGCTTCTGCATTTGTTGCCGCTACCGTTGGTGGTTAATTAAGATAGACCAATTGCTAGAAATTAGAGGTTTTTGCAAGATGAGACCATAAAAGCTTTTTTTTTAAATTATAAAAATGACCAGTTCTGTAAAAGCGTTGCAGTATTTACATATAATCAAGCTTAATATGAAAACTCATATGGCAACATGTGTCTTCATAGGATTTAAATTTTTACTTTGTGTTTAGGCCGATAGACTTGAACTTTTTCTCAGCTCGAAACCTTCACATTATACTAATGGCGGCACGTAAATTCACGTACTAATTTTTTTTTGAAAAATTCAGCCTTGCTTTTTACTTTTTAGAAAAAAAAAACAAACGGGCATGTAAATTGGTTTTTGGGGTTAGGGTCAGGATATTTTGGAGTCCCCATAAGAGCAACTCTTCACTTATACAATGTGCATTAGCAACCAATGAGCAAACGTGTCTTTCAAACATACTACGAGACTTTGATGTATTGTGATTCGAAACGGCTCCATGTAATGTTGTACGTCTCGTCCTCACAAGCTAGGAAATGGCAAAGAAAAAATATTTCAAATATCCCTCAATCAAGTTTTCCATTAAGATCCATTTCTTGCGCGAGATCTGCTGCGTTCGGTCCAAATACTTGAGTGAACGAATTCCGTCCATCATTTTCATGACCATTTGAATAAGAGAATAATTTATAATGATTTCATTCTAACGATAGATTTTCCCTTAAAAAGAGAGAAATAAATAAATATATATAAAGATAAATATATATATTATATTGTAAGATAGTTATAAAAATCTTTATCACGAAAGTGTAATTAAATTCTAAAACTTACAAAAAGTGTAATTAATTTCTAAAATTTGTTGAATTGGTTTGATCAACTTATTTCGTTCACTCCGTCCAATTCAATTAACAAAAAATACTATTTTTTTTTTCATGTTTGCTCTCTTCTATGTGGTGATGACATGGCTAAAACTACATCATTTTGGTCGAATTTTGATTATTAATACAAATTGTAGCCCTCTCTGCTATTTCCCACTATCGCCAGGAAGGCCAACGAGTATGGGGGATGGCCAGCGAGGATCATTCGGCTGTCAACAGTGACCCATGTAGGCCCTCACCTACACTCGAAGAGGGTCATGGCCCTACCTTGCCCATTCTAGGGGAGACCCTATAGGCCCTCACCTGCAGTCGATGAGGGCCGTCGACCATTGGTCAAGGCCCAGCAAACCCTATCGACCATCCCCCACCCTCATTAGCCCTTTCCAACAATGGTGGGACAATGGCACCTCTAGTTTCTTTTTTAATAAAATATATATAGCTTATTTCATAAATTTTATTATTTAAATTTGCCTTAAAAATCAAATTTGGATCAAAACAATATTGTTTTAACCTTATGTTTCATTATATAGCCACATAGGAGAGAAAAGATTTTAAAAAAAGCCATAACAACATTTTCGATTAATCAAATTAGACAGGGTTAACAGAATGATTTGATTGCAACAATTTAACAAATTTTAGAATTTGATTGTGTTTTTTGTAAATTTTAAGACTCAATTACACTTTTATAATAACTTTTAGGACTTTCAATACACTTATCCTACTTTGTAATACAAGTATGGGGAAATTACCAAAAAAAAGTCCTAAATTACATTTATGTCAATTCATTCTTAAATATTTTAATTGTGTCAATTTAGTTCTAAACATTTTTATGTTATGCTATTTGAATTCATTCGACCAAATTTGATTGGAAATCACTAACATAAACATCAGTCATCCTATATGACGTGACCAATGCTAATGTGGATATTTTTAATATATTTTTAATATTTAAATAATTTTATTTTTTTTTTTTAATTTTTCTTCTCTTTTTTTTTTTTTTTTTGCTTGATGGCCGATAAGGGTCACTAGCTAACTCTTACCAACACTAGGCGAAAGCCGCAAAGCCCTTGCCTAGCCCAAATTTGGTGAGGGCATTGGGGCCCTCATTAAATTTGGGCCAAGGGTTGTGCAACCTCACTTTGGCTAGTGAGAGTCGGCAATGCCTGATAACCCACAAGGGAAGCGGTTATCGTGACTCTCGTCTAAGCCATCATCAACCACAACGAGAACCTGGGCAAGGGTCGCAACACCCTCACCCGATGCCGGTAGGGATCGACTGACAACCTTTGTTGACTCTAAACTCCAAAAAATAAAATAAAGGAAAAAAAAAAAAAAAAAATTTTAATTAAAATATATATTATTAAAAATGTCAATGTTATCATCAACCATGCTACATATGACATTCAAAACATATTATTAAAAATATCCATGTTAATGTCAACCATACTACATAAAACAATAAATATCCACAACAATAATTTCCAATTAAATTTGACAAAACCTAAAATTGTTTATAACTAAATTGTCACAATCAAAAGATTTACAATTGCATTGGACAAGTGCAATAAAATTAAAAAAAATTGGGTAATTGTCCCATACTAACCTAATACAACCTTTTCTTTTTTAAGTAAAGCTCAATTTATTTCATAGAAAATATGTTTCAAAAAAAATTTCCTCATTTACTAACCAAATCAAAAGAATATATATATTTAAATAGGACTAGAAATTGGGACTTGGATGGGAAACTCTTCAGTTGGACATGGAAATCCTAACTCTAGTCTTGGGTCCTTGGACCTCAAGCCAAAGTCTTCAACACCCACCCTTGAGTCTACTGAGGTCAAGTTGAGGTCTTAGTGCCCATGCCCAATATCCTAGCACCTAGGCCAAGTCCACAAAGGTTGAGCATGGGACCCCAACACCCATGCTTGAACCCCTAGCACCTAGGTTAGGTTCATAACGTCCATGTCTGTGTTTATGATGCTCAAGCTGGGGCGTTCAGCACTTAGGTCCAGCTCATTGACACTTAGGCTTAGGTCTCCAGTGTCCGAGTGAGTGCCCATCAAGGCTTGGGCATGGGATTTCGATACACCCATGTGCAGGACCATCAAGGCCAAGGCTCAAGTGCCCTAGGTTCATCAAGTTTGAGCCTAGGACTCCGGGGCCCACATCCAAATATCAAGGTGGGGCCTAAGTCCATTGAGGTTGGGCATAGTACCCAGTGTCGAGCCCAAGCCTATCTTTGATGGATGTTGTGGACCCTAGCACAAGCACCAAGGTCTCGCGCTCAGTATTCGTGGACTCGAGCCCAATCTCAACAGACTCAAGTTCGGGTGCTAGGGATCCAAGTATAGGGACTAGGTTCTCAAGCTCGAGACCGAGGTGCTTGTGCCCAGGTCCCAACGCCTGAGTCAGGATCCATCAAGATTAGACCCAAGACCCTAGTATCTATGCCCAGTTCTTCAAAATTGCCAAATTCCCTGACCGTCATTTGGGCCCGAATAGTACATCACTATTCCAAAAAATCAACAGGAAATTAGACGGGGTCAGTAGGCACACTTCTTTTCGATTCATGCATAAGCAAATGAAAATTCGGTCGGGTCTCGACCCGCAATCACACCCCCATTGAGTTGTATCAAAATGGAACACCATCTCACGCGGACGGAGCCAATCGTCACCCCTCTCTCTCTCTCTCTCTCTTCTCTCTCTCTCGTATAATTAATAGGCAAAATACAAAACCAAACAAATCGCTCATCGATTCGGCACAGAAAATCCCCCTTCCAGCGACGAGATCCTGAGATCTCGATCTCGATCTCCCTCTCGCTCCGCGCTCCATAGCCTTTTCGAGGCGAGATCTCAACCTTTTCCTCCGATCCGCTGCGGGGGTTCGTCTTGATTCGGCCGACGGAGAGAAATTATGGCCCCGGTCTCGGCTCTCGCCAAGTACAAGCTCGTCTTCCTCGGAGACCAATCCGTCGGCAAGACCAGCATCATCACTCGCTTCATGTACGACAAGTTCGACAACACGTACCAGGTCCCCCTCTCTCTCTCTCTCTCTCTCTCTCTCTCTCTCTTTTAACGACCTATTCGGTATGTCTTCTGGGTCGGTGGCGCTGATGGAATCCCGATCGCTTCTTGTCATTTCGTTGTTGTCTGAGTGATGCTTGGGTAGCGATCGGTTTTGCTGTTCGATGATTGAATTGGGTCGTCGCGTTTGTTCTCGATGCGATGATGGTGATGGGTTTGATCTTGATCCGTAGCCCCAGCTGTGGATCTTATAGCAGTGGTCATTTCTTATTATCGGTTTCCTCTTCCACTTTTGGGAGATCCAATGGTACCTTCATGATTGAGGGGCATCTGGCATTGTTGCTGGTGTTCCCCGTCTCAGCTTCGTGTGTTTATGTTTTATACATGCAGTTGGCAAGATCGTCTAAATTGATGTTCTTCTGGTTGTCGAGAACATCAAAGTTTCGGTTGTTGGGCCATTTTGCCTTGGTTGATCTTGAAGTTTCATGAAAATGGGCCCTGAATATTAATCTTGGCTGATCATGTAGATTAGAGAGTGGGGAAAATCTTATGCTTATTTCAACTTTTTGTAAATTAGCACTTTAAAAGATGTTAATTAGAAATTTGACGAGGGGATGCTGTCAATTTGTTGTAAATAGGTTGTCATAGATTTGGCCTAACTTTCAGCTCTTTGTGAGAATCATAAACACTGGGAGGTGGCCATCCAAAGTTTTAAATGCAATACCTTTGTGAAAATGTGCTACGCTGAAGACTTCTGTATAATTCAATAGCAGGCTTCAGAAAGTTGTTCTCTCTTTAATTGTTGGCATGTTTCACATGAAGTAATCCTATTAAGGGTACTGGATAGGTTGATTAGCTGTTTTTATGTTTTTAAGTTGAAAGTATAATGGCAGAAATACATTTTTGATAAAATTTGATGGGACATGAAGGTTTTGGGGGCATTACCTCTGAGCTAATCCGTTTATTTGCATTATAGCATCCCGCAAAAGCAGTTCATTATACTTATTGCTGAACTTTAAGATGCCATGATGACATTGACCTTTCATGATACTAACATGTTTGTCATGGTGGATTTTAGCTGCATCTGCAAAAGATTTTTTTTCTCTGTGTTTACCTCTAGGTACCTTCATTTGATTTTTTTAACATGGTTGAGTTATTGATTTTTCTGTGCATCGAATCTTCTCAGTAAACTGCCTGCTGTCCTATGATGCATTTGAATGCTGTAGCACATTAACTTAAGCTTTTTGTGGTATTACAATTGTCCAGGCCACTATCGGTATTGATTTTTTATCAAAGACGATGTACTTGGAAGATCGAACTGTTCGGTTGCAGCTCTGGTGAGATTTTAGTTAGTTTTCATGTTATGGGTGCACATATAGCTCCTCGTATTGATGTTGGTTTCTAGTGTTCATTACATGATGCATCCACAACGTTATGATGTAATAAGCAGAGATGGTACATGGGTTGGCCCATAAGTTGGCCGTTTTGAAGAAAAAATGTTGACTCGTGGAAATGGGTTGTATATGCATAGTCACAATATCAATTTGTCGTCATGCATCACAGTCGTATGACATTGAAGTGTTGCAAATTTTTATGGTTGAGGCTCTCGTGAAACCAGAGTTTGTCCAATATGCAAAAATGACCAAAGGTGCAATTTTATTGCCACTTATGAATTGACATGAGTAAGTAGTTTTCTAGGTTCAGTCAATCATGGTTCTTATTGTTGATTTATCTTTGTGTATCACAACAGTATTAGCTGAAGATGAGATTACTGAAGAGAGTTTTTCAATAGTTTTTGTGGCCACTAAGTAGCAGTGTTTAGAAACTCTTCAAAACTAGCCGATTAAACAGTTTGCCAAGTAGCAGTTATTCTCTTGGTATGGTTTTTTGATTGGTTCAATGGCTTCAACAGGGTAACAGAAACTGATCAGTTCAGTCTTTGGTATAGTTTGTAAAGACTGCTGAATATTCTTCCACCTATTTAGTTCTTCATGACATCATTTTCTACAAGTTGTCATGTTAGTCCTGTGGATGGTTGAGTTAGAGTTACACTACCAGCTTGTGAGTGTAGATTTGATTTATAATGCTTGTATTAAGGTTTATTTTTGACTGAGAAACATAAAATAGTATATTTCTGCACCTATTTATTGTTGTTGTCCTGATTGGATATGGCTTCTTTTAGTGCAGCAGGATATGCATTGATCCTTTTGTGACAATTTGTTCACTTGCATTAAAATCAAATGCTGATGTGTATTGCAGGGATACTGCTGGACAAGAAAGGTTTCGGAGCCTGATACCAAGTTACATAAGGGATTCTTCCGTAGCAGTCATTGTTTTTGATGTTGCAAGTATGATATTCTTGTTTCTGTTCCACCTAACCTCATGTCATTGGATGAAAATTATTGTCCCAACATGCAGTATGTATCAGAAGTTGTTTCTAGTCATATATCTGATTTCAGAGTTCTTTCTTTGCTATCAAATTCATATGCATTCTTCATCTTGTTAGGTGTCTCATCAATAAATATCTCCATATGCATGGGTTTGTGTGGCTTTCTTTTTCTTCTCACTGATTTTCTATTTTAGTTCCTCATGTCTGTTTTATCTTCCCATTCTGCATGTAATTCACAGATAGTGAATCCATCCTACTTCTATATTGGCTTCCTATCAGAAAGGGGATTTTAAGTCTTAACCTTCTCTATTTTAATTAAAATCCTGCTTGGTTTGCAACATTGGTTAAGGAATTGTGATTAAGTACCATTGTAAGAAAGTGCTTTGTGACTTAACCATTTAAATACTATATATTGAATAGGGAATAATGCTAGATCAAATACATTACATCTCCTGAGCTTCTTGCCTTCTTCAATTTTAGTTCCTTCCCATTTTATCTTTTATCTCTTGTGCGTGTGCACATGCACATGTGGCTCTTTTTTTTTTTTTCAAAATTTGGGTCTGGGACATCTGGATCACACCCTTGGCACCCATGAACAATTTTCTTTCCTAACAGAAGCTAGGAAGTTTAGGTTCTAGCGGTAGGTAGAATAGGTAGAAAATGCCAAATGCATTCTTTAAGTTGTGAATTATGACATAAGAATATAAATATTTGTGCATTTGTGGGAGTTATAAATGTCAAATTGCAATTATTTGTAATTTGAGCTTCTTATTTCTTAATCCCAGAAAATCATTAAAAAGCCGTAGTAGTAAATAGGAAGTACCTTAACAAGCTCTTAGTCTGCATGCAATTTGTCATTCAGCTAATATTGTTTCACTTTATATGGTTGGTCAGGCCGACAATCATTCCTCAATACTTCCAAATGGATTGAGGAGGTCCGCACTGAAAGGGGAAGTGATGTTATCATTGTACTCGTTGGAAACAAAACCGATCTAGTGGATAAGAGGTAAGTTTGCTCTATTTTATATTTTGGAATGAATTAAAGCTGTTTATCATGGGAATAAGAGTTACTGATTTGCTTTTGAAGTTAAATTTCATTCTCTGTTACCTTGAATTCTTGCAAGACTGCATTTCTCAACATTTGGTGTGCTCTTTGACTCTGTAATGTCATTGATAACAAGAAAATATTTTTCTTGTGAGTGTGGGAAATTACATTCTTCCTGTGGTCAATCTTTTAGACGTTACCTTCACCTCATGTTTTGCTTCTTTATATTGGCCAGGCAAGTGTCGATAGAAGAGGGAGAAGCCAAAGCTCGTGAGTTGAATGTGATGTTCATTGAAACTAGTGCAAAAGCTGGGTTCAACATAAAGGTAATCACCAAACGACTTGAACCTACTTGTTCCTGGCATTAAACAGCAAGCATGCTTTTTTTTTGTACAGAAAGAGTTTCTATTTACAACTGTCAATCTACTAGCATATACATACGGTAATGTTATGAGAGAGAGATCATCTGACTTGGAAATTCAAGCATTGTTTTTATCATACTAAAAGTTTAGAGTCCATGTAATAGGTTATAGCCCAAAAAGAAGTCTTATATAGTTAACCTTCTGAATACACTTTCTTACCATTCCCAAAGTACCTATTTTCTCCAGGCAATAATAAAATGGATCTAGTGGATGACTCTACTCTCAAATGCATCATTGTTTGTTATTCCTTTCCATGCTAACTGAAAAACGATGGCAGTAATATTGGACACTTGAAGATAGTTAACCAGTTGTCAGATCGCTATTATTAATCGCGTGACAACCATATGTTTAGAAAACTGCTCTCTTTCATTCACTTTCTTATAGTGAAGTGTCAATGTATCATACAGGATGGTAAAGCATACCCTGATCTTCAGTTGATCTGTCATTTAAGCTACTTTCCCTTCTACTTGTGTCGATTAGTTCATGTTCATGCTCACTTTTAATGCAAATGTATTTTGTTGAAAGTCAATCACTGGGCGAAATGTAAATTATCTTTTCGAACTTGTTTGTCTAGGCTTTGTTCCGTAAGATTGCAGCCGCCTTGCCAGGAATGGAGACACTTTCTTCAACGAAACAAGAAGACATGGTTGACGTCAATCTTAAGTCTACCAACCCAAATGCGTCTCAGTCACAACAGCAGTCTGGAGGATGTGCCTGTTGATAGATTCACGCTTGAGCATGTCATCTTTGCTGAACATTGTCTCGATATATGCTTCCTTTGTCATTTTGAAGTGTCTTGTAAGTTTATATTCTCATTTCCTTTTCATAGCATGGAGATTTTGGTCGGTTTGTTTTTACTTGTCCTCATACATAGGATCTGTCTGATTAGCCTTTTAGGTACTGATGTTTTGAACCTGGAATGACTCAGACTAGTACTAGTATTGTGATATAATTGAAGTCTATGTTTCCACTCTCGAAGTGGAAGAAAGGACCTTGCCGATAGAGTCGGGATTTCTCGGTCTCTTTGCATTTATGTTGAGGAATATAGAGAGCTGCAATGCTATTGAATTACATAACCGTGTGAATATTTTCATGCTAGAAATACAAATTGCAATAGTTTCAATGGAGGGTTGGCTGGTCAGCTCTTCGTGGTCTCCCTCTTTACTTTCTTTGTTTCTTTGTCCCTCAAAATCCTCGATGAGTCGCTGAAGTTGATGAGAAGAAATGAGATGAGTTACATCATAAAGTGGTGGCCTGAACACAATTCATAGCCATGCGTGGCTAGGGCAGAATTTCACAGCGCCCTCGCCTGTCGTCAATGGTGTCTGGAAGGACGAAAACTTAAAATTATTCCCCGAAGCGTAACAATAAGGCTATCTTACCTATGTTTGTCATTAGCTTTTATCTACTTTTAGGTGGAGCGATGAGGAAACTTACATCCTAGTTTTTACTACTCTACTAGTCGTTCGATCTGCGCTTTGCGCAACATTTCATTCTAACAGATCTCGCGGAGTTGGTTTATAGGGAATACAAGGATGAAACAACAGATGACTGATTAAATAGATATTAATGGACAAAAATCTAATATCAAACCAAGTAGATATTAGAAATTAATTGTGATTCATTTTATGCTAAACACTTCTTCGAGATGGAATTTTTTAGCCATATAACTCAACATAAATACTTCATTTAAGTAGGCAAAGAGTGACTGTTCAAAGACCAAGCTTCAAAGCATAAAATAGTCCGTGGAGCCGAATGGGTGGATGGGCTTCAGTTGCACGGAAGGCCTCTTCTTCTACGCGAGAGACAGGGAGAGAGAGTTTGTTATGCTTGTTAAATTTAGGATTTCTTTGGTTTATCTGAACTATAATTACTTCTATTCAAGGCATAAATATGGGTCTCAAATCAACCAGTCGGAGATCACGAGGCAAGCATACTCAAATCACCTCTTTTGAAGTTTCTTGAATTACACTCGAGGTAATAGATTCATGGATGGTTTTCAAAAGAAAAGATCGGAGGAATCAGGACCCTTGCTCGTCCCATCCCCTTCTTCCCCCTCCAAAATAAATATTCAATCCTCTCAACACTCGCAATCCAAAAGTTCGACGTCAGGGAGCTCGTCATCCCAACCTTTTCAAGAAGTGACTAGAAAGTTAATATACATGAGCTACGAAATATTTAGATTGAGCCAAGGTTACTTTGCATCATTCACAATCCAAAGACCTGAGGTTGGCGAGCGCTAGGTGAGGAGGGTCCAAGTGGACAATTCCCACTTTGAAATTGAGAACCAATCACTAAGGACCGGTTCTGAAAAAGTGAAACTGGGAACCATCCGTTGGTTCCATGAATCCACCTAGGAACCGGACGATCGATCTAGTCTGGTTCTTGGGTGGGTGCATGGAATCGGCCCCAGCAAGCTTCACGCACTCAGTGCAACATTTTCCTGTAAACCAAAGTAAAGAAAAAATTAAGAACTTCCCTATTCTTGATTGCAATATTAGTTTAAGGATTAGACTCATATTGAAAGTTGAGAATTGATAGATGTCGAGTTTAAGAGTTGAGGTCGTTAGTGAGAGATGGAGAGACCACTTAGGGTGCGTTTGATTCAGCATTCCCAGGGGGCTTTCAGCCTCTAGCCCCTTGGAGAAATGCTGGACCGTTTGGCAATCATTTTGAAGTAACTTTCAAGTGAAAGTCAACATTATAAAGGTTGAAAATCCAATGCTAGTAGAGACTAGTTTTGAGCTTTTAGGATGCGCATGATAAAATTTCTAGAACGGAAATTGATTTCTGGTCAGAAATTGATTTTTCAATTTCTATTTCAGAAATTGAGAAATTAAAAATTTTTGTTTATGATTTCTCCTTCAAATCTATTTCTGGAATAGAATTCTGTTTCAAAAATAGAAAAATCAAATTGCGTTACCAAACAAATTTATGTTCCAAACCTATTTCGGGAAATAGAGAAACAGAGAAATCAAGAAATATAAATTTTATCATGCGCAATCTTAGCATTTGGCCAAATGTTGAAACTTTTTTTTTTTGTTCCAAAACTATTATCACTCATTCTTCAAATTTCTTATTTTACCATCGTTATTATTTTTTTAAATGCCAAAATAATACTAAAAAAATTATATAAATTCTAAAAAAATGAATATGTTTTGGTCTTTTTAAAAAATAAATTATTTATATATTTGATTTTTTTAGCATTATTGTCAAATTTTATATTTGAAAAGTTGCATACATTAATTTTTCAATTTTAAACAAATAAAAATTCAAAAATTCCGACAAAGGGTTTGGTCTTTTTAAAAAAATTATATATAAATATATATGTATTTGATTTTTTAGAATTATTTGCAAATTTATATTTAAAAAGTTACACACATTATTTTTCAATTTTAAACAAATAAAAATTAAAAATTTTCGACCAAGGATTTTATCTTTTTTAAAAAAAAAAAACTTATATATATATGTGTGTGTGTGTGTGTGTGTGTGTGTGTGTGTGTGTGTGTGTGTGTGTGTGTGTGTGTGTGTATTTTATTTTTTAACATTATTGTCAAAATTTATATTTAAAAATTTGCATACATTATTTTTTTCCATTTTTAAACAAATAAAAATTAAAAAAATTAAAAAAACTAATGAAAGGGTTTGGTCTTTTTTAAATATATATATATGTATTTGAATTTTTTTAGCATTATTTTCAATTTTATATTTAAAAAGTTGCCTACATTATTTTTTCAAATTTAAACAAATAAAAATTAAAAATTCAACGAAGGATTTGGTCTTTTTTAATGTGTGTGTGTGTGTGTGTGTGTGTGTGTGTGTGTGTGATTTTTTTTAGCATTATTGTCAAATTTTATATTTAAAAATTCATACATTATTTTTTTTCAATTTTAAGCAAATAAAAATTAAAAAATTCCGATGAAGGGTTTGGTCTTTTTTAAAAAAAATATATATGTATTTGATTTTTTTAGTATTATTGTCAAAATTTATATTAAAAAAGTTGCATACATTATTTTTTTCAATTTTAAACAAATGAAATTTAAAAAATAATATTAATCACCCAAAGGGCTCATAGTTTACCAAACGGCCTTTGCATTTGCTTAAAGTCTTTTAGACTAAACCACTTTGCATTTTTCCAATGGACTTTCAAAATGCTGAACAAAATGCACCTTTAGACAAGATGAGAATGAGATGATATTAACACTTAGTCAATGGGTGTTAGGTGTTGAGTTTCATGGATTTTAGGGTTTTTTCTTTTATTAATTTTTTTTTTTTTTGTTGGAAACTTTTCAAAAATTTAAATATATATATTTTAACGGTCCAGTTCGGGTGAACAGTTCCACCCTACCCTCCAGTTTTAATAAAGTAGAACCGGTAACCGTTCCCTTGGAAACTGTCGATTTTGGTCCAATCCAGTTCGATTCCAAGCGGTTCAGGCGATTCTCAATTCCTTTGCACACCCTTAGCGAGCGCCTTGTCATTACCCCCGCAAGATGTTAGTGGCTGCAAGGTTGCTCCACACAAATTCTGTCACAGTTAGGCAATGCAATAAAAGTTATACAGAGGTCCACTTGCTACAGAATCGAACTGATGACTTTGTGAAACATACGCAACTCATTTAACATCATGTCAATTAACTTTACAAAAGGAGGAGAACCTATATAATAATACAAGAATCAATCACAACATCGCACTTGGAATGCCATCATATTCTATTACATCTCAAGGAACATCCCATTATAAGAAGAGCTTGCGGCCAAAAAAGGACAGCCCTACAATGCACAAACAGCCGGGAGACCGTGTACAACGATGCCCCCAAGGTCGGCCACCTACCTTTTTAACTCGACGCGAGGCCTCTCTTGCGATTCTTTCGTCCCTTTTCGACCCAATTTTTGCCTTTGTTTAAGGACAATCCCTCCTCCTTGAGAAGTGCATCGAACGCGTCCAAAAGAGCTCCTCAGTCTTCCAGGTTGTCCTGTTAACTGGCAAATTATGGGCACGATGCAGAAAAAGACAGCCTCCAGGTGACAAAGAAAAGGGGAGAATTGATGCCTTCCCCGAGAGATACAGGACAGTAATGACACGACTTTTGATTTTCCATTCCATATCGCTCTTAATGTTCTTAATTTGCCCTCGTCTATATGTTATTATAAGATTGAAATGTGATCTAGTCATAAGAAGATGCTTAACTTACCAAAGAAAAAGGACAAATTGGCAAAAGCGAGAAGTTACTAATCCATTTTTTTTGTACTGAAAAGTGCGCCTAATGAAATTCTTTGATCGTCCTCTCGGTACAACAACCAACCCCATTTCCTCCCCCCCCACTCTTTCTTTTTCTAGATTTTCGAACAAATGCGTTTTGAAATTATTGAAAGAAATATCAAAATGTTTTTCTGGTCGAAAAAATGTTAAATACAAAATGTTCATTTAGTGTTATTTTGTATAGTAATAAATAAAAGAAAACAATGTCAAGTATTTTGTTGTGTCAGTCAATTGAAGTTGTTAAATTATTATTACTTCGTCATGACATTGCATAAGGAAAGAAAACCAATTGCCCATGAAAACCGGCATTAGAAAAAGTGAAGCAAGTTCGAAACCATCTTATCGTTACATCTCACAATGCTCCTTGGTTGCATCTCGTTAGACTACAATGGTTGAACATCAATTCACAAAAATACCGTATTCTAATACAATTTCGCATAATCCCTTAATAAAATACAGAGTGTGTTACCGCACGAACAATTCAAAAGGTTTTTAACAAACGACCAAGATCTGTTCTCTTGTGACCCTACTGGGTCCAATCATCGAGGATCGGATCTCCATGGATTTTGTAGAAACGCCTCCCATGCTCATAGTCATGTGGAAACGTTCTCTCTTCGTGCCAAGTAGCTGGTGGATCCATTAGCATTTTGGCTGTGTACAATGGCGACAATTTTGCAGAACATGGATCGGCCTAAACATCGGCGAGCTGTCTTGGCCGGAAGGATGACAGCTTGTCCTAAAAATTTGCCCAAACCACGACATTCCCCTTGTAATAAGGACTTATGAACACCTTACATCCACGTGATTTTACTTTATATAAACATTTTTTGAGATCCTGCCATGTGGGATCATAACAAATACAATAATAATCTCAATTGCTTAGCCAATGCAATTTCTTCCTTTTCTCGCGGTTACCTCGAGCAACCTAAATGTAATCTTCCATCCAAATGCCACTGTTTATCACATTTAGGGACAATGTACCTGGCTTTTAATAATACTCGTCCGGAATCGTTGACGCTGACGCCCAAAAACTGGCCAAGTCTTTGACTGTTTACCTGGGGCCGAGAATACAATGGCTGAGTTTTTCGGGTTAGCAATAATGAGACTGCATTCATGTGACGAGAGCGATTTCCATGGGCCAATATGATAAGCTACGATAGACGACTTATGATCTGACAATATCTAGCGACGAATCAAGAGACATCTCTTCGAACGCCTCGTGCGTATCTGCGAGCCGTGACTCGTGCTTTTCTTTTCCTTCCACCACATTAATTTTCAAGTGACTCGATGTTTGTCCGCATGCATAAAGCAATGCAGTCGTGGGGGATTGAATTAACAACAGCAACGTCTATCCGATCCGGTTCTCACATGCGTTATTTTGTCAATATGACGATAACAACATAACCCCACACGTAAAAGTTGATAACTTTGACCAGAAAATTACCGGAGGTCCGCCCTTTTTTCACTAGGGTTTCCAAGGAAATTTCGCATGTCGTTCCTAACCCTCTCCTCCTGGATCCATCAGGACAATTTCGAAAATCCCAAACCGAACGCGGATGCTCATGAACTCATCCATGGCGACGGTGGTAAGGTTTTGATTTCCCCCAGCTGAGTCAAAGTCGACCAAACCTACAATGGATCCAAGAAGCAGTACGGGACATCATCGTCCTTCGTGAGATCCAAAGACCGAAGAGTCAGTCGTCCCTCATTAATGTAGTTCCCTATTCAAAAAGTCATCTTGGGACCTTTCCCTCCGCCTGTTTTGACCGGCACCGGCTCAAAGTCGTCGCCTCCTTCTCTTTACCATAGCATTCAACACGAACACTCTCAAACAATTTTCACTAATGTCACACTTGATTAATCACTCTTATCGCGGCTTAATAGTACTCGGAACGATTCCGGCTTGGAATAGTGATGGCGGGGTCCTAACTCTTGTGTCGTTGCTATAATTTGGGAAAAGTGCCAAAAAAGTCCTAAACCTTTTGTCATTGTGCCGATTTAGTCCTAAACCTTTTTTGGTGTCGATTTAGTCCTAAACCTTTTAAGTTGTGCCAATTCAGTCCATTTGGCCGGCCGGAGCCGACATGGACGCCGGCGAGACACCGTGGCCGGCGAACAATTTTTTATTATTTTTTTCGAATTTTTTTTTTTTTTTTTTCTACTTTCTTCTTCCTTCCGGCCGGCGCGCCGCGCCCGCCGGCCGGGCGAGGGCCGGCGAGGTCGCCTCGCCGGCCACCGGCGAGGCTCGCCCCGCCGCCACCGGCGGAGGCGAGGCTCGGCTTCGCCCGGCCGTGGCGAGGTCGAGCCTCGCCTCGGGCCGGGCGAGGCCGAGCCGCGCCTCGGGCCGGGCGACGGCAGCCTCGCCGTCGCCGGGCGAGGCTCGTCCCCGCCGGCTCGGCGGCGAAGGCGAGCCTCGCCCGGCCGACGGCGAGGCCGCCGTCGCCAGATCCGGCGAGGCTCGACCTCGCCACGGCCGGGCGAGGCCGAGCCTCGCCTCGGCTAGGCGACGGAGGCCTCGCCGTCGCCGGGCGAGGCCACCGTCGCCCATCCGGCGAGGCTCGACCTCGCCACGACCGGGCGAGGCCGCCGTCGCCCAGATCCGGCGAGGCTCGACCTCGCCACGGCTAGGCGAGGCCGAGCCTCGCCTCGGCTAGGCGACGGCGGCCTCGCCGTCGCCGGCCGAGGCTCGCCTTCGCCGGTGGCCGGCGGCAGGGCGAGCCTCGCCGCCCTCACCTCGGCCGGCCGGCGCCGGCGCGCCGCCGAGGAAGAAGAAAGTGGGAAAAAAAGAAAAAAAAATCGAAAAAAATTTAAAAAAATCGAAAAAATATTTAAAAATTATTAGAAAATTGTTCGCCGGCCAGTGTCTCCGGCCGGCGTCCACGCCAGCTCCGGCCGGCCAAATGGACTGAATTAGCACAACTTAAAAAGGTTTAGGACTAAATCGGCACCAAAAAAAGGTTTAGGACTTTTTTGGCACTTTTCCCTATAATTTTGAAACTGTTTTTTCCGCGCACTTGCCCAAAACTTGTACACTTTATGCACTACAAGACTTCCGTTAGGTGTGTTTGTGTTTTGCTGGACAGAAAATCTTATTTGAGTCTTTTTATGGTTGTTTTAGGCTCCGTATGTCTCGCGAAAAAGAAATTATTTAAAAAATATTTCCTAAAAAATAATCACTTATATCATCTGAAATAATTAGTTGATGAAAAATGTTGGGATATTATCGTGGACGATAAAAATATTATTCAATAATTTATTTTTGTAAACGACATGAGCGATCATTTCTAGCAAAATATATCCTAAATAATTAAATTTGATTAAATTGCCATATACAAATCCCTCCTGTCCATAAAAAACGTGCAGACCTAACCAAAGGATTAAAAATGCCATTCGGGAACACATCGTGGTACCGAACCGCAAGAAAAAAAGAAGTTTTAAGGACTGAATTAGCAAACCAGCGCAAACTTTAGAAACTCCTAATGCTATCATCCCATGCCTCTTTTATCGCCATTTTACATAAATTCTAAGGCTTTTTCTTTTTTGTCGGGTTACATAATTTTGGATTCAAACGGACATCCTGCAATGTTCCACCTTTATTACTCCCATGGCGTGAGGTAAGATGATCTATTGGATCGGTTTTCGCATATCAAACTAAATTTACCTTTTCAATCCAGTCCCATCCACGTCAAGAATAGTGATTCGTAAGGGTTTATTTGACTATGATTTGACTCGAGTAATTGTGTCCGCCGGGAATTAGATATAAAGCCCCACAATTTTTGCGCAAGATCCGATATGAGAGATAATTTTCCATAAGGAGGAGCTCCATTTGATATGTGAATAAATTCATCCCCAGTAAAACATGCTCCGCCTTTCTTAAATAGGACGACATTCTTTTGGTCGCGAATTCAGCATATACACTTCAGGTTTTATTCACATGTTAGAGGGGTTTCTTCTATCTCAACGGCAAGATACTCGCATGGTGATTCTCCTTCAATCTCTCGTCCACCCTCTAAGTTATTAAGTTATGATCCTTTGGTGAGCATTCTCATCGAACTTACCTAAGTATAGTGGTGGGGCACTTCCAGCATTCATGTCGGGTTTGTTCCCGTTGCAATTGGTCTAGGCAATACATTAAGATTGCATGGGTTTTGTCCCTCATTCATAAATTTATTAGTACAACAATGAATCCTTCTCTAACAAGGACCTATTAATTACATAAGGTTAATTACCTAATCAGTGTTAAACCTATTCTATGGAGTCAATTCAATCTTAAATTTTTTACTTGTGCAAAAGTAGTTCTAAGCGTTTGTCGAAATTCTAATATACTCATTTCAATTAATTTTCAATAGAAATTGCTAACGTGGCGATTCATTTATCTCGAACCATTATATGTGACACACCACCAAGTTAGTAATTTTGGACAAAAATTGACTGAAATGACTATATTGAATATTTGAATAAAGGTTTAGGACTACATTAGCAAAATTAAAAAAAAAAATTAGAACCGAATAGATATCTGTACAATAAGTTAAGGACTGATTGGAGAATTTCTCACAATTGCATGTCTCAATCAATGTTCAAACGGGCTTGTTTAACATATCTTGTTCCAGGACAGCAACATTATCTAATCCATGAATTTTTTAAACGTGTAGTGTTATCACCTATATATAAATTGGTTCAATTAAATTTCTAAACAAATTTAGGTTTAATGTCCTCTTCTTGTAATGAAAAATATGTATATCAAGAATAAGGCAAGTGGGACTAGAATATGCGCTACTAATAGATATCAAGAAAACTTGAGGGAGCATTCTTTTAATAAAAGAGAAGGTTTTGTCCCGATTGAACCATAATTTTTTTCTGTAGTACAAGATAATTTAGACTTTTTGTTAAATAATTAGGTTACCCAATCGAAACAATTAAAAAATTAGGAAAGATTTGTAAATTTACTAAAAATTCCAAAATCAATCAAAAAGTCGATAGAACATTGCACAAAAGACAGAAGAAAAAAAAAGTGCCAATGAAGTGTCTCGCTTAGCGGCTGGGAGAGTGGGGTTTGGACGCCCAAGTTCAAGGTTCAAGTCCCGGCAGAAGAGGCAAAAATTTGTAAAGAGCTAGAAGTGTCATTAGACATGTTTCATTTGAAAGGAAAAGAGCTCATCATAATTAAGGACAAGAGCTCATAATTAAGAGGACAAGGACTCATCATAATTAAGGACAAGAGCTCATAATTAAGAGGACAAGGACTCATCATAATTAAGGACAAGAACTCATCATATTAAGAACAAGAGCTCATAATTAAGAGGACAAGAGCTCATGATTGTTGAATGTATACCTATTTCAAATATATCTTTCAGCAAAGTCCAGTAAAATCGATGCTGTATCTTTCCCTTTTGTTGTTTTCCTTGAATGGAAAGGTTACTTGGAAAAAGTGAGATGGATTGTACTTGTTGTAATAAGGGCATTATTAAAAGTCCTTCGAAATTTTAAAAGATTTTTAGATATAACATATTCTTGAAATATAGGTTTTATACTATAAATACAAAATACCCTATCCACTTTTCGTCTCACATCTCTCATGAGATATTTATATCCTAAGTATATTCTCTTGTATCTAACTATATCCTATTTTAAAAAATACCAAGCACGGGATAAATTTTATCATATCCTAAATTTTATTTTGTCGACCAAACGTTATCATAATTTATAGGTTTAGACTTAATAGTCAATCTAATTCCTTAATTTTATTTTTGTTCATAATTTTTAATTTTTTTAAATAAGTTCGATGTTACAAAGTACAGAATGAAGTCACTTGCTCTTTTGTTAATGTGGCTACCAAGTCAGCATTACAGGACCTCTAAACTTTTGTCGACTGCCAAGTCACTTTTTCCTGTCATTTCTTCTTTTCTTCCATTTCTCCCTCCTCTTCTTCCACCATTTCCTTCTTCTTCCGCAACTCGTTGTCGTTCGTCACCAGCCCCAATCTACAATCCATCACCCTAGAGATCATATCACAATACCTTAGCGTCCTAGGCCAGGAGGCAGAGGCAGAGGTAGCAATTGGCGATAAATTCAAAGTTGTAGAGGCTTTTTTTAAGGGGAAGTAGCTTATGTATTGGAAAATGAGGAAGAAGTACGAATTTGAACGTGTGAAAGCATTTGGGTTGACCGATAACATTTTGTTTTTTTGTCGAAATTGACCGATAACATTAAACGATAGACTTACAATGTTTGATGGCCAAATTAGCAATTCCGCTGACCTTGCACAAAACTTGGAGAAACGCGTTTAAACAATACACCAATACCTCGGGCTTGTCGGGCTGTCCGTGTTGGTACTGTGCGCGGGTTCCCTGGGTTATTAAAAAAAAAAAAATAAAAATAAAAAAACGATACACCAAGCATTGAGAAAAATCCAAGGACTACCCATGACATTGCCGCTTCAGTATTCCAAAGAAAACTCAATTTTTTAAGGCGTAACAAATACAACTTATCGAGGCCAATTAATGAAAAAGTGAATCGTCCTAACATTTATTGAGAAGTCGTCGACTCCATGCGCTTAAATCCTAAAATTTTTATTTCAATCATTTAAATCCTCAAAAAATATACCATTTTCAATTCACTTTGAAGTGCTTTCTTCTATTAATAGAAAGACTTGATTGGACCAAAAGTTACACATTTTTCACTTTAAAAGCATCGACAAAAGGACATTAGAAATACTAAAATGTTTCATACAACGATCGTATTATAGTACTAAAAATTTTTGATGACTCACTTCAATGTCAAATTAGAAAGAAGGAAAAAAAAATCACTTAAATGTCTCTAACAATAAATTCTAACAAGAAAAACTACGTGACTTTTATAATTAAAACTCTAATAAAGTTGGCATTTTTTAAAAACCAGTCCACGCGACTTTTTCATGTGTACATTTCTCCCTCCTCTCCCTCCACATCATTTTTCTATTTTTTCCTTCTCTTTTCTTCCTACTGCGCCTTCGCCGGTCCATGCCGTTCATGTGCATAGACTACTCGACCACAACTTTACCAGCACTCGCCCATCACCACCCATACCTACAAGCTGCATCACAACCTACCTCCTACAACCCCCCCGTGACCTCAATTCCTTATCATCGTGAGGGTGTCGTGGCGCTCGAGTGACCCTAAATCTAGGGTTGTCCAAAGAGGAGGTTATCCCGGCTCAACAATGTTGAATTTGGTGTCTTGAGTGACTCGATCTTCTTCCTTGGCTCTCTCCACATCGACTCGGTCCTATGCCGGCTCTCTCCGCAACACCCCTAGGCGAAAAACGCCGTCCTTCAACGCTCACCGTCGCGGTTGCTCGCTCGCCAACGAATGACGCCACCATCTGCCGTTCCGACTCGCTTCTCGGCCAAGAAAGCTCCTAACCACTACAAAGCCACGCAAAGCCGTTGTCGTCCCATGCACGGCCACCATCGATCACCATGCCGCCACGGCCATTTTCCTGGAGGCATCACCCAACCAAGTACGAGCAGAGACACGGGCGACCACCATTAATCCATACCAGTTGCCAATATCTCAGGCTAGCCATAGATCAAAACCGCCCGCCGTTCCCCACCCTCGCTAGTCGTTGGCGGAGCCGCAATCAGTGCGTCCCATTTTTGCTCTGTTTTTCAACAAAGAAGGCTTGAAGACTTTGGGGTTCACATGAAGCTCGTTCAATAGCGTCAGCCACTAGTGACGTATTTCCTCACCATTTTCAAGCCGCTAGAGCCACCACTGACCGTCGCCGTCCCAAAGCGATAGAGAAGCGGCTCAATTCAGCGTTGTTTCTTGCTAGAAAGCTTGAAATGCTTCCAGCTCGTTTGATCCTCCTCTGCCGGCTTCCAATCATTAGCACGCGTCACTAGGAACCTTACCAGTTGAACAATCAACGATCACAGAGAACCGTCGATTCTCATCGTAGTCACCAGTGCTCCCTTTCGACCCGCTTCTTGGCCGAGAAAGCTCGAAGTGGCCTGCACTCGTTTGAAGGCCTATCCCTGACAAGTAGCTCGGGTGACATGTTTAAAGCCTCCCCGACATCCATTTGCAAGATTAAGCTGTTAATTTTGGGGCGAACCAAATTAGGCTTTCGATTTTGGGTTGTATTGGCTGTCAGGGTTTCATATTGGGGAATGGGGAATTTCTTTCAATTTGTGATTTAAGATTTATATTTTGGAGCAAACGTCGGGAGTCTATATGCTGACTGAACATGCTAGCGAGCGACGTCAGCCGGATAAATTAATAAGGGTCTTGCTAGCATAAGAATATTTGGAGTATTGTGATAAAAAATCTTTTTTTTTTTTTTTGGTAAAAAGTGATAATAATCTATTGTAAGTCACAAATTCTTAAGAAATGGATCCCATAAAAATTTATAATTATTTTGTGATTTTATTTTTATGATTCAAAATAAATTGTTATTTTCACAGTACATTAAAAACTGTCACGCAATCATTTTTCAATTAATAAAGCATGGTCACGTTAAATTTCCGACAGCATAAATTACAATCAGCATCCAAGCAATCGTTTAGAAAAAAAAGTGATCTGATAAAAAAAAAAATCGGCATAAGCAAGCATGGCACAAAAATTTTGACGTCTTTTGGACCTTTTGCTACAGGGGAATAAATATTTCAGGACGTAATGATCCGCGCGAAAAAAGAAAAGAATAGATCACCCCCAGCCGGACAAACGAGCAGGGAATCGATCCGATAATCGCCGTAGCTTTTTATTCCCTTTTTATACGGTCGCGCGCGCTCTCTCTAATCTCTCGACGTGTATGTAAATTGCCGCACTTTCAAAAAAAAATTAAAATTCACGCGATAAAAACTTTCTTAGAAGGAAACGAGGCACCACATTTTTTAATATAGAAAAAAAAATCCATTTCGAGAAACGGTCGTTAGTCCCACGCCCAAAATCCTCCTCTAATTTTCGAATTTTCAGACAAAAAAAGAAAAGAAAAAATAAAATAAAATAAAAGTCGCGCAACAACCAGAAAAGACAGCCGAGCCCCACCTCACTTTCGTTTGCCTTCCCTCCCTCCCTCCCCTCATCCCATTCCCATCCCTCCCCCAATCCCACCACCACCACTTTCACCCCCACTCAACAAGAGCCACCGCCACCCGCCACCCCACCCACCACCCGCCGCCTCCCGCCGCCGCCCGCCGCCGGGAGAGAGATACGGGATTAAGATACGCGGACCCTTTTGCGCGGCGGAGTAGATGAAGTGCAAGAAGCACCCGGGCGACCTCAGCAGCGGCGCCGGCGTCTGCGCCTCCTGCCTCCGCGAGCGCCTCTTCGCCCTCATGGCCGCCCAGGCCCAGGCTCAGGCTCGCGCTCAGGCTCAGGGCTCAGGCTCTGGCCCAGCGCGCCGCCGCCGCCGCCGCGGAGGAGCCCCGTAAATCCGACGCCCAGCCTCCTCCTCCCCCTCTCGTTCCCTCGCTCCGTGTCTCCCTACGTCTCTCGCCGGAAATCCGACGACGACCGCCACCACCCCCACCACCATCCCCACCACCGGTTCTACAGCACGCCGCAGGTCGCCCCTACGTACAGCGCGGCCTCGGAGGGCGGCGGCGGCGGCGGCGGCGGCGGGGGGGCGGGGGCTGGCCTCCCAGAGGTCTTACATCAAGAAGAGCCGGAAATTCTCCCTCCTCGCCTACTTGTTCAGATCCAGATCCGAGAAGCTCGATTCCGATCCGAATCCGGACTCCTCCGATGCGGATCCCAGGGGTTCCCGCGCCTCCCCTTCGCCCTCGTGGCTGTCTTTCCTCCCGGGCCGGCGGAGAGCGCAATCGCGGCTGTCCTCCTTCGAAGAAGTCTCCACCGTCGCCGCGGTCGATGGCCGATGCGGGAGGCCCTCCCGGATCCCGGCTCGCGGGATGTCGCCGGCGCTGGGAGAGGATTCCGATGGGAACACCGGCGGCGATTGGTCGCCTCGGGGCAACGGGTGCTCCTCCGAGACGTCGTTGTCGCCGCCGTGGTGGCGGAGGACGCCGGTGACCCCCGCCTACGCCCCCAAGTCGGCGACCCGGCCGAGGCCAGGCCACTCGAGGAACGTGTCCGGGTTCGCCTTCTGCCTGAGCCCGCTGGTGAGGGCGAGCCCCAGCCGGAACCGGAAGCAGAAGGGGTGCATGCCGCCGGAGGCCGGGTACTCCGGCGAGATCGGCAGGTCGTCGGCGAAGCCGCACCTCGCCACGGCGTCGTCGTTCGGCAAGAACCGGTCGCGCAAGCTAGCGGATTTCGGGAGAGCGCACCACCACAACCGTTGATTTGGACGCTGGCCGTTGACGTTGACTCAGGTGACGGTGGTGATCTGGTTTCTACGACGGGACGCGTCTTGCTCCCGTTGATTTTTGAGTTTTCTTTGGGTTTTTTCTTTTTAATTTTCTTCTTCTTCTTCTTCTTCTTCTTTTCACTTAACTTTTTTCTTATTTTTTATTTTTATTGTCCATATTATTAAACAAAGTACAGTCCGACACATACAATAATTTTTTTAGTGTACAAATAAAAATGGCCGATTTGCGAGTGCGTTGCTTTCACACATTAGCAACGACAAGTGATTGGAGTTACGTGTTTGCCCCTGTGCTCGATTGAATTTTACATTGTGGGTGTGTCCGAGTGGAATTGCTTTTTTATTTTTCTTGTCTGATTTAGAATAATTTATTGCCATCGAAAAAGAAGCATGTATGGATATCCTTTTTTCTTAATCTTCTGTCAAAACCAGAAAGATGCTGGATAGGAAGTTTACTAGATTTATTACAAGTGTAAGTAACTTTCTTTTCTGCGCTGAGTGGTCAAAGTGGGCAGTAGTGTTCGGGTCGATTTTCATAATGAGATTTCTTCTTAGGGTTAATATTTTTAAAATTTCACACCAGTGTCTCATGACAATTTTTTTTTGAACTTATTTTCGTCTCACAAAAACTCACAACTTTGTATTGAAAAATCTTAAAACAGTGCTTCCTGTCCAAATCTACAGCAAGATTTGGGTCAGGTTACCAATTTTGATTTTTCATGAGTGGAAATTTAATTTCAAGAAAATGTCTTATGAGTATAAATTTGAGATTTTTTGTAAGACGAAATTAGTTCGGAGAAAAATCGTGTTTGGAATGTTTAATGGTATTAACTTTTATTTTGGAAACTAATAATCAGTAGACAAATTTGGGTATAATATTGCTCTAGGAATCTATGACGTTTCCACATGGTCTTAAAATGATCATTAATGACAGAATCCAAATCATTCTCAAGTTTTGGTCCAATCAAAAGATTTGAGGGATGCTCGCAAATGGAATTTGGAGGAGGGTTTCTTTTAATAATCTGGTCCTAGAAGCACATTGCACAGGATGAGTTTCAGCTTTTTCCATGGTCAAATCAACATTAATTGCAATAGAATGTCAGTCAATTTAAACATTCCTATATGGTACTCCTTCCATTTGAACATGTTGGTCGTTGACCGGTTTGAGCATTAAGCGGTTGCAAATAGAATATTGGTTTTCATATGAACCAGTGCAATGCATAAGCAAAAATTGCTTTAACTTAAGCTTCACTTATTTGACCAAAAATAAATAATTTTAAAAATATTTGTTTAAAAATGATCAATTTTATTATTTACAAAATTGAATAAAGAAAAAATAATTTCATATTTAATGAAAATATTTAAACATAAATTGTTGTCGATCGTGAAAATTATATTTATTGAATAAATATTTCAAGTAATTTTACCCTTTTCAAAAACTTAAGCTATGATTTTTTTCAAAAAATATTTTTCGGACCATTCGTTTTCCCGAAATAAATGGAATCTAATTATCAGTTAATTTTACCCTTTTTCATGGCATCATTTATTTGACCTCGATCAGTAAGTTCCAACCTTATTCAAACTTATATGATTTGTCCGTGGTCCTCTAAGACGTTGCATATGCCAATGACATTAATTAAATTGGAAAAAAGGAAAAACCACAATTATCAAGCTAATGAAGTACCACTTTAGGGGCCACTAAGCGTGGTAAGGATATTGAAGGTTGGGGGGGGTAAGGATTACATGTGTACAATTCGACTCCCGTTCTATAAAAAATTCAACAAAGAGGAGAGGTGGAGCTAGAAGATAAAAGAACAAAATAACCGTTTTAGGGCGTTGCCTTTCTTTCCAAAAAGTGATAGTGACATCCAATATATTTTTAGTGGCTTCTACTTATTATAATGAGGTTTGTTGCGCTGATACTAGGGGTGTGCATGGTCCGGGCGGGTGTTCCCGACCTAGAACAAGGAACCGCCCGTTAAGGATCAGTTCCGAAAAATTGAAACGAGGATCCACCCGTTAGTTGCATGGATGCGATCCGGTTCCTGGGTGGATCCATGGAACCGGTCTCACAATAATAATAATATCATTTTCTCAAAAGCTCTGATCTTGATGGGAAACAACTTTGGTTTTCAACCATTATTGCTGGTTCTTTGCCGCCTGACCTATTCTTCTTCTCCTCCTCCTGCAGGCCTACTTCTTCATGTGCTTGCTTTTTGTCCACCAATTGCTTGATGTTTTGTCAAGAAGCACTTTGGACTTTTTAGCTTCAGCACCTCTCCATTTGGTGCACTTTGGACTTTTTTCCCATTTTAATTAATTTTTTTAATTATTTGATTTGGGTTTTGTTAATTTGTCGATTCCCTCAAGAATTACCAGTTTCGGACGATTTCGATTCGATTCCGGGCGATTCAAGTGGGTCTCGCTTCTTTTCCACACCCTTAACTAATACGGTGAAAATTTAGCATCCTAATTTAGTGCAAATGTCGTAATACCACGAGTCAAATCATGGCAATTAAGTCTAAAACAAGGGGAGAGCCTATATAGTTAATGGAAAAGCTTATCATCATCAAATGATTGTTTTGTAGACTAGGCATGTCATTTCATCTTGCTTTAAAAAATATCACGTGAAACGGATGACTTGTGCCGTCGGGAATATGTCCACTTTTCGATTGGGCTGTTGGATAATGCTAATAGACTTTTTTGTGCAGCACCTTATGTGTTACGCAATTTTCTTTTATAATTGATAAACTTGGCATGAGGGCCCAAATTATCAGTGAGGCAAAATTTGCAGTTCTTCTTTGAAGCAATATATATATAGGAAAAATCATTAAATTTTTCCATGGGCAACGCTTAAATATATTGGTGCTGTGATATAACTGATTTTTTTAATAAAAGACAATCGCACATATGTATATGGGTATTTAGATATGTATCATAATACTCCCCCAAAAAAAAAAAAAATACGTAAGCTGGACTTAGATGTAAACGCTAATAAGAGGCCAGGTGGACTTAAAACTCAAGACCTTGTTCTGGTATCATGTGAAATTTTGTGAGACCGCGGTCAATTATTTTAAAATCTTAAACTTTTAGATAATTGTGTGATTTAATATTTTAATATCCTCACACTCTACATGCTATATTTTCTTTTTAATGTTAACGGGCATTCAGTTAATTCTAAATATGGCTTTAGGTTTTGGAAGTCGATATGGTTTGCGAGACCCAACAAGCAAGGTCCTGGTCCTGGTTTGTCTTTCTCACGAGAAAGTCCTTAAGACATACGTTTTACGCATCGGTGACATATATAGAAAGAAGCCAATCGCACCAAACTGGCAAAGGGGCTGACAACTTTTATAAGATGTTTGGGAAACCGCTCACGTCCGTAGGACCATCAGAGCTGCAGTGCTCTTTTTAGGAAGTTGCCTCGCTCAGTTTTCAGGCGTTGTAGGTTTAAAACATGTACAGAATCTCGGCCTCTCAATTCTCAGCGTATAGACACTAGGTCCCAAGTTTTTTTTTTTTTTTTTTTTTTTGGGTCAAAAGTTCCCTAGTTCACTTGTTCAACGTTTTACTTTTACAGGATCTCGCTTACCCTTATCGTTGTCAATCAACATAATGTGGCAAAAATTATAATGGGGCCGGCTTCAAATCACAGGTAATTAAGCAGACCATTGAATGAACAAGCAATCTACCATTGCGATCAGATGCTCCTTCAACATAATTGTGGCCAACTAGGAGCCACATCTTGTTCAAGCCTTTTAATTTAGCATTTGATCCCTTCCTTGTAGTATCGAGTTGTAACAGGTGTACAAACTTTTTTGGAAAAATAAACCGATTGGTCCTAAATCTATTGTTCGAATGTCAATTCAATCTTAAAAACGTTTTAATTTTATCAATATAGTTCTAGATTTTGCATGAATTTGTATATAGTCCTTCCAACTATTTTTCACCTAAAAATTCTGATGTACCGGTCCAATTATCATCGACCGTCATATGTGACATGCTAATAATCTGATGTGGAAGAATTTAAATGAAACATGTGGTTTTAGATACTTTTTTGAATTTTTATTTCTCTCTTTTTTTCTTTTTCTTTTCTTTTCTTTAGTATTCATCTTTTTCTTCTAAGCCAGCAATAATGTTCACCCTCAGCCAATTCGATGCGAGTGATCCAACCTCAGCCTCAAGGACACGAGCAACGGCGAGTGCCAAAAGGACTTCAACCAAATCGACGGCGACGACAAGATCTCCCCTGCCATGCTAAGTACGATTGGGAGCTTGACCTCCACCTCATCCTTTACAAGTGAAACTGAGGGACTTCAAAAAAAAAAAAAAAAAAAAGTGAAACCCTCAGTCTCTCCTCTCACTTGAACCCGTCTCTTGGCTTTCAAGTTGACGCTCTTCCTTCTTTTTTTTTTTTTTTTTTTGTTATTTTGAATTTTCTTTTCAATAATAGGATTCATATATTATTTACATTAAATTATTATTTTCATTTTATTTTTTAAGAAGTTTATTATTTGAAAAAAACTTTTATACCATGAATATAGTAAATTCTATCTATCTTTATCCCATTTCTTTGTTAGATAATTATATGTAGATCATATCTCCTTATATCCAGCTTTATTCTGTTTTAAGCAAGAACTAGATACAACATAGGATCATTTTTATCATATCCCGACTTTTATCCTAGCCACCGAACCTAGCCTTAGTTTCTTCAAATGTTTCAAGCTTCACAAACCTCAAGTTGCACTACCACATGATCCATGTGTTGATCAAGCAATATAACCGACAGGACCCATGCTAGATTTGCTTACTAAAACTCACTCTTTGCGGATTTGGTGAATAGTGAAAAGAAATTTGAGAAGATGAATGGTAAGAAGGGAATTAAAGGGAAATTTTTTTTTAGTAATGTCATTTCTATCAACAATGGCCCACCTCAAATGCCAATTGTACCATGCAAGATTGTTGGAGCTGATTGAATCTCTATGTGAGACTTCCAACTTGGATTGGCCAGATGTCACATATTGAGGAATCATCAAATAAGTTTTAAATTGAAATATTTATGATTAAATTGGCAACTATACAATAGTTTTAAAGCCGATTGAGTAATTTTTACCAAACTTTCGCCCAATTCATTCACAAAAACACACATATTGGACCGGCTGCTCTATTTAAAAAAATATTCATATGAGTTCAAGAGATTGCTATATCAACATAATACATATGTGACACTTATTCTCACACTTCACAATTTTAACCCATCCTATTGTTCTTCACTATTCAAATACCTCATATCATATGTCACATCTTTTTTTTGTCATTATCACTATATACACATGAAATCGTATCAAAACAGACACAATTCACTTTAATATAAAAATAAAATATTGTTATGGACTTCACGAAAATATTAGAAGGAGGAGTAATTGCGTCTGCTCTGCAATTGTTAGGAATTGAGTAATCGACACTCCAATGCATATTATCAGCCCATGGCCAAATGAAGCTAAACTTCTGAGGAAACTTTACCCAAAAGTTCAATTTGAGGATGCCATATTGGTCCAGAAGATCTACTTTGACGTAAATAGTACAAAATTAATCAATTACATCGAAAATGTAAATGTGTATTACAATTCTATCCTTCAAAGAAATTTCATTCTCAAAATTTACCTAGTCTAACTTAATTTCGCCCCACACAACGTAACCTATATTGCCAATAAATGTAACAACATAAATCTTGTAAGCTTCCATTGCACCCTATACTTCCAGGATCTCAACCGCTCCTTTTCTCTCAATTTAAAGAAGCTTAAAAACACTTAATTGAGTCAGCTTAAAAACACTTAATTGAGTCAGCATCATCACTGAATAAGCATATTACTAATCATGTAATTCACATACCTCATCATCTAGGGATCAAACACACTACACCAATACACTTACAATGGATAATACAAACACAATCCTCAATTAAGAAAATATTCCAATAATGAATGCAAATGCTATGCAATACTATACATAACAAAGTGCTATCAAGGAAAAGTCATCCGAGTTCTTAAACCTCGTGAATAAAATGCAAACAAATACTAAGCCTTCAGATTAATAAAATTAAGTCCTAAAAACTTTTCCGGACAACTAAATCAACTTATTTTGATAGCCATTACTAGAGATGTCCGTCGTGGCACGCAAGTATTGCATACACGACATCCTCAAATTGAACTTTTCTACATTATCCCAATTATACAGATCTAAGGTTCACTTGTATGCTTGATAAAAGTCTAGGAATTGATTGCAGTAATTGAAAAAGTGACGACACGATTACATTTAATACCTAGCGACTTTGGGTGTATTATACAAAGAGTATACCATAGAGACATTCTTCCCTTGTATAATGTGTGATTCACTTAGTTCTTAATCCTGTGCTACATCCGAGAAGCTTGCTAGATGTCCTATGTTTTGCGACCTCTCTGGCCCGGCGTTTACTTTACTCCCTCGTCCGTCGATTTGGTATAGAACCGTCGTTTCTTGCCACATTTGTCCTTGAAAGTCACACTTATCATGGGGTCGTTCCTTCCCAATTCCACCTAAGTCTCGCGTAACTTTGATCAATCCCCCTAAACATCCATTTTATTTTGTGGACTCGGTATAGAGGGAGGCGGGTCAATTTTTCATCGCTCTCTAGAAGGACTTAACTATTCAAAGAAAGCAGATTTTTTATGTAAGGAATCCATCTATCCAACAATTTCTTGAAAGCGACGCATTGTCATTACAACTGTTCTAGTTGAACTAGTCTTTCCACAGACGGTTTATGAAATAAAAAAGATACAAAACAATAGAGGCTATGGCAAGAAAAGAAAAAACAAAATTGACTTGAGATTCACTATTAGAATGGTTTAAGCTCTCGGATTAGATTTTCTATCATGGTATCGGAACTAGATTCTATCCCCTTCGCGAGTGCATCTACCTCCAATAGTCAAATTTCCCATGCCATTCCAAATTTGACTTGCATGTGAGGGGGTGTTGAAATATTACACATTGCTCGACAATGGGTTTGACATTCTAACATAATCAATGAATGATAGTGAGAAAAATAACCACTTTGGTGAACCATTCCTCATTGTCAATTTGCCATGTGACCAAAACTTCTTCTTGACGTTAACTATTCGAAATAGTTAGCCATGCCAGCTTAGAGGAAAAAGAAGGGCTTGTCTCTAGGGACTTATAAGACTTGAGTCTCGCTTCTTTCTTCTTTAAAAGCATTCGGTCGGTACAGTCCTTTTGATTTGAAATTACTTCAAGGCCATTGTCAAGTACGTGATCCAAAGAGAAATTTCCTGAGTATCTTAGGCTATTCCTAACGAGCCCTGCTCCGCACTCGCCAAACTAAAACTCTCTAAAAACAAGAATAATCTAGAATCGTGCCACTTATTCCGAGTCGTTCTTGCATGGGTACTCGCATAAAACGTACCCGCAGAAAAAATCCCTTATAATTGCCTTTGTTAGGTCCTAAGCAAGACCTTAAAAGGCTTTGACCACCAAGAAAGTCTGGGTAGAAGCTGGGAGCCGAGTCTCGAAAAATATTCCGGCCCCATTGGTCACCCCGTCCAAACCCCTTTAAGGGGTAAGGGGGCCACCTTGGATGGGCGCGATGCCGATCCCGGGTAACCATTCCCGAGGAGGTACACCCGATGAAAAGGCCCGGCCGGGGAAACTCGGCCGCAGAAAAAATCCCTTATAATTGCCTTTGTTAATAAATTCAGGAAATTGTATAAAGGAATGATCAATTTTATATCATAAATATGAAACGACAAATTTACGCATCTGCACCAATAACATACCATACAAATACAAAAGTCTCGTGATCATGATAATGATATAGACCTAAGTATTATCAGCATTCACTTTCATGAGTTGTCGAGGAAATAAACAATGGCTTAAACCAAAAATAAAATAAAATTCACTTAGCAGGCACCAGAAGGTTGCTGAAATCTACTGAACAGCAGGTATACGGCAATTTTCACCTCCTAGCCATCAATTTACACTCCATTACCAATCGAGTAAACTGTAATCTTCCCGTTACATATTCGGCCACATCTAAGTACCTGAGTTCTGCAGTCCTTCCATAATTCAGATAAGAACTTTGCATCAGATCCCTTTTAACTATATGACCAAAACAATCCCACAATCCCTTAAGGGAAAGACATCGCCTTGGTTCATTTCTTCAAGAAGCCAAATAGCTTCTCCTTCACGGACCCTTTTGCCTGAGAAGAGGGAAAGAAATATGAACTGTGAGTTCGAATGAAAGAAAAGTGAGATTTCTTCTTAAATCTTAGCTCAAATCTCACCCATATCTCTTCAAATCAAAGATGAAGGTGATGTCTAACTGATGGGAGGTTTGACATTGAAGGATCCCAGCACTTGAGGTAAACTACAGTTCAAGTGAGATTTTCTTCCCGTGAAGAATTTCAAAAATGCTCATTAGGCTAGGTGTCAAAAGTCGGGTTCTGTGGCATTGATTGTCTCCGTCTGGTTAGAAATTTGGGCGGAACAACATTCGCAGATATTACATCTTTAAAGAATTTTTCTTGACTGGTTTAATGCGGAATCAAAAACGACAATAGCAAGATTTAATTCTTTAATTTTGATTGAGGATATCTATCGACTCTGACATCAAAAGAAAACAAAAGATAAAAATGACAAAGCGAATCTACGTACCGACTCTCCACCAAAATAAAAACATAAAAAAAGAAAAAACTGCGAGTTAAGCTACATCACCCTTTGACTATTCCCACCCTTATTTATCTTGATATGTATAGTATAGCCCTAATTAGATGATCCATGCAAATATGGATTCGCCATTGGTGGACAACTAGTAAGGGGTATGTCTATAATACTTCAGGTATATAGTGCAGCACTACGACATGTTGTCCTATTTAAGTACAAAAAAGTTGTAACATGTTGTACGATTGATTTAAGACATTATTACGATTCATCATAACCAAGTGGTGAACAATCGCAAAAAATCATGGTGGTAGAGTAGTACTAGTACATCTTGGAGATTCCGGTGAATATATAGGAAGAGCTCAACAGCCAAAATTGATGATTAATCAGCGACAGAGGGATACTCATCAAATCCATAATTGACTACTCTTGGACTAGACAACTCGTTCTATTCATGTTAAAAATATCGTGCGAAACTGCTGACTTGTGTCATTGGTAATATGTTCCTTTTCGATTGGTTATGGAATAACGGTTATTGACTTTTCTGCGCAGCAGCTTATGCGTACATAATTTTCTTTAGAACCTTGTTCGTCCCCGTCCCGTGTAAAGTCTATGGGCAATGATAGATATGTTTGTGCTATGACAGAACTATTCCCACCCCCATTTATTTTAATATATGTAATATAGTTCTATATAGATTATCCGTGCAAGTATGGATTCGCTGGGGGCAGACAACCAGTATATTTTAGGTGTTTCATACAACATTATGACGAGTCATGATAATTAAATACGATAATGTGAAAACTCATCGTAAAATCAATTTACCACGATAAGATGAACCATCATAGCCAAGTCTAAAGCAGTCATGAAAAAAAATGGAGCTAATCCCTTAAAAAGCCCCCAACTCTAAGTTCGATTTTAATTGTGCCCGGAGCTTTCTTTTGTTTAGAGAGAATCTCCAACTTTTACTTTAGTCCAAAATCTGCCCACGTGTCCCATAATTTTCACAGATTTCTTCAAGATTATCAACCTCAAAAGGCTGATATTGTTCATATGAAAGGGAGGGTGTTGACAAAGACGTCGATTCTAATAATAAACCTCGAACCGATCCTGATTTTAATAATTTTGAAGAAACTGGTGGCAATTTTTGGATGCCTAGGCAGATTTGAGACTAGAATGAAAGTTTGGAATTTTTCTTTTAAACAATAAAAAGGTTGAGGATAGAATTGAGATTGGACCTAAAGATGGGATTTTTTAGGAACTAGTCCTTAAAAACTGGGGGTATGATATACTGGTGTATCTTAGAAATTCCCGTGAATACATCGGAAGAACTTCTACTTTCTTCTTCTAATGGCCAAAATTGATGATGTGTCGATGGCAATGGGATGACTATAAAGTCAATGGAAAAGTATCGCCCCATCGAATACATTATTGATCACCTGTAGACTGGACAAGTCATCTTGTCCAGCTTAAAAAAAAAATATCATGTAAAACAGTTGACTTTGTCCGTCGGCAATGTGTTCCCTCTCGGTCGGGTTACTAGATAGCGTTTGTTGACTTCTCTGCTCAGCAGGCTGGTGTGAACACAATTCCTTTTTGATCGACAAGTCATTTTTACTAGCACTATCACAAGGACCTTTGAGCTCGAATTTGAAACCGTCTCGTTTGGTTCTGTAAGCATAACATTAAAAAATCTGGGGTATGGAAATTTGTAGCCCTACTGTACTGAACTTCAAATGCAAAGCAGCACGGCTGAAAACCGTTTAGGATTGCTTTCAGGTTTCAAGTTACAGGAATCCACTCAGCAGGAACCTGCCTCCTTCTCACATGTCTTTCTTCCTATGACTAGTCAGTGGTTTAAGATTAGGAAGCATATGAAAGTGGTTTCTTTAGGGTCATATTGAATTTGGTTTCACGTATCATTTAGTAAATTAAAATCTGGTGTTGCAACCGGCTCTTCTTGGTAAGTAGCTTCTGAAGTTGTCTCTTGATGATGAAAGCTGGTACTTGTCGATTTGGAAGGGGTATGTTATACACAGACGATTTCTAGCATTCATTCAACTTGAGCTATTGGGGCATAATTCTCCTTTAGAAGGACAAATAGGGTGGAGATCTCGTTCTACTCATGTTTTGGATTGTAGTACAGATCATTTCGTGCCCTAGCAACCAAAAAAAAACAAAGCACTACCTCATAATGCTCGACCTCCCTTATGATTCTCATAGTTTTAACAGAGTAGAGGATACGTCAGTATGGCTTAACAGTGGAAGTGAAATGGACAGCTTACAGGAGCTACTCCATGAACTCAACATAAATTGGCAATCCTTTCCCTTGGAAATTTCATCAGGAGAAGAAAGCATCTTAATCTCTAGGGGTCGGCTGAGTGCTAAGCGCCTAGTTTGGATCTAGCAAATCCACGTCCATATCATGGCGTCAGCCTCTCATATTAATCTTGCACCAATCTATGGATGGAGACAATTACATAATATATCTACATGAGACGGTTTGTGTATATCTATGAGGATTAGTTAAGCCACAAGATTCGGATACCCTGTTTTTTCCATAGGAAAATCGAGCCTTTTGTGGTGAGAGAGTGGTTGGAAGAGAGTTCTAACCACAGAAAAATTGAAACAGAAAGTGTTGGGTGCTGTGAGGAGGAGGTTTCTTTGTAACCAAGAATTAACCAGGAAGGCAGAATCTGTATCTCTTTTTGTGTCATTTGGAAGGAGAGAAATGATTTGAAACCTTGTAGATCCTTTCCAGTTGGTTATTAAAGGGGTGGGAGAGAAAGGAACCGTTGTTGATGTTTGTTGACCATACTCAATATTCTATGGATTAATTACAGATTTGGTCCTCTAAGTTTTAGAGTTTGTGCGATTTGGTCTTCTAACTTTTATTTCACGCAATGATGTCCTCTAACTTTATGAATTTGTGCAATTTCGTCCTCCAAGTTTTGTTTGGTGCAATTGAGTCCTCTAAATTTCTTGGTTTGTTCAGTTAAGTGCTTTGTTCACCCACTATAACTAATATTATCAAATCAAGGTTGTTCTTTTTTCTTGCTTTTCACCCTTTTTTACCAAATTAGTGTCACATGTTATTTTCTGTTAAGTAAGTAATGCCATGTCATTAATAGACTTGATGGTTTAGTTTAAGCGTTCGATGGAAGGAGTTGATTGCGCAAATTAAGAAAGCCAAAGTCTTAATTGCACGAATTTAAACTTATGGAATAAAATCGCAGAAACCCATAAAGTAGAAGAATATGATTGAACAAAAGAGAAGTTAGAGAACCAAATTGCACAAGATCTGAAACTTAAAAGCACTAAATACGTACTTAAGCCATTTACTTTTTAAGGAAAAAAAATGGAGGTTCTTATAAGTGACAGTCACAAGAACACAACTTGAATTTTTCAAGCAGAAAGACTCATCTTTTGCTAACTGAGATGCTAATTTACTGGTTCTAAAGTATTATCAAATCGTCATGCACTGCTTTAGTTACCAGAGGCCATGAAAGGTTCAATGTATTCACAATGTTGAACCCTACAAAAAAGGAAAAAAAAAATGGTAATGAGTCTTCTGATGCCCTACCTTTTTACGTCTCTTTGTCTCTCATACGTTCTCCAGCTGAATGTATCCCTGAAGAAGCATTTCTATCATTGGTGAGAATATGATATTTGCTGATGGAAGTCCATTCAAAGATGTAGAGTTCGGTATGTGTTTGCTATGAAATCTATCCTCTCTCTTGGTTATTTTTATATCCTAGGCAAATGCACCGGTGGAGAAAATTCAATTTATCTCTTTGAGTCCTAAGAAACCTTTGTTCTCTAGTTGCTGGTTTCTTTCTGGAAACTACTGCTGCAGATAAAAATTATAAAATCGATGAAGTCTAGAACAAATTCATTTTAGGAATATGTCCCATTTCATGAAGTAGCAGATACTTTATGCTCGTTCAAGGATGTCATGTTATTTTCAGCGTCTTTCATCTGCTTCATTTTCTCGAGATATGTATGTTTTCTTTCATTTTGGCTTTATCGTGCATAGTGTTGAACTTGTAAGATCTTTGTTTCGGATATGGACAGGGTGGGACTACTGATATCCTTTTAAAGACACTTCCTGAACAATGACTACCAACTGAAACATTGTCCTCATAGAAACTCATAGATCTGCTCTGTAACGCATACTATGTTGAACCTTCATAAGAAAATAAGCCTAGGGCAATGTGCTTTGTGGAGGGTATATGAACATTTGAAAGAACTTTCAAGGTCCACAGCCTCGTGTCGTTGGCTCTCGAACTGTAGCTTTCAGACACTCCATCCTCTCAACGGTTTTTGAGCTATACTAGCTATTGCTGTTTCCTGGTCAACGTTTTCTCAGGCCAGAGGCTATTCTTCTCCCTGTAGTGATCTCATTCCCCTTTGTTGTTGGTCTACTCAGCTGTGAATTGCCATATGGAACTAGTTTAGGTATGTTGCTTCTTCTCTAGAGCCTGAGTAGATTGCGTTTTGTCAGAGAACAGAGCTTGTTACAGAAACATTCAAGACTAATTGCATTCGTGAAACGGTTTTGCTGAATTCATGTCATGTTCGTTGATGATGGTCATGTTGGGCATTGCAACCCGAGAAATAATACATTCCTGTCTCGAAGGTCAGAGCCATCAATCAGGGTCATCATATACCACTTGTCGTCGGCAAATTTGATTTTTGCTTGCCAAGGTCCGACTCATATTTTTCCATGACATGCACGTTTTGTGAAAGTCTTCATGTGGCCCTCTTTGTTCTTAAGTAGTTGCTCCCACTTAGATACTCTCGTTGGCAATTGAAATAAATAGACAAAATTATAGCCTTTGAATTTTTCTATAAGATTGAGTTTTAACCCATTGAAAGTTAAATTTATGAATTCTTTCCCCATAGAGTGGAATAAAACATCATTTCTAGCTCTCTTGAATCAAGCAACAAATAGCTCAACCGATTCATTATCATATTGATAGATTCTATCTAAATCAACAATCAACACCTCAGGTATCATTATATAAAATTGAGGATGAAATTGTCTCTCCATCTTATGCCAAGTATGGATTAAATTAAAAGATACATTTGTATACCAAGTAAATACAATTTTTTTTAAAGAGAAATGAAACAACCTAAGTCTTGAAAATTCATTTGCTCCCACCTCTTCACATTGGACAATAAATTGATCAACATTTTCAATAGTCGATTGATCATCTTCATTGATGAATACAATGAAGTCAAGAGTCTTGAATCCTCTTGGGTATGGCATGTTATCAACCTAATTGGGATGTGGCTTTTTATATGCTAGTCTAACAATTCCTCCATCAGCACCTATTCATTGTGCAATCATATTTGTCATTTGCTAAATATCTAGAAATTGATAGACCTGACCTTCTTGCCCCTAGGTTCAAGGTGGATAGGTGGATAAGTTCATAATTCTTGCCCCCTTGGGTCATGATCTAGGTCCTGGTTGTCAACATTATGATTAACTAGCAAGTTAAGCGTATGGAGTACATTTCCTAGAGTTGGAGATGGAAGTACACCAAAAGGCCTTTCATTATCCACATTTGGAATAGGGTGTAAGAGTAGAATATTTTCATTATTTGTCATATGTCCCACTTGTTTTTGTCGACATTGTTAATCTGGAGAGGATTAACCTGATTATTCCCACTAGCCAAATTAACCTGATTGGAATTTCAGGCCTTTTCAAAAGCTAGAATGTTGACACCTAAAATTTTATCGATGAAGCGAACATGCACTCTTGGTAAAAATATATAAAAACCAATAACAATAATGAGATGAATAATAAATGACAAACCAATGTATAAATAAATAAAGAGGAGAAACCAATATCATCAGATTTTGAAACCCTTCAGCCCAAAATTTAAATAAACGCTAGCCCATTCCACGTGCTAGAACCGCAATTCATTAGACCAAGACCAATTAAACCTAAAGCCCATGAGAAATGGGCGCAGATGAGTAACAGAAGGAAGAGCCCACATAAAACAAAATCGATTTTCCGATGTTTGGTTCAAAAAAATACACTAATTTGAAAAAAAATAAAATCAGTCAATAAAAAAAAAACATTTTCAAATGCAATGAAGAGGAAATCATTTTCCCACATTTCTGGAGACCATTCTCCTTCTTCTCTCTCAATCTCCATGTTACTCTCCACTGCCCCCACGGAGCTCCCTTCCGCGTTCGATTGCTACCTCTTTGGAGACGACTCCCTCGGCTCGAGGTTCGGGAATCCTCAACCCTCACAAAGAAATCGCGGCTCTCCCCCGACTCGCTAGCAAACCCCAAGATCCTCGGCAACGAGTCTATGCATTCGCAGGTGGTCGTGAGGGTGCGATTGTGGGAGGGAGGCGGGTCCCAAGGCAGGGAGGCTCCGCGGTGGGGTTGGCCAGGCAAGTGCTGCGGACAGAATCAGACTAAATTTGAATGAGGCGTTGGAGGGAGAGGTGAGGTTGGAGAGAAAGGAAAAAGGAAAAAATAAATAAATAAAATTAAAAGTTAAAAATTCATTTTTTTGGATATTTATCCTAGAAAATTAACAGATATTTCACGCTAAACGGCGAAAAATGTTTTTTAATTTATTTTCAAGTTTGAGCCAAATATCGAAAAATGACTTTTAAAATAAATAATTTTTAGAAATGTCACTTTTTTTATAAAATAAATTCTTAAGAGAAACCCCAATTTTTCCATTTCCCAATCAAAAATCATCTAAAGGATCTTCTCGATTCCCCCTTCTCTCTCTCTCTCTAGAAGAATCGTCGTCTAGAGTAGTCGTTACGCCTTTAGGCACTTTGTTCGATCGTCCTCATGGCCACAAAAGAGCCTAGACCTATGCTTAGGACATAAGCAAAACTATTGAAATACAAAAGCTAGACCTACCTCCTAAAAAAATCGAGAACCGTCTCTCCATCTCTCCCCTCTCCCTCCCTCCCTAAGTTTGCGTAGCCTATATTTCTTGCCTTTATATTTTCTCGCAGGCCCGTCGCGGCCGCAAGTAGATAAGAAGGTCACGGTTGATCTGGGGCGGGTAGCTGCTGCTAGCCACCGTTGCGTTGCCCGCCTTCACTCTTTCGAGCTTTCCGTTTGTTTGGTTTTATATTTAAAGCATGTAATTAATGATAAAAAAAGACTTATTAATTCAGCAAGAGCACTTTGCTGGATTCAATTACTTACAATGATCAATTTTTTTTTTTTTGTAATTATGTTGTCAAACATATTACTTGGTTTGGTGTAGCGAAATTGTTTGTCTATCTTATTCATATATGATGTGGTGAAGTTATTGATTTTCGAAGTTTATAAAATGATATTTTTATATATCAGGATAATGAAAGATAATGGCAAGGCAATTCCACTAAAATACAAACGAACAATGTAACTCGAAAAATAAACTTGACACAACAAAAGATTTGCCAAAGGCAACAAATGTCGATTTGGCAAGAACATTTAGCTAAGGTGATGAATTTTTGTCTCTATAGAATTGACAAACACGAAAAATGTTCTTCGCTTTCGGCCAATGTAAGGCAACAAGGAATGAGTTTTGCTTTTGAGCGAGACAACCTTATTTTGTGGCTTTTGATTTTCACGCGATGCACTAGATTTACGAATCATGGATCTACGCTTCAAGCAAGCTTCTGAAACGGATCTCAGAAAGGATCAAAGAGAAGTGATATTAGAAAGCAATAAGTGGTATGGCTAAAATTATTTTTTTTTAAAAAGGAAGAAGATGAATGGTTGCATGGAAAAGGAAAATGTTAGGGCTAACAATACGACCTAGAAAGAGGGTTGTGAATATGTTGATTGAAAACTTCAAAAAATTTTGCAAGCAAGTATACTTTGACCATTGCAGAAACAAATTGATAATATTGAACGCGTGGTGCTATTCTCAAAGAGATTCAAGTGATAATGAGTAGATTGAGAAAATGCATAAATAGATGCATGATGGTTACTTATAGTTAAGTCTTCGTATAATTCAGCAAGTATTGGCTCTATTACACGATAGATCATAATACCATAATTACATGGAAATTTACCTATTACGCTTTGACGAGATATAATCAAGGCCTAGTTTCTCTTCTTATCATGTTATTAAAAATCATAAATGTAAAACCACTAGAATTTAAAAATGATTATGATATCTTTATTTCTAGAATACCATTACAATATGATCATCACTATATTATAATTCGAGATCCATATAAAAAGACATATTTTCTATAAAAAAAAAAAATGTGTAAATTAGTAAGCTACAAGTCATGATTTTTAAAAAAAAAAAAATATTGGTTCCTTAGCATTATTAAAATCATAATTATAAAATATACTTATGACAATAAATATTGTTTAAGTTAATTTGATAATAAATAACGATCAACAAATAAATTTTTTATCAGCAAAAAATAATGATAGCATGAATTTTGTGATAATGATGTAGTAAGCATAATTTAAATAAAAGTTCATATTATTAAATAACTATTCTTAAAATTTCCGAGAATTAAGCTTCAGAAAATGAGTAAATATAAAGTATAAATGTATTAGATAATGAATTTAATTTCTGATTCCAAGTAACCAGAGGTATAATACAATTATGCAGCGTAATCTAAGGAATGTAAAAACTGACACTATTTGGATTTTGCGGCAATATTCATATGACAAGAACAGCTATTCTTGATGTTATTTCGAATCAAACGAGGGAATAATTGTTTCATCAGAAATCGATTGGGAATGATCGTGGAAGTGTCCAAACTAGGTGGGACTGAAACCATATTCCTTATCTCTAATTTCGAACCAAACGAGAATAGAGCCACTTCATCGGAAGCAATCTGGGAATAAAATCACTATTAAATTAAACATATTATAAATCTTAAGCATGACAAATTCAAAGACCAATTTAGGACATCTTGGTCTTAAATAAATAAAAAAAATCACAAAAAACCCCCAAACTATGTCTATCGTGACACATTTATACCAAAAATTCCTATGTGACACATTTACTTTTATCAAGGTTCTGTTAGATTATTTTAAGCTAAAACATTGTCGTTTTTATTTTATTTAAGTCACGCGAGTATTATACTTTTTTGACGTTCATGTAAATAGATTTTTCAACAATTTTCATTGACAGAACTTTGACGGAAGGTAAATATATCATATGAGTATAAGTCTGTGATTTTTGATATCATAAAAAAGAGTTTAAGGCTTTTTAGTGACTTTTGCCCTAAATAAAAAGCAAAAAGCAATTTTTTTGGTGTTCTCTTTAAAATTTATAAATATCATTCAAATTTCGGAGAGATTAAGAGGAGAAAAAAAAACACATGTGAATATACGTGTCTAATATTCGAGCACGGCAGAAAATTTCAGGGGTTTCCCGTTTTAAGGAAAAGTCAAAGCACAATAGTCACAAGGATTTAAATTAAACAGGGAACAAAAGTAAGAGCCGATCGAGAAGGATCCTTGTCGATGATTGAATACGATGGCGATCTCTCGTGTTGAAAAATATCCGAATAAGATCGGACTGGCGCAGGCACGGGACAAGACATTATGTTTAGGGACAAGACCGGGTGGAAAAAATAAAAAAGAATCAGCATAGTTCTAGAATGTGCTTTGTTCCTAAGTTTCCACAAAATAAAAAAAATGAAAATGAAAAAGAAACAATTTATTCCTCAGTTTCTTTCCGATCGATGGACCCATCGAGATGACGACCGTTCTCAACCGCCCGACCTTGACAGGCCCCACCTCCAAAAATTCCATTTTCAGCCAATCCTAGTTTCTTTTCTTATCATGTTATTAAAATTCATAAATATCACGAAAAATTCTAATTTGATATATATATATATATGATAAATTTTTCATAAATTATTTTTTGATAATGAAAAAAATCTAAACTGATATATCTATAAAAAATTTTCTTTTTGTGACTGCGAACCGCCGCAAATGCAAAGAACCTAGCGACGTAAATCTTAAGCGGTGCTATCATAGGACCCACCATCACGACGCTGCACTTAAGACTAGTGGCAACCACGCTGGGATTCAAACTCCTCCCCTTTCGTGAGAGGGAGGGAGCTTGAGCCAACGCGCCACCACATGAGGTGGTATATCTATAATAAATTTACTCCAAATGAACACAAAAAACCCAAAACATGTCAAATTTACTACAAACTAATTTTTTTGACTGTCAAAAATCATAAACTAATACGTTTATCATAAATATACCACCCGTTAAATTGTATTAATACATAAAAAAAAATCACAAAACTAGTATAATTGTGACAAACGGAGATTAAAACATCCCAAATTGACATGCTTGTCATCTAATTTAATAATTTAATAGTAAAATTTAAATGAAACCAACAAAGGATAAAATTGTCATAATTGTATCGTTTGGGATAACTTTGTCAAAAGTGTACCAATTTAGAGTTTTGGTGGTTAAAAAATTTGTTAAGAGTAAATTTGTTACAAGTGTACAAATTTATGGTTTTTTGTGATATTAAACCTATTAAAAATCATAAATATAAAACCACTAAAATTTAAAAAGACATTTTTTGAGAAAAATTGTGTAGATTAGTATCCTACAAGTCATATATTTTTTTTATAATAATGGTGGATCCATAGCATTATTTAAAATTATAATTATTAAATGTACTTATTACAATAAAATATTGTTTAAGGTTATTTGATAATAAATAATGAATAATGAATAAAGAATAACTTTTTATTAGCAAAAATTAATGTTGCGATAACGATGTAATAATCATGATTAACTTCTAAGTTTGTATTATAAAATAAGTATTCTTAAAATATCCATGAATTGGAGTTATAACTATGAATTAAGCTTCGATAAATAAATAAATATAAACTATAAATGTTTAGATAATACACCAGAGGTATAATACAATTATGCAACGTCGTTTATGGAATGTAAAAAACTGACACTATTTCGATTTTGTGGCAATATTCATATTACAAGAACAGCTATTCTTGTCTTTACCAAAAAACAAAAAAGAACAGCTATTCTTGAATATTACTTTGAATCAAATGAGGGTATAACTGTTTCATGAGAAATTGATTGGAAATAAACATGGAAGTGTCCAAAGTAGGTCGGACTGAAAGAATAGAACTTTTTCATAGGAAGCAGTGAAAGAATAAAATTACTATCAAATTAAACATATTATAAAGCTCAAGCACAACAAATTCTGAGACAAATTTAGGGCAAATTTGTTTGGTCTTGAATAAGAGCAAAAAGTAATTTTTTTTTTTTTTGGTTTTCCCGTGAAAATTTAAAAATATCATTTGAATTTTGGAGAAATTACCAGAAAAAATCATATGCAAATATATGCATCTAACATTTGAACATTATGAAAACTTAAGGGTTTTGTGTTTTAAGAAAAGTCAAAGTACAAGAGCTGCAAGATTTCAATTATAAGCAAGAAGCAAAAGTAAGAGTCAATTTAAACATACCCTTATACTTGCTGATTAGGGTTGAACATGATCGTGAACTATCGTATCAAAAAGTTTACGAATAAAATGAGACTGTCGCAAGCATGGGACAACAAAATACTATGTTTAGGGACAAGCTTGGTGGAAATCGGAATAAACAATTTTACAAATGATTTATGAATCTCCGTTAGGGGTGTGCATGGTCCGGGCGGGCGGTTCCCGACCTAGAACCGGGAACCGCCCGCTAAGGACCGGTTCCGAAAAATCGGAACCGGGATCCACCCGTTTATTGCATGGATCCACCCGGGAACCGGACCGCCGGTCCGGTCCGGTTCCCGGGTGGATCCATGGAACCGATTTTGACGCCAAAAGTTCTGGTTTTCAACAAATAAACAATTTTGGTTTCCCGGACCGCCGGTCTGGAAGTTTTGAGCTCTAAAATTCCAAGTTCCAATCTCCAAAAACTAAAACAATAATTAATAGACGAATAATAGACGAATTTCTTTTGCATTAGTCCTCCCTCTCAAGCTCATTATCCACCATGAATTCTTTCGAAAGAAAATAATGAAAACAATAATAAAATGAGCAAAAAAGAAAGAAAAAAAGCAGAGAGAAAGAGATAGAACAAGGGACAGCAGAACCAAGCGGTGTTTTCGTTGAAGCAAAGCTCCTTTCCACACCAGAGAGCCGCTGGAGGGAGAAGCAAATCAACAGGGTACTACAATTGCAAGTCTTTCATTACTATACAAGGCCGTAGACAATTAAATCACCCGCACAAATGCGAAGGGGCGGACAGCGGTGGCGAGGAGCAACAACGGCGGCGTCGAGGCTCGGGGAGGAATCAAAGACGAAGGGACCGAGCGTCGGCGAGGGGGCGGACAGCGAGGCGGATGTGGCGAGTGGCGACCGGCGCGAGGGGGCGGACAAAGGGCGAAGGAGGAGCAGCGGCGGCGGCGTGGATGCTTGGGGAGGAATCGAAGACGAAGACAAGAGATTGAGGAAGAAACAGAGAGAGAATCAAAGACTGAGGAAGAAATCGGAAGAGATGAGACGCGAATTAGGGCTTCGTACCTTGTTGAGTGACGGAAAAGGGGCTCGGTCGAGAGTTCTTGCGAGGGTGGAAGAGCAAATGGTTGTGGTGGGAGGCGACTGGCGCGAGGGGCCGGACAGCAACGGCGGAGGAGCAGCGGTTGTGGCGAGTGGCGACCGGCGCGAGGGGGCGGACAGTGGCGGAGGAGGAGCAGCGGCGGCGGCGTGGATGCTTGGTGAGGAATCGAAGACGAGGAGAAGAGATTGAGGAAGAAACAGAGAGATAATCAAAGACTGAGGAAGAAATCGGAAGAGATGAGACGCGAATTAGGGCTTCGTACCTTGTTGAGTGACGGAAAAGGGGCTCGCCGGCTCGGTCGAGAGTTCTTGCGAGAGGTGGAGGAGCAAATGGCGGTTGTGGCGAGTGGCGACCGGCGCGAGGGGGCGGACGGTGGCGGAGGAGGAGCAGCGGCGGCGTGGATACTCGGGGTGGAACCGTGGAATCGAAGACGAAGAGAAGGAAAGGAACAGAGAGAATCGAAGGTCAAGAAGAAGAAACACGAATTAGGGCTTCGCGAATTAGGGGGCTTCGCGACTTTTGTTTTTTATTTTTTTTTAATTATAAATAGTACCGGTCCGGTCCGGGTGGGCGGGCGGGCGGATCCGCGCACGGAACCGGGAACCGGACCGGTTCCCACTGCTCTCAACAATTGGACCCGGAACCGGACCGGTTCCCTCAAGAACCGCCGGTTCCGGCGGTTCCGGGGGTTCCGGCGGTCCGGGCCGTTCCGGTCCAATGCACACCCCTAATCTCCGTTCAATTAAATGTTGTTTAAATAAGGAGATCACTAAGAGGAAGTCCAAATTCAAGCCTATCAATATATCTGGTTGAACTCATGATAAACCTCACACGAATATCTCAACAACCTCTTCTTTATATGTGATCTCACAGTTAATTTTGCCTCATTAATTCAAATATCATTTTACATCAACTCTCCAACAAAGATATGTTGATTGTATTACATCACACTAATTATTCGATATAAGACTTTTTATTTAATACGGTTCACAAGTGCATCTCAACAGACGAACAATCAAATTAACACAGAGTGTTTGGTCGATTTTCATTATATGTTTTAATTTACAAGATCTTGAATAAATATTACTTTTTTCCGTGGTGAATTATATAAAAGGATTATTCATCTTGCCGATGGACTGCCACTACTCTTATAAAATTTAATGTACCATTCTCCGTCCCGATTCGATGTCTATTTTTAGCCTCATTATTTAAGGAGGAAAACAACCATACTTATCATTCAATCTGGCGAAAACTTCGGGTGACTTTTATTGGGGTCAATCCAAATCGTAGATAGTGCTCCGCCGCAGAGTGGCCAAGAATTCCACCAATCGGAAGGTTGACCGGTTATGAGCGAATGGGTGCAATTAACAACGGAGGGTGCGCGAATGGGGATGGACAAAGTGCTGAGCGGGACGGGTTAAACCCTCCTCTTATCCAGTTCCATTATTATAGCCACTAATTAAAATAAAAAATTTATTTATTGATATATATTGATTAATAGGAGTTTTTTCTTTTTAACTCCTTTTCTTTTGAAAGAAGCCGCCGCCTCTCTTTAGTGCCGTCCCTGAGGACCTGCCCTCTTTCCTCCTCCCTCTTTTGAATCTTCTCCGTCTTTCTTTTCTCCCCCAATCGGTTTTGGAAGTTTGTGCGTGAATAAATTTCTGCAGTTAGATTTGAGGTGAATATGGGACTAGTTTAGCCATTTAGTCAATCAACAACCACCGAGGAGGATGCTTGTAATGTGGCTCCGCAACCTCTCCAAAGTTAGGCCACTCTTCTCTCCTGATTTAGATTTAGGTCAAGTTTTAGGGCTTAAACTCTCTCGAACTAAATTAAAATATAAATTTGGGAGCACCTTATGGGTATTTGATTTGATACTAGTGTCTTGCACAATAATGGCAATGAATATCTAAATACGCACAGCAAGCCTTTGCGAATGGAGTGGGAGATTTTGGTATGTGTTCATTACTAAATTTGGTGATCGACAGTTGCTCATTTACAATGCTAGATTTGTTCTCGAAAGACGAGTGTATGCTTCTAATTTGCAAACTGTGCTTTGTTATTTATTTATGACTTTTTGTTTATTCTATAGTTATTTGAGATCTGTTACGCTTGGAAGCCTTCTAGGTACCTCTCTCGAATATTATTTGATATGCGAATGGTATCTTCCTTTATACAAACAAAAAAACTACATATATATTTTTTTAAATAAGAAAAAATTCAAGGTCGGTTAGATAGATTCCTATATATTTGCGAACTAAAGCTAAAGATGACCGTAATATCTCTCGTGTTTGAAACATATAGATGAGATCCGACTGGTGCAAGCACGGGACCATGACACCCTATGTCTAGCGACAAGATTGCGAGGAAAAAAGGGAATTCGATTAGCATAGTTCTAGAAAAGTGGACAAACTAGGCTGGAAAGAAGCTATATAATTTCCTAAGTTTCCACACACAAAAAAAAATGAAAAAAGAAAGTATATTCCTAGTTGCTTTCCGTTCAACGGACGACCGAAATGACGACCGTTCTCAGCCGTCCAACTTTGACAGCTTCAGCTCCCAAAGAAAAAAAAGAAAAAGAAATAGCAGCTCCAAAAAATTCCATTTTTCATTTTTCTTTTAAATTTTATAGCAGAGATCCGTTACAGGCAACATTCACACGTCAGCATCAATCGAATAAAAAAAAAAAACAAGAAGGAAGAAAAAGAAGAGAAGCAAGCTTCTGCTAATGGAAACCGTGGTGGACCCCATCCCGCCCCACTACCGACTTTCAAAATTTCAAAATAAACTTTCAGTGGGGACGACCGCACCGGATCCCCCCATCCGAAAACTTTCAGTGGGGACGAATTTTATCGCCCGGCACCGGCTGCGACGTTTTCCCGAAATAACAGGCCAAAATCCAGCCCGAGAAAGAGAAGCTTCCACGCGAACACAATCTCTGTCTATCTGTCTCTCTCTCTCTACGCGTTCTTCTCAAGTCAAGCTCTTCGGACGCCGATCGACGCGCTCGGCTTCTCTCTCCTCTCTCTCTCTCTTTCTCTCTCTACCTCGGCGGGCGCTTAGGGTTTGGTGTCCTGGAGCAGTTGCAGTAGCTGCGAGGGGTTAGTTAGTTCGGGGTTTAGCTTAAGCTCGGTCGGAGGTGCGTTGCGGGAACGATGGCGACGATGGAGAGCTTGATCGGGCTGGTGAACCGGATCCAGAGGGCCTGCACGGCGCTCGGAGACCACGGCGGCGGGGACAACACCTTCTCCTCGCTCTGGGAGGCCCTCCCCTCCGTCGCCGTCGTCGGCGGCCAGGTCTCTCTCTCTTTTTCTCTCTCTCTCTCTCTAGATTTCTTCGCTCGGTCTTCGGGGCGGCCGAGGTGGCGAATTCCGTTATCGAGTTTTTTCGGCGGAGGAGACTTAGGAGGAATGTCTTGCTCTTTTTTTCTTTTTTAGTGAGGGAGGCGAAACGGAAATCCATTTTTTAAGGGAGGAGAGAGAGAGAGGAAATCGGAGAGGGGTGTATCCCGAGTCTAATTTAGTAAAAATCGCGATGGATGATCTGTTAAGCTTGTAGATGCTGCTCGGGACTTTACTGCGAGTGGAATTGTCTGACCGGTTGTGCAATTCACGTTTTTGGGTGCAGAGTTCCGGGAAATCTTCGGTACTCGAGAGCATTGTGGGCAGGGACTTTCTACCCCGAGGATCCGGTTCGTGCTCTCGACACGTTCGTCCTGTTTGATTCGAAACATTTCGACATTTCGACGCGAATGAGCGGCGTGTGTTGTGTGATTGTATGCTGAGGTGGTTGTTTTGCGATGATGGGGCAGGTATTGTGACGAGGCGGCCTTTGGTCCTGCAGCTTCACAGGACGGAAGATGGATCACAAGAATATGCCGAGTTCCTTCATCTGCCCAAGAGGAGATTTTCTGATTTCGGTACTGACTGTTTTCCTTCTGATTCCATTTGATCCATGTTCTCGGTCGCGTTTTCGTTTCTTGGGTAATGAATGGAATTCGGTCCTCAGTTCAGCATGTGTTGTCCTGCATTCACGGATGAAGTGTCCCTAATTTGCAACGTGTGAAGAGTAACCATCCAATTATTGAGGACGAAGTTTCTCTAATTGATATTGAAGCGACTAATTAGGACTTGGTCTTTTTTATTTTTCGAGTTCCGGCCAATAAACCTCCTGAGTCATGTCTGCAATGGACGTTGTCCTTTCTACTTTTTCTCTGCCTCCACGAAGTCATTTTGTGCCTTGTCTTACAGTTGCAGCTACGATCTGCTTCTGATGTCATGTAGAAGTGAGACTGAGCCAGTATGAGAGAAGATTGGAGTCCTTGTCTCTGTTATTATACTCAGTTGCAACTTTTGGTGCACTGTGGCAATTATTGAAATTGCTAGGTGCTGGTTCCATTTACAGTCCTCCAATGTGTGTAAAATAGCTCAGGATTTTTTTTTTTTTGGTTTTATTAGTTAAAAATTGGCATCACTTTCTATCCAGTCATCTTTCACGAGTGGCACCTTTTATGACAATAGTGTGGGACAGTGACCCCCCTTAAAATTGGTCTCCAGAACTGATTGCTTTTTTCCCTAGTCCTTAAGTGAAAGTAGTTGAGCTATGCCACTTCTGTTTTCTAACAGTTGTCTGCATGGATTGATTTGTAACTTGTCTTATGTCTGCTTGAAATTTAAAATGATTTAGGCGACACATTCAGATCATAATAATCTATATTTCTTGTGCTCAATTCAGAATATACTCATAAGGATGGACCTTTTTCTCAGTGCACATTACTATTTTCAGTGTCATCGTCCAGTTTCTGCCCATCCATTGATAAAATCACGATTGTGGTCCCTATTTGTTGCACTATTTTCTTATCCTGACACCATAATTGCCCTTGTGATTTCAGCCCTCGTCCGGAAGGAAATTCAGGATGAAACTGACCGAGTTACTGGGAGGACAAAGCAAATATCTCCTATTCCAATTCATCTTAGCATATACTCTCCAAATGGTATGTTTGAGCTTGCATTCTTGCAGCAATAGAAACTTTGCTGTATTTCTTCATTATGCTGCACTTGTAAAATTTGCAGCACTAGGTCCTTTTAGTTGCCGTAATAGATAAAACATGGGGTTTTTTTTGCGCGATTTCTTTAGCTTTAGTTTTTGTTGCCTGCTTGCTGATTCAATTTTCCTATTTTGTTCTTGAAATGTTTTACAAGATGTTGTTCTGTTGATCATTTCCTTTGTTGTTTCTTCCTCCTATAGTTTATTTCTTGCCATCTAACTGTGTAACTCGAAATGCCATGTTGATTGCCAATGTACATTCGTTTGTTAGGATTGAATGTTGTTGTTGTCCCAAAATGCAGGTTTTGGCTTTTTTATACTAAGAGAAAAGACTGAGTTTGATATAATTGATCAGTCAAAATGTAGGTTTTATGTTTTTCGAGTGTTGTACATAAAACTTACTGATTCATGTTTACTTTAACCTTTAGATATGATTTCTTAGTTATTAAGCCTCTATTTGCTCTTTTGGGGGGTATGATACAATCGCTGTTTGTGTTTCTGATAAATCTGTTTCTTAGCTTTGGCATATCATTCTATAATTGCAACTCTTATCTTATCTGCTTCTCTTTGATTTTTTGTTTGTCTTTTTGGCAGTTGTCAACTTAACCCTGATTGATTTGCCTGGTTTAACAAAGGTTGCTGTCGGTATGTTTCTTCTTTAGTTTAACTTGGCATTAAACTTTTACCCAATATGTTTTCCTTGTACTGAAGAGAGATTTTTCCTCTTCAGAGGGACAGCCCGAATCTGTTGTTGAAGACATTGAGAACATGGTTCGATCATATGTTGAGAAGGTAATGAGATGCTGCCCATTTTTAAGATACACGATATTTGCTTTGAAGTCTTCAAATGGGCATGACCATACTGTATCATTCTATGCAATGTATACTGCTGTTTTATCAGGCTTAACTTTTGATCGAGTTGAAGGAAAATATTGGCTCTCTTAGTTTTTCTTTCCGGTGTATGCACGTCATCAGGTTATAGCTAATGTTGAAAGAAGCCGCAAAAGAATGTGATAGTTTGGTGAAGCAGTTTTGGTTTGCCTTAGAACTTGTTCAGGAGTTAGAATAAGTGTTTCAGGTTCTCTTTGCTTTATTTTCTAAAGGTTTATGTTATGGAAACTGGTTATGTATGTACAAGTGAATATGCTCTTTGTGAAACAGCTTGATCAGAGTGATGATGAATTAAGAAGTTGTAGATCATTTCAAGTCTTTGGATGGTTGTTGACTATTTTCTTATTTATTGGATGTTCTTTGGGCATTGGAAATTGCTGAGCCGGAGATGATCATAAATTTTGTGCTTCTGTACTAATGCTTAATATTTGATTAAACTTCTGTTTTTTGTAGCCTAGTAGCATCATACTAGCAATATCTCCAGCGAATCAGGATATCGCCACTTCAGATGCAATCAAGCTTGCCAGGGAGGTGGATCCTACAGGTATGGTCTGCTTGTTGTGGTGACAGTTACTAATTTTTTTTTCCCGATTTGGATGTCATTAGTCATAATTCACAAAGATGTCTTCATCAGGTGAACGGACATTTGGAGTCTTGACTAAGCTGGATTTGATGGACAAAGGAACTAATGCTCTGGATGTACTCTCTCTCTCTCTCTCTCTCTCTCTCTCTCTGTGTTCATGTCTGTCACACACGCGCTTGTCTCTGTCCCTGGGCATGTGTATGAGTCAGTGTGCCTGTGTCTCTTGGGATATTCTGTATGCAATTTCTTTTGCTACATTCAACCCTTTGTTGGGCTAAAAATGACCAGCTACATATTTTCTTATGTGCGCTCTTTACACTCAGGTTCTCGAAGGAAGATCTTACCGGCTGCAGCAACCTTGGGTTGGTATTGTGAATCGATCACAAGCTGATATCAACAAAAATGTGGATATGATTGTCGCGAGGCGCAAGGAGCGTGAATACTTTGCAACAAGTGCTGACTATGGACACTTGGCCAGCAAAATGGGTTCAGAGTATCTTGCAAAGCTCCTGTCAAAGGTTTGACCACTCTTTGCATTATCATGGAAGTTCTATTACTTTGGAAGGATTTATTTGTAACAAATTGATCTTGGTTCAGCACCTGGAGTCTGTGATTAGGGCACGGATACCGAGTATTACATCCTTGATTAATAAGAGCATTGATGAACTTGAATCAGAAATGGATCATCTTGGGAGGCCCATTGCAGTGGATGCTGGGGTGAGTATTGTGTAAATGTGCAATTATTGATGAAACTGGTGTTCCTTTTACTGTGTTTAACTGAATTCTGTTTCTATAGGCTCAATTATACACTATCTTGGAGCTTTGTCGTGCATTTGACAGGATCTTTAAAGAGCATCTGGATGGAGGGTAAATACCTTTGACCTTTTATCTCTCACTCCATACAGATTGATGACATTTGGTGGTTGAATAACCTTTATGCTTTTTTGTTATTATACTTTATGATTGGTTGTGTAATTCATGGGAAAAAAGTGGTATAATGACCAAAATTTCTCCCCATTCAAATTATTATTGGTTTGTTGGTTGTACCTCATCTGTCAAGTTGCATGCAACTGTTTTGTGGATAATGTACAATTGGAGTATGGTCACGGAGTGATAGTTTGAAAGAAAAATTATTTTTCCTTGACATTCTTGAGCTGCTGAGCTTTGCATAGTACATGTTCCCATCACCTTGAACTGGGATCTTTCATTGTTGATGGGAATGTGGTATTCGTAACTTTTTAACTGTTAGCTGAAATTGTTTAGGTGACAAAAACTAGAAATTACTTAGTTCTTCTATTGAGTGAAAACTTCTAAATGCTGATCAAAGAGAATGTTCCTTTGTATATTCAATAATTTTATGTAGCTTAAATTCATTCTGTCCTCTATCCTGTGTATTTCTTATTAAGTTGGTTGTTTCCTATTTCTTTTTCAGGCGACCAGGAGGTGATCGTATTTATGGAGTTTTTGATAACCAGCTTCCTGCTGCTTTGAGGAAGCTTCCATTTGATCGACATCTCTCTATTCATAATGTTAAGAAGGTCGTGTCGGAGGCTGATGGTTACCAACCTCACCTGATTGCTCCAGAGCAGGGTTACCGGCGATTAATTGAGGGGTCTCTGAACTACTTTAGAGGCCCAGCTGAAGCCTCGGTGGATGCTGTAAGTGGTTTCTTTTTCTGTGTGGAATCTTATGGTGCCTCTAATTCTTCATACTTCTAGAGAACTTATGAGTGTTATATCACAGGTGCATTTTGTTTTGAAAGAACTTGTGAGGAAGTCAATAGGTGAAACACAGGTAATTTGGAGATTCAAAGTGGTGGCTTTAATAATATTCAAATCCCATCCTTTACATTAAGTTGAATTGGGGTTCACTGATGAAACAGGAACTTCGGCGGTTCCCAACTCTTCAAGCTGAAATTGCTGCTGCAGCTGGTGAAGCTTTAGAAAGGTTCCGGGAGGACGGCAAGAAGACAGTGATACGTTTAGTGGATATGGAGTCTTCATACTTGACAGTGGAATTCTTTCGTAGACTTCCCCAGGAAATGGAGAAAGGTGGAAATCCCGCTACCACAACGGTGGACCGCTACACAGAAGGGCACTTCAGGAGGATAGCTTCCAATGTGTCTTCCTATATTGGCATGGTGTCTGAGACCCTTAAGAACACAATTCCCAAGGCTGTGGTTTATTGTCAAGTTAGAGAGGCCAAGCAGTCTTTGCTAAATTACTTTTACACACAAATAGGACAGAAAGAGGTTCGCTCTCTCTCTCTCTCTCTCTCTCTCTCTCTCTCTGTGTCCACACCCACACACAGAGCGGAAGGACATCCAGATGCTTGCTATCGTGTGGTTGCATGTTAATATCTGAACAGATAGGACATAAGAAGAGTTATCCAGAGGGCAGATCAGTGGTTGCCCCTGTTAATGTTGTTTAAGTTGGGAAATACTTATCTAGGCTGAATGTAACTCTCTTTTTCGGTTGGAAGTTCTCCGTACTCAGGAGAGGGAAGCCTTTAGAGTGTTCACACTGTTCATGAGCATTCGGCTGTTTTTTAATAATTATGGTTTTCATTCCTTCCGCAGGGTAAACAGTTGGGGCTAATGTTGGACGAAGACCCGGCATTAATGGAGAAGAGGCAACAATGCGCCAAGAGGCTCGAATTATACAAGGCAGCACGGGATGAGATCGATTCTGTTTCATGGGCTCGATGAAGTTAATTCTATGTACTAAATTTTTTTTTTTTCTGTATGATAGTAGTATTCATAGACTCGGGTGATTTGTTGACCTGATGAAGCCCTACTCATTTTTTCAATCATATGTCTTATAAATGTCTTATTTTGTATTGTTTTTTGAGTGGATGGCTCGGCATGTCTCATTTGAAACTCATCGGTGCGCGTTGATTTTCTCCAATATCTGCGCAGTTTGTTCATTAGATTGTACATAAGGTTTCATCTGTCTGTGCATTGATTGAAGGTTCGAAGCCTGGTCGTGTGCCTTGCTAACACCCCTTTTATTTGGTGACAACTTTGGTGTATGCAGCATCCTCTCCGATGGATCAACTGTCTTCTCTCGACAAAGTACAAGGGGGCGGGTCCATTGAGACCTATGTTGTCTTAGGTTCTCTACTTTCATAAGTCGATTCGAGCCTGCTTTTAAAATTTTCGACCCTCTCAAAAAACGAATAAGAAAGTGGATCACCTCTAGCTAGTAATGGGTTTGGGGAAAGTGTCAAAAAAGTTATTAACCTTTTTCATATGTGTTAATATAATCCTAAATTTTTTATTGGTGTTCATTTAATCCTAACTTTTTTTTACTTAGTGCCAATTTAGTTATAAGCCTTTTTATTTAGTGTTAATTTAGTCTTTTTCAGCTGATTTTAGTTGGATTTTGTTGATTGGGTGTTGGTTGGTTGACGTGGATAATCGGTATTCATGTTGATAACTTTTAATAATATTTTAAAAAAATTTCTGATATTTTATTTTATTTTTCATTTTTCCTTTATCCTCCTTCTTCCAACTAAAGGTGATGGCGAGCAAGGCTGCCAACCACTAGCGAGGCTTTAGCCCTTGCCAAAGGCTATAGAGGGTTGCTCGCATCAGCCATGGGCCGCCAGATTCCGAGAGGGTGAGCTTGTCACCTAGTGCAAGCTGCCCTCGCGGCCTCTAATGAGGGCTCAAGCCTCGTTAGTGGCCGTGAGGCTTGCTAGAGATCGGTGAGGTTGACCTTGACCTCGATCTCATCGGTCGACGCCTTTGGCCTTTGGCAATTGACCGAAGGAATGAGGAGGAAGAGGAAAAAAGAAAAAAAAGAAAAAGAAATTCAAAAATTCAAAAAAATATTAAAATATGATTAAAAGTTGTTCAAGTCAGTATCGGTTCTGTCATGTCAATTGACAGGCACCAAGCAAAATTAACTGGAATGACTGAATTGACACAAAATCAAAATGTTAATATTAACACAATTACAAAATGTTTAACATTTTTTTGATACTTTTCCTAGTTGAAATTGGTTAATTTTGGACCTGCCGTCATTCATATTTAGTTGGGCTCTATTTGGTTGCGAACATTTTAAGGAACCAATATTTCACCTAGCCGAATAAATATGAGCTGTCATCTTTCATAGATGCATTCGGCCACCTCTAGCTAGAAATGGGGTTAGAAAATGGTTCTACTTCGGATCCATAATTATCATCGAGCTCTAGCTTTCTAAACCAATTTGCAATTTTAGGCAAACAATAGTTCGCCAGGCCTACTAATTTTGAATTAGAAAGAAATTTTGTCTTACACCCATTTGGTCAACTCTAGCGGGGCTAGGGTTTTATTTAGGTCTGTTTCATGCCAAGTAAAGTCTTACATTTAGGTGGACTCTACTTTTGTGAATATATTTCAACCTGCTCTTGAAATTCTAGCCACTCATCTTCCATTCCGCCGGCTACCAACTCTAGCGATTAATGGGATGAAAATGGATCAAAGCTATTGAGACCAAATTGGGTTTTGGTTCAAGCTTTGTGAAGTACCAATAAACATAATTTTAGTCCAAACTTTTTGAAGTACTAATAGACAAAGTTTGGTTCAAACTTACCAACAGACTTGACCTCTATAAATCGATTTAAGACGGCTTTTAAAGATTTGGTACGACACAGAGGAGAATAGAAAGGAATGATGGGCGCTACAAAAAGAATGGCATCAATGAATCATGCTAATTCAGCACTCCAAAGGTTTGACTTGATGTCACAGCATCCAACAGGGATCTAGTTTTCTCAGGTTCGACAGGTTGGGTTTCAAGTTTTGATTCCTGTGACCCCGGCATCCTTCTCCAGCTCGTCCAACGCTTTCCACAGTTTTGGGTCGAGAAAATCCATAATGACGAAGGCAGCCCCGGCTTCTGTCAGTAATTTCTCCGGATTCCTTGTTCCTAACGCCACGACTGGCATTCCGGCTGCGACTCCAGCTTTTGTCCCCGAAACCGAGTCCTTCGATGCCACAGAGAACGATTAGGATGCAGATGGAAAGAAACTGAAGGTGCCGTGTTTCAAAATTGTAGTTATTATAGTGAGATATATACTTTGGTTAAAGCGCAGAGAATCTATTCACATTCTATTTAGCTGCAAATTTAGTTTGGATATCTAGCATGACTTGTAATGACGCAAAAACAATAGCTAACGACACTCAATTTTACACAAGCACAGATAAATGAAGTGATAAGTGGATGTCAGAGAGCATGAAACTTAGGTTCTTTGAACCTGGAGGCATCTTTAAACGCAGCGACAACATAGGCAGGCATACAGCATTACTGTGATTATTCCTAATCAGAAGATTGGGGCAGAAAACAAACTTGAGGAAGCTAAGTAGTACCTCGAACACAAAAGCATGCTTTTCAGACACTCCAAGCACTTCCAGGGCCTTCAGGTAAGGGTGTGGAAAGGGTTTTGCCTGTTCACATTCACTTCCGATCACAAGAGTCTCAAAGAAGTCATTAAGGCCTAGCAGAGAGAGTATGAGCTCGGCATTTGGTCGAGGAGCATTCGTCACGGCCGCTCGTCTCATGCCCTGGCCTTCAATCCACTTAAGAAGCTTGGGCAACCCTTTGACAGGTTCTAACTTTTCAGATGCCAATCTGTTTGTTCAGTTGGTACGAATCAAGCTTTTTAGCACCCGAAAATTGGATTGTCACCTCTAGGGAAGACAACACAGAAGACTTATGGTGACTCTGATGGCTTTTCTTTTAACCTTGTATCTAAAACCGCTGTTTAGAACCTTAAAGTGTCTCATTTATTCATCATGCTAATTTTTGTGAATTCTGGTTGCCTGCGTGTCTTGTCCTTCTCCAAACAAAACTTGCATTAGTATTGTGTGACTTTCAGAAAATATGCAATCTCACTGAACATTACAAATAGTCAATTAACAGCAGAACTCTGTAACAAATGCAACAAAGCATCTACTCGTGAGTAAGATCGATGATGAAGCAACTGCTGCTCAAGGCATTTTGGTTCAACATTTTGCAGAATGAGCACATCATTCCAGGCTCTCGAAAGTGTCCTGAGGACCACTTACTTCCCTTTCTTTCATCCTCCTTGATATCTACCATGGTAGTATGATACTATCTACAAGGACTAGGAACAATACCTTCGGAACATCTCTTCCTTGTCTTCCATGAATTTGCTGGCCTTTTGAATCTCCCAATCAGGAAATAGGACATGGCAAAGCTCTTCATTGTGCATGCCACTGATTTTCTTGACAAAGAACTCCTCGGTGATCGGAATGCCCCCGTTAAAGCCGACCTGCGAGGCACTCTACAGTTTCAGAACACGCTTCACATGGGTATCCTTCTAATGTAATTGAAAATTAAAATCTGAAAACTGGAGGCAAGTGGATCAGTTAATCACCTCTTGAAGCATTTCCCGGAAGGCATAGTAATGGATGGGATCGGAATCACAGAGCGTGCCATCAATGTCGAAAAGTATTGCTTCCAGCGGTGCAAGAGCAGCCAGAGAAGTTTCACTGTTGAAGATGAAAAAGATATCGCCATGAATACATTGGTAGCTCTTTAGCCAGACAATTACATGAACATTGTAAGGGCCGGTGAACTATTTTGATTGCATTGCATTGAGGTGTTGCCTTACCTTCCTGTTATTGGTATACTACATCCGAATGTGATGAAACATTGAAATATTCAACAATAAGGGACGCGAAAATTGCAGAAAAAGGGATTAGCCCAAAGGGTATCAAATCCCAGTTCCCAAATTAAAGCAACTGTCCAATCCATGCCATATTTTGCAGATGAGGCTTCAAGTACTAATAGCAAGTCAGCAACAGTAACAGACTAAGCCTTGTCCCATCAGGTTTAGTCGGCAATGTAAAATCTCTTTACGGTATTGTGCTTGGCTATGAATTTTAAGAGTCTTTTAATACCCGACTATGTATAGATTGATGGGAGAAAAATGAATTGAAAACAGTTAAGAAGACAGACTGTATGCAATCGTCTTTATGCAGACCCTCATGCTTTATCGCGAATTGCGCATAAGCATTATCCTGTGAAGTAACTTATGAAGTATAGAATTACCAACATTCTCATTTTGAAGCTCGAAGAACACAAGGGCAGAACCGAATTCGATGACAAAGAAATGGCAGATCATGAACCTGGACAAAGAGTGAGAAGTACTTGCAGGGGGAGACATCCTAGTGACAGCAATCCTACTAGCAGCAACCTTCCACTTTGGACAAGTCCAGGTCGAGTGGTGTGATCCGAGGAAGTTGTCTGAGCGGCAGAGGTGGCCGTGGTGTTGAGGAAGGCGAGGAAGGAACGCCGCAGATTGCATGTTACACCCCAAAGATGCTCTTCTGATTCTGTCTCTGAGCGAGAGAGGCCAAATGAAAATGGAATTCCAATGGTCGTTGGTGCTCCTTTCGCCAGGAACATGGGGTCCTTAAGGGCAACTTTTGTCGGCTACCTCTCCCCTTTGTTTCTTCCACGTGGATTTTTCCTCACCAATCAAAATTGTTAAGACTGAGTTTGGTGAGAGAACTTCAGGTACAAATTCGGATTGAAAGTGAAAGTAGGTGATGCCATTTTCGGTAAATTACCAATCAAATCCATGGAGGAAAGCATGAACTCAACAGGTCTATAAAAAGGTCACGTTTTCTTTCATTCCTAGGCTGTCAACTAAACTAAGCGTAGTTTTGCCAAATTTTGATTATATATTTTTTTCATAAGTCTGAAAGCCCGTGTTGAAAATGTTTTGTGCTTTAATATTCGGCCACTCAAGTCATATGGGCTTGCATACAAGTACTCTTTTTTTTTTTTGTAAGAAAGCAAAAGATAGTACCGAAAATATCGTGAATGGTGTTAATATGATATTTGGTAGGTTCTCATTAAAATGGGAAATTGGACTTTCGGTACATTTTGTTTAAGGTCGTATACTTTATTTTCTAGTTTTGTGGTTTTAGCCCAACTCTGGCACCAACTTTCATTCGTCTAAAAGACTACATCAACTTGAACTCAAGATCCAAATTCAACACCTGCTGCCATCAAAAGTTATAGGGAAAAATGACACAAATGGTATATGAACTTTAACTTAATATGCGAGGTAGTTTTTGAACGTTTAATTTATTTGATGTGGTCTCTACACTTTCGCTTAACGTGTAATGTTGTTCTTGAATTTTTAAATTGTTTAATGTGGTCCTTAAACTTATAGTGCATGTTCGTTTAGTCTCTAAACTATATAAAAACATTTAATGTTGTTCCTAAATTTGAATTAATAGAAGAATAATAATGAAAATTTTCAATAAACATATATCAAAAGTTTAGGAAGTATATCACATTGCACTGGATGAAAGTTCAAGAATTATATCGAATAGATTAAAAATTTAAGGACTATATTGCAGATTGGGGCAAAATTCAGGGATTATTTGTATAATTCTTCTAGCTCCCAACGATGACAAATGCGGAATGTATGCCTCATGCTGTCGCTGGCCTAGTAGCCAAACCCATTGAAACGACATCATTTTGTCAAAAGTAAATAGGGCGAGATGAGAGAAACATTGTTGAAAAATCAGGGAAATTTTGTGGGTTATGGTTCTTCAACTTCAATTGCAAGCCAGGGTTCCTCCATTTGGGGTGCAAATTTAGTGTTTAGGGGGACAAAAGTCTAGGAATTCTTGCCAGTTGAAAAGGAAATCGTCCTCGACTGGAAGCAGCAACAACTTCTTCTCCCCAGCAGCGAATGTAACGTATCTTTGCCCTGTCAGTTCCATTTGTATATTGGCATTGAGATTTTCAGTTCCATTTACATTTGCATTGAGATTTTCTAGTAGAGAGACTGAAGAAACCACATTTAATTTCAATGATGGATCGAAGAAACTAATGTCGTCTCGTTGTATTTGGAGGCCAGGCCAGAAAGTAGTGCGAGTCGCGCCTTGTTAGCCAACGGTATAGGGGCCGATAGAGCCCAAGACTGACCCCAAAAACCTTTCAACAACTAAGGTTGATAGCATCATACAAAATACTTACGCAATACATGGCGATCACATCAATTCACTGAAGGTCCATCATAATCTCATGCTTGTTATGCAACGTAGTTTCGAAATGATTTAACATATCTACTTGGACCCACATTTTACTCAAACTTAATCAATGGGTTATGGGCCAATTTGGATATATTAATCGTTTTACATCACATCAATTCTTTAATGTTGAGCTATTTTTTTTTTTTTTTTAAACACTAACTCATATGTGCATCTCAACAAAAATAAAAGTGATAAGTGCATCTGAAGTTCTGAGACATCTCACAAAAGTACAATTAAGTCCTAACATTTTTAAAAAGTGTAATAAAATCTTAAAACTTGTCATGAAAGTGTAATTAAATTCTAAAATTTTTAAAAGTGCAATTAAGCTATAAAACTTGTCGAATTGATCCAATTAAGTCCTTCCGTTGATTGCATTTATTTAAGTTTTAAGATTCGATTGGATTTTTATGATAAGTTTTAAGATTTGATTACACTTTTTGCAAATTTTAGGATTAGAACGTACTTTTGCGACAAGTTTTAGGACTCAATTGTGTTTTTGCGATAAACTTTAGGACTTTTAATGTACTTATCTCAAAACAAAACTAATATAAACACAAGAAAGCGAGATATTTAAGCATGAGAATCCAAAATGAAAGCAAAAGACCATCGAAAACAAGGATGTTCAAGAAAGTGCTGCTCGTACAGATTCACGCACGGGCTGCATCGTGGGGGATCGGCCCGCCCTTCAATTGGCGCGAGGCACGATCTCGAGTTGGCCCATCTACAATTGCTAAATCTGCGCACTAGATACAGATCGGGAATAGATGTATTCTCACACCAAAAACAGAGATTTCATGAGGAGACTTGGTGACAGATGGATGCTAACTCATAACTATAATGTAGGCACTTCGAGACGGGTGAAACACGAAGGACATTACATGGACGATGGAAGCGCGACTGTGTATACCTGGAGTGGTTTACGATGTTGTATGGAAGGCTCGATGAAGACTTATCCGAGGCTTTATTTTTAGGCATTTGGATCGCTTAACAAAATGAGTTAGTGGAAAATCTTTTTATAGTGAATAAAAAAGTTACGATTAAAATCAGGGAAATAATTACTTTTTCTAATAATTAGAAATCATTTTCTATAAATGACTAGATAACGATCCTCAGACTAGAGATCTTGGCCTTGGCGCTTCAGCACGGGATCTTGACGCTTGTGCCTAGGTCCTCAACAGTGGGTCCAAAGTCCATAGAGGTTGAACCTAGGTCCTTGGTGGCCCTGCTTGGGCACCTGGCTCTTAGTTGCACTTCCATTGAGGCTAGGCTTGGGTTCACAAAGGTCGGGCCTGAACATTGATTCCTATACCCAAGTACCTAGTTTTTACACCCAAGTCACCAACGCCAAGCCTAAGTCCATCAATCTTGGGCCTAAGACCCTTATGCCTGGTGCTGGCTGCTGGGTCCCTAATGGCCATGCCCTACAAGATTAGGCCCACAAATGCTGGATCAGGACCCTAGTCCAATGACTGGGCTCAAGTCCATTGAGGCTAAATCTAGGTTTCCATGTAGGTCGAGTTGAGGACATGCCTGAGTGGCCATCATGGCTCCCATGTCTTAAGTCCACAGAGGATGGGCCCAGGTCTAGACCTTAAAACTAGTTGAGAATAATGAATGAAGAAAAATCATATTTTGTTCATTGACTAATTAATAGTACACATGTCTATTTATGGGTTTTACATAATGACTTTCTAAATTAACAAATTAAAATCAATCAAGGAGAATATATAGAATCATATCATAATATATAGGATCACTAAATATTCTAAATATATATCTAACATCCCTCTTCAAACTCAAGATGATTGAAAGATGTCAACTTGAGTTTGGAAAATAAATTGAGAAAACGCTTGGGTGGATGTGCCTCGGTGAAGGCATTAGCAGTCTATTCAATGGAGGAAGTAAAGACAAGTTGAATGGTGCCATGAAAAATGTGATATTGGATGATGACAATCTACTTTAATGTGCTTGGTGCATTTATGAAAAAAAATCATTATTTGCAATTTTGATATCACTCCGACTGCTGCAATGAATGATTGTTCCGCTATGATGACATGCTCCCATATATTCTAGCAGCAACAGTCACCATAATAATTTCAATGTCGTATTAGCAAGAGTTCAATATTTTGCTTCTATATTGGAATGAGCGATAGTGGTTTGCTTCTTCCACATTATTCTCCTCAACTATACTCATGCACGAGTCCCTAGAGTTGGTGCCTGGGTCCCTAAATAACTCTCCCACCCAAGTCACTAGCAATCAGGCCTGAGTTGAGCTTGGGTTCTCGATGCGCATGTGATTGCGCTAGAGAAGCCTTAGCTCCTACAATCGGGATCTCGGTGACTTGGTATTTCTAATATCATGGGAAGAGTTCATATTTGTCTAGAAAATGAATTCAATGTTTATGTTTCCAAATGGCAGAAAATAATCTTCAAGTCATTTTTAGATTTTTATTCAAACACCAAAAAATATTGCCTTTTTCTCTAGAAAATGACTTTTTGAAAAATGCCTTTCAGAAAATATCAAACTTTTTGCAAAATAAACGCAGCCTAATCTTAATTTGTTTTTCCTCCGGGACGCTCGGGGACTCCTCTTATCTCTCTTTTCTGATTTTTCCTGTGCCTGCACTCCAATGCGCACCAGAAGGTGTGTTGCTCTCTCCTTGTAGTTTTAGCTCACGTACAGCCCCCCTTTAGTAAATTGCCCAAGAAAATTTGCCACCAAGTCAACGAGGACTTCAGCGGAGCTGATCATGGACTTTTTTGGTCTTCTTCCTTGAAGATTCCCCTTTTCCTTGGAAGAAATGAAAGTCCCCCTTTCGCGGAGAAATTATCGGTTACATAAGGGAGGCCAAGTCAACAAATTACCAGTCAATTCATTAGGTGACATATGTCCGCGTCGGACCATTCCCACCCCCCCCCTCCTCTCTCTCTCTCGCTTTTTCAATTCCATTAGGCGAGATATGTCGCGTCGGACCATTTGCATTGACAATTTCAATTCCATTTGCATTTGCATTTGCATTGAGATTTTCATGTAGAGAGATTGATGAAACCCCATCTAATTTCAATAAGGGCTCAAAGAAAATATGTTGTCTTGTTGTATTTAGAGGCTAGGTTAGAAAATAGCAGGAAAAATTATCCAAAAAGTCTTGAACTTATTGCAATTGTGCAAATTCATTCCATCCCGCTAATTTTAACTTGTCGGCGCTGATATGGATGCCAGTCACTACTTGATGTTTGGTTGATATTGACGTGAAAAATATTTTAATAATATATTTTTTCGATTTTTTATCCATTTTTTTATTTTTTTCTTTTCTTTTTCTCTCTCTTTTTTTTTCCTCCTTCTTCCTCCTTTGTCCTTCCTTTGGCCAGTAGTGAGAGGCGTGCAACGGCAAGGTTAGCCTCGCTGACCATTGGCGAGGGTGAGCCTCATGTAGTGATGGCAAGGGCATGACCTACCCCTTGTTGGCGAGGCTCGCCTAGGCCAAAGGCTATGCAAGGTCATAGCCTCCGACCTTGCGAGCCTAGCGAGTGGCTTGGGCGAGGTCGCCTAGCCACGGTAAGCTTCCTCGGCCCTGCCTCTAGCTGATTGCTAGAGGAAAGAGAAGGAAGTGAAGAAAATAAGAAAGAGAAAAGAAAAAAAATTGACATAATCGAAAAATTTTATGATTGAATTGAACAAAAAAAAGATTTAGGATTAATTTGAAAAAATTACAATAGATTGATGACTGTTTTGGTAATTTTTTCAAAAGCAGTCCATGTCTGTCGCCACATCAACCATGGAGGGGTGGATTCTTTTATTTTTTTTATTTTTTTGGTCATTGTGGAGGGGTGGATTTTTTTTTTTTTTTTGGTCAAAAGTAATATATATGTATTCGATTAAGTAGTCTTAGAACACAACGATGGTTTACAATCTGCAACTAAAAGTTCCCATAGAAATTGAGGGGGTGTATGCACCCAATTTAACGGAAGTTTCTTTACTCGATGTGTACGTACCAGCCAATCTGCAGCTTTGTTTGCATCTCGGGGGCAATAGGTTACTGAAACGTTGTTGCACATGGATAGCTCTTCTCGACAGCGTTGAATAATTTCTTTTAAATTCCAAGGTGTCTTGGCCCGGCCCATTATAAACTCCACCACCGCTAAATTGTTGCTTTTGTAGGTCCATTGAACTAGTTGACTTCTCACGTGTCTCGACTTTAACTCCTTGAGATAGCATATCCCGTGGAGAACTGCTTCTGCTTCCGCTTGAGACGCCGAGGAAACCCTAGCTTCTGCTGCGAAGCCATCGACGACGCACCCATCTCCATCCTTGGCGATTCCGGCAACAGAACAAAGGAACTCGCTTGGGACCCATGACGCGTTGACGTTCAATTTCAACTCCCGACTTCCCGGTGGTGTCCAATTCGCCGGTAAGTGTTGAGTTGTGCTTTGGCCCGACTGGTCCTTCGACCCTTTGCTGAAGGCGATATTCTGGATTCGTGCTAGATCAAGGATATCCGCCGGGTTGGGAGCCTTTGCTCGGAAGATCCATGAATTTTGAGCCTTCCAGATTTGCCATAGAACCCCTGTGATGAACTCCCGATCAGGTGATTTTCTTCTTGAGTCAAAGACCGCCAGAAGCCACTGGTCGAGTCTCTTAAATTGTTTCATAATGTTCGTTCCCTGCATAAGTTTATCTTGCCAGATCTGTTTAGTCCACCTACAAAAAAGAAAAAGATGTTCGGTGGTTTCAACTTGCGCGTAACACATCTGACATAATGGATCTGGGCTAATCTTCCTTTTGTAGAGATTCTCCCTTGTGGGCACAGCATTTTGACAGATGCTCCAGAGAAAGGTTCGGATTTTTGGTGGGACTGAGAGACGCCAGATCTGTGTCCATAAAGTGCGTGGAGGCTGGTATGAACAAGTGGCTTTTTTTTTTTTTTACCAAAAAAAAAACAAGTGGCTTTGTTTTGATTTAGTCTGATGGTCGATAAATGGGCCCCGTTATAGCCGCTCTTCACCGTAAATTCCCCGTCTTGTTTCCCCGTCCATATTCGATGTCAGGTTTGGGGTTCTTACTCAAGGGAATGGCTTGAATCTCGTTTGCTATTTTGTCCTCAAAAAGCTGTTGAATGAGGGGCTGCTTCCAAGTTCGAGATTCTTCATTAATCAGACTTTCCACCATGGTAGGTTCTGATTGGGTGACTTGTCCTCCTATAAGCTCCTGTGATAACCATTTATCCTCCCTGATTTTGATTGATTTGCCGTCCCCGACTAACCATTTGATATCTGCTTTGATGGTGTCTCGACCCAACAGCATACTCTGCCAACCCCAAGATGATCTCTGACCTTTCTGTGCATTCCATATATCGCCTTGAGGAAAATATATGCCCTTTAGAACTTTACTCCATAATGCATTCGGGGAAGAATGTAAACGCCATGCTTGTTTACCAAGCATTGCACAGTTGAAGGTAATTAAGTCTTTAAACCCCATCCCTCCTTCGTCTTTTCTATTTTTCAGAACGTCCCAGTTCTTCCAATGAATCCCCTTCTTTGTATCCCCTTTCTGCCACCAGAATGAAGCTATTCGGCTTTCAATTGCTCTGCAGATGGACACTGGCAGCTTAAAGATCGACATGGCATAGGTTGGTATGGCCTGCACCACACTCTTAATCAAGACTTCCTTTCCTGCTTTGGTAAGCAACTTTTCCTTACAACCCTCCAGCTTTGAGTTTACTCTGGTTAATATCCATGCGAAAATTTCTTTTCTTGATTGTCCCCATTCTGTAGGGATGCCTAAATATTTACCTGTCTTTTCAAAAACAGGTACTCTCAGCTCTTGGGCCATGTTCCTCTTAAGTGGTAAGGGACAATTCTTATTGAAATAAACGCCTGACTTGTTTAAGTTTACAGCTTGCCCCGTTGCATAACAGTACTGGTTTAGTGTAAGTGTCAAATTCTGACATTCCATTATAGTGCCATCCAGGAAGAAAATAACATCATCTGCAAAAAGAAGGTGAGATAGCTTAGGACAAGACCTATTCAGCCAGTATACCTTTTATGCTTTTGCCTTCCGCGACCCTTTTTGCATCGCCCATGTTAACACGTTTGTGATTATGATGAATAAATAAGGTGACAGGGGATCTCCTTGCCTGAGACCTCTGGATGGACTGAAAAAAGGGGTAGGTTCTCCATTGAGCTTGACACTGAAAGTCACTGTTGTTATGCATTGCATTATTAGAGCCACCCATTTCTCAGAAAAACCCATTTTCAGCATGCAATCTCGAACAAAATCACATTCTATTCTGTCATATGCTTTCTGCATATCTAATTTGAGTACTGCCTGATGTTTTTTCTTTCTTTTGGTAATGCGCAACTGATGTAACACTTCCTGCACAATTATGATGTTATCCTGTATCTGTCTACCCTGAACGAATGCACTCTGTTCTGGTGCTATTATCTCTGGCAGCCACTTTTTCATTCTGTTTGCTAGTAGTTTTGAGATAATTTTATAACTGAAATTGCATAAACTGATGGGTCTAAACTGACTTATTGTCTCAGGATTTTTCACTTTGGGGATCAAGGCTATATATGTCTGATTTAAATGAGGATCCAGAATACCTGTGTTGAAGAAATTCTGCACAAGCTGGAACAGGCCAGTCTGTATAATTTCCCACGCATTTTGATAAAAAAGCCCATTTAGCACTCTCTCTCGTTTATGCGAGTCTCTCTCTACCCTCTGGTAGCGTTGTCTTCTCCACAAACCCTAGATCTCTTCTAAATCTTGGCAATCTTTCCCGTTTTTTCGTTTCTTTACACACAATGATTCACAAACAAGAAAACCCCAAAAATGTCTCATCCGATCTAGCTTATGCTGAGAGCAGTGGCCTTCTCTTCACTCAATAGAACAGTAGTGTCGGTCGCGGCTTAGTCGGCTGGAGTTCACGCTCTCGGGGCTTGATCAAGGTAGGATCTCATCTTCATCTCTCTAATTGTTGGTGGAGCTAATGGCGGCGAGTAGTATCGACTGGGATGTATGCAGCATCTGCTGTTGGAGTGGTTACGATTCTGGTTTAGGACCTCTGGCATGAAATCGCAGCAGATGATATCTGTGAAATGGGTTCGATTGGCTTATGGGTCGAGCTTTGATGAGGAAACCTGATGAATGTAGTAATGAGTATATGTCAGCCAGATGTTTGGGAAAAAGAACAAGAAGACTTTGAGAAGAAGACGGAAGTAATGAAAACTTACCTTGCCCCTCTTTGTATGTGTTAATGCCGGTGTCTGTCCTAGCTTTTCTATCCAGCCTTTCCTTTTATTAACCTAGTCAGACAGTATGGATAGTAAAGAAGAAAATGAGTTGCGGGTGGCAGCATTATGTAAACGACTAGGACATCTATGGTCCGAGGAAGATGTGGTTGAAGTAAGCCCGGAGATATCCTTACAAAAAAGAGATGAATGCAACAGAACAATTTTGGGTAAACTATACTCTAAACCCAATGTCAATTATCCTGCATTTCTCACCACTATGAAGAAAGCCCGGAAAACGAAAGCGATAGCGTGTGTACAAAAAGGACCAGTCTCTTTACCTTTGTCTTTCAATCAGAGGAGGAAAAGGAGAGAATTATGAAATCTGCACCTTGGTCCTACTCGAGCAATTTGCTTGTCCTTAAACAGTGTGAGCTTGAAATCCCAGAACATTGTTATGATTTTTCCAGAGTTGCTTTTTGGGTAAGAATTGGAGGTATTCCCCCTGGTTGGAGGATTGAAACAGTTTACCATGATCTGGGAAAAAAGCTAGGCCGTGCACAGAAATCCAGCTCGAATCTATGGGAAACATGCAGCAAAAAGGAGGAAGAGTTAGAGTGGAAATTGACTTATCTACTCCTCTGAAAGCAGGGGCCATTTTGGATATCGGCAATAAATGGTTGTGGGTAGAATTTAAATATGAGAGATTACCTCATTATTGCTACTCTTGTGGAAGAATTGGTCACTATGCCCCAGATTGTCCAGAAATCCATTATTCGGAATCACCATGGGCAGTCGACAAAATCAGTTCCTATGGACCCTGGCTGAAAGCAGAAGTAAGTGATCATAGCCCTTATTGGGAGGCTTTTTATGGAAACATTGAAGAAGGACTTATAGTAGAAGAAACCATACCTGTAGTACCTTCTCCAGTTAGAGAGCAGGATATAATCGCACGAGAGAAAGGTCCAGAAATGCGACTAGAAGCTTGCAGCAAAAAGAGAGCCGAAAGTTCCATGGAGCAGGAGATTATGCAAGTCCCTATTACAAATCAGAAGGCAATCAAAGACCATGGAAAACAGATCATATGCTCAGATGCTCCCATACAGAATTCTTTGAAAATAGGAAAAAGCAGCAAAAAGAACATGAAGGTGCAGAAAGCAAAAAAGCAGAAATGTTTACCTGAACCACCTCCAATTCTCATTGATGATTCGGGTATGACGGAGACTCCAGTGAAGTTGCTCAAAGATGGAACAGATTGGGCTTTGGTGGCTAGCCCTAATAAGCCACCACGGACGACATGAAAATTATTAGCTGGAATTGTCAGGGGCTGGGCAACCCCCTGACAATCCAGGAACTAAGAGCATTAATTGCTCTTGAACGGCCCAGTATAGTTTTTCTTATGGAGACTAAAAACAAAGCAACGATGGTGGAGAATATATGCAGAAAACTTCAATTTCAGCACCTATTCCTAGAAAATCCAACAAGCATAGCAGGGGGATTGGCGTTGATGTGGAATGAGGAAGTAACATTGAAAGTGCAAGACAATTCAAAACAGTTCATTGATGTACATTGCACTGATCCAGCCAGAAAACTAGTCATGCAGATCACTTTTATTCACGCTTCAACAAATTTTGGAGAGAGGATGCAACTATGGCAACAATTGAAAACTTTGAAACCTCACAGTTCAACTCCATGGATATGCATGGGGGATTTCAATGAGATTTTATATGTATGGGAGAAGGTTGGGAAAAGAGAAGCAGATAACAAAAGACTTGCAGCTTTTAGAGATATGCTCAATGAGTTATCTTTGATGGATATGGATAGCCAAGGATGTGCATACACATGAGCGAACAACAGAGAAGGGGAGGATTTGGTTAAAAAACGATTGGACAGGGTGTTATGTACCCTGGAATGGCGAATTACCTTTCATGAAGCAGAAATCCATGCCCTTCCAGCAATAGGCTCGGACCACAGCCCTCTTGTCCTTAAGCTATACCCTGAACGCAAGAAAAGAAGAAGAGAATTTAAAATGGAGGCTTTCTGGCTTGAACATGAAGAGTATCATGGTGTTATTCATCACACATGGAACCATACAGCTTATCCCCAGGCCACCTTTTCAGAAAAACTCCAGGAGACCTCAAAAAAACTAACACAATGGAGTAAGGAGAAGTTTGCTCATGCACCCAGCAAGATAAAAGAGCTAACTCAGATCCTAACAGCAATAACTAACCAGCCACAAGAACATACAAGCAGAAAGGAAGTGCGAAGCATCATACACCAGATAGACACACTGAGGAAGCAGGAGGAACAATATTGGGGATTGAGATCACGGATTAAATGGTTACAATGGGGTGATAAAAACACACGATTTTTTCATGCCACAACAGTTCAACGGAGGCATAGAAATCACATTACAATGCTGCAAATGGAAGACAAAAGGTGGTGTCGGGATCCAGGAGCAATTAGAAACCATATTCAAACTTTTTACAGCAACTTATACAAAACAGAAGGGCAACGAAATTATTAGCCAGTCTTAAGCCAATGCCTTTCTCCTATTAATGACAGCATCAATGCAACTCTGGTGGCCAACACCACGATGGAGGAAGTTCGAGCAGCAATTTTTCAATTGGGAGCCTTGAAAACGCCCGGTCCTGATGGTTTCAAAGAGGGGTGGATTCAATTGGCAGTTTAACGGGTGTCAGATTTGGAAATTGAGCCGGTCTTTTTTTCTGACAAACGAGAGCTCGCATCTAAATTGAGCGGAAGCCATAAATTTGTGCTTCCACTTTGGTAATCGCCGCCTACTTCTAAAAACATCCTAGGAGAAACCAATCCTTACCAATCTTGCGTTGTTCAATAATAGTCCCTTCGTTTTGTTTTACGAGAAATCATCATCAATTACGATAAAGAGCGAGTGTCCTAACTTCGGGCATCGAGGTAATCTCGCATTTCCATACAAAGACTCGCAACAAAACGTCAAGTCAGTATCAACTATGATTAGCTGACTTTGTGCGCGCCATGTTAGCCAACACTATAGGGGCCGATACAGCCCAAGATTGACCCCAAAAACCTTCGAACAACTAAGGTTGATAGTCTCATAAAAAATAATTATCCAGTACATGGCGGTCACATTAATTCACTGAAAGTCCATTGTGACCTCATGTATACATAACGTACTTTCGAAACGTTTTAAACATATCCAGTTGGACCAATCTTTTACTTAAAAACTTAGCTAATGAATTATGGACATTACACCAATTTGAGTTTTTTCTTTTTTCAACATAACTCATACGTGCATCTTAATGAAAACAAAATGGATAAGTTCATTTGAAATCTTAAAACTTTTGAATTCTAAAACTTTAAAAAAAGTGTAATTAAGTCTTAAAACTTATCATGAAAATACAATTGAATCCTACAACTTTCAAAAAAATGCAATCAAGCTCTACAACTTGTTAAATTAGTTAAATTAAGTCTATCTGATGATCATATTTTTTGAAAATTTTAGAATTTTATTGAATTTTTGTGATAATTTTAAGACTTAATTACATTTTTTTTTTAAATTTTATTACTTAATTGCACTTTTGCGATAAGTTTTTGGACCTCTAATGTGCTTATCCCAAAACAGAACTAATATGAACACAAGCGAGATATTAAAGCATGAGAATCCAAGTTTGAAGGCAAAAAGCGATTGAAAAAACGGATGCTCAAGAAAGGGCTGTGTCGTACAGATCCGCGCATGGGCTGCGTCGTGGGGGATCAGTCCGTCCTTCGATCGGCGCGAGGCGTGATCTCGAGATGGCCCGTCAACAATTGCTAAATCCCTGCACCAAATACGGATCGGGAATATGATATATTCTCACACCAAAAACAGAAATTTCATGTGGAGATTCGGCGACCAACGGATGCTAACTCATAACCATAATGTAGGCACTTCTAGACGGGTGAAACACGAAGGACATTACATGGATGATGGAAGTGCGATCTTATAATCCTGGAGCGTTTTACGATTTGTACGGAATGCTTGATGAAGACTTATCCAAGGCTTTATTTTTAGGTATTTGGATCACTTAAGAGAATGAATTAGTGAAAAATCATTTTATAGTGAATGAAAAAGTTATGATTAAATGCGGGGAAATAATTACTTGTTCTAATAATTAGAAATTATTTTTCATAAATTGATTAGATAGTGATCTTTGGACCAAAGATCTTGGCCTTCGCACTCTCTTGACGCTTGTGCTTGGATCCTTAGCGGTAGGTCCTGAGTCTATAGAGGTTGAGCTTAGAACTTTGGTGGCCCTACTTGGGCACTCGGCTCTCGGTTGCACTCCCATTGATGTGAGCCTAGGTCCACAAAGGTTGGGTTTGAGACCATGATACTGGGTGCTGGGTCCCCACCGGTCGTGCCCTACAAGATTAGGTCCACAAATGCCGAGTTGGAACCCTAGTCCAACATGTTTTCTCAAGTTCATCAAGGCTAAGCCTAGGTTTCCATAGAGGTTGAGCTGAGGACATGCCTGGGACACTTGAGTGGTCATCTCAGCTCCTATGTCTTAGGTCCACAAGGGATGGACCTAGTCCAAATGTTAAAGCCAATTGAGAATAATGAATGAAGAGAAATTATATTTTGTTCATTGACTAATGAATAATGCACATTCCTATTTATAGGCTTTACATAATGATCTTTCTAGATTAACAAATGGAAATCAATCAAGGAGAATATATAGAATCATATTATAATATATATAGGATCACAAAATATCCTTAATATATATCTAACATCTTCCCTTGAATTTAAGATGATTTGAAAGATGTTAACTTGAATTTGGAAAATAAATACAGAAAATACCTGGGTGGATATTGTTGACACCTATTTCTAAAAATATATTAAAAAAAAAGGGCAAGAGAGGCCGGTTGCTCTCAACAGTGAGCGACTCGCTCATTTGCCAGGGGGGAGACCGAGAACGAGAGAGATGGTAAACGGAGAGTGAAAGGACCAAGCGACTAAGAGAGCAAGAGAGGGCGCCTCGGCCCCGCGCAGACCCGTCCGAGGACCTTCCCGGCGACGTCCTCAAGCCGAACAGGTACGCTCGCCTCTGCTCGCGTTCTGTTTTGGGCACACCGGGCCGGAGATCGCGGCCGTCCGGCTCGCGCGAGCTCCGGCCCTTGTCGTCCTTATATTTTGTTTCCACAGTCCCCGTACGTCGTGCGTCGAGGTCGCCGGCGTGGATTCGAGTCCCGGCGGTGCCGGAAACCTTAGGATTTGTTAGCGCACGTCAACTGTTTGTGAAAATGTCTCAGTTAGATCTGTGAGCAATTTTTGCTTTGCTTTCGGAATGCTAGTTGTGATTCCATGTTTCCTTCGTTCGTGGTTGCTTAGTCGGCATTTCCTTGTCGCCTGTTTCGACCGATGGTGGGGTCGGGTCCGTCAAGTCTCCGAGTCTGGATTGGGTCAGTGCGGTCGCCGGAGTTTGGGGACCGCTGGAGGCGACCGCACCGCTCGTTCGCGGTCGCATAGGTCGGCGTCGGCGGTTGGTGTTGAGGCGAAAAAACTTTCCGGTGAGAGTTCGTCTGGAGGATGTTTCGGTGAGGGTGGGGGAACGAACGTGTAAGTAAAGAAAAAAAAGACAAGATGGAGAAGAAGGAGACCAGAAGAAAGAAAGAAAAAACAAAAGAAAACGCAAGAAAATAAAAGTGCAGCAAAAGGTTAAAAAGAAACATGAAGAAAAAGAGCAAAAGTTGGCTTCGGAAACGAGGAAGTGCAGAAGATGAAGCAGAAGAAAAAGACAAAACAGGGAATAGACAAAAAAAAAAAAAAAAAAAGAAAGGAAAAATATATATATTTTTAAAAAACTAAACTAAAGAAAAAAAAATATCCGATGTGGGTCGGACCTAGGTTCGGATTGGATCAGCGGGGCGGATTGGGTTTACCGGGTCCGAACCCGTTTTTCCTGAATATAATAATATTAAATATTAAAAATATATTAAAAATTCAAAAATTTTCCAAAAATAAAAAATTTAAAAATAATAAAAATTCAAAAATTTTCCGAAAATTCAAAAACTCAGAAAACATTTAAAAATTTGATATTTTTTAAATAAAAAATTAAAAATTGCAAAAATCCAGTTTTTTTTTGGGAAAATTCGAAAATTCATTTTTTTGAAAAATAGAAAAATCCAAAGCAAAAATTCTAAAAATTTTAAATTTCCTCGAAAAGGTTAAAATTAATTTTTGGAGTAACTTTCTCCAAAAAAATGAAAAGCCTTTCACTTTGGAATTATGCCCAAGTTTGACTAGGCCTTTACGATTTTACCTTAGGGTTTTAATCATCCTTAAAAACGAACACCCTTGATTGTGCAATTTTGGTATGTTGATTTGGGCTTCCATTTAGTTTAGTTAGTATTAGCATTTATCTTTTCCTTAATATTAAATATTTGCTCTCCCATGCAGTTTATTTAAACGTTTTTCTTGACTGCTAATTGTTATTTTAATGATTGCGCATTCGCACGATCATCTCATATGTTAGCGAATTGGTCTAAAGTTGCCCGACAATTTTTTTTTTTTTAAAAAATGAATAAGATTAGATACCGAAAGTGTACTAATTGGTTCATTAGTGTAATTAAGTCCCTAACCTTAGATTATTTGGTTGCGTAGGAAGTGAGGTACAGTTCCATGCTTCACTTGGTTTTTAACAGACCCCAATAAGTTAGTGATGACTCCTTATTGCGAAATTTTTAAAAACATCCAAATATTGCGTGAGGCATGAGCTTGGGAGAGCCTGTGCTTAATCATGAGTCTTAGGTCTGTTCTTTAGGCAATACCTCTTAAATCTATTCCTTTTCCCGAGGAGTACGTTGTGACGGATATGTCTTGGTGAAGATATCAACAATCTGTTCGGTGGAGGAAATAGAGATAAGTCGAATGGTGCCACAAAGAGCATGATATTAGATGAAGGACAGTTTATTTCAATGTGCTTGGTGCGTTCATGAAAAACATTGTTAGGTTCAATTTGAATAGCACTTTGATTGTCGCAATGAATGACTATTCCGCTATGACGACGCACTTTCATATTTTCTAGTAGCCACGGTAATCATAATAATTCCGATATCGTATTAGGAAGAGCTCGATATTTTGCTTCTATACTGGAGCAAACGATAGTGGTCTGTTTCTTCTACATTGTTATTCTCAACTATACTCATGCAAAAGCCCTCGGAAGCATTGCCCGGGTCCCTAACTCTCCCACCCAAGTCACCAGCACTCAAACCGAGTTGAGTTGGGTCCTTGACGTTTGTGTGGTTGTGCTTGAGAAGCCTCAGCTCCTGCAATCGGGATCTTGACGGCTTGGTATTCCTGATATCATGGGAAGAGTTCATGTTTGTCTAGTAAAATAAATTCAATATTTTCTTTTCCACATGACGGATAATAATTTTCAATTCATTTGCAGATTTTTATCCAAACACCAGAAAACATTGCCTTTTTTCCCCTAGAAAATGACCTTTCGGACAATATTTTCCAGAAAATTTAATTTTCTGCAAAACCCAAAAAAGCCTAATCTTAATTTGTTTTTCCTCTGTGACTCTTGTCGACTCGTCTTCTCTCTCATTTCTGATAGTCCACCAGAACGTGCGTTGCTCTCTCCGTGTTGTTCCCGCTCACGTACAGCCCCTTTTCGTAAATTGCCCAAGCAAATTCGCCACCAAATCAACGTCGGCAGAGCTGATCAATGGACTTCCCTCGTCTTTTTCCTTGAAGATTCCCCTAAGGGTCCCCCTTCGTGGAGAAAAGTATTGGGTACATAAAAAGGAGGCCAACTCTGTAAATTACCATTCCATTTATTGGGCGTGCCGCTTCCAGCCCACTCACATTAAAATTTTCCTCTCTCCTTTCCCTCTCCCGTTACTTTTCATCTCTCTCTCTCTCTCCCCCTCGCTTTTTCCTCGTCTTCTCTGTTGCCCAGTCAATGGACTAGTAATTTGCGGAGGTGACCTCCCTTTTGTGTACCCCCTTTCGTGCGGTGTGCCCAAAAATCTCCTCTTTCTCTTTCTCTTTCTCTTTCTAACCTTCAATCACATCTCTCTCATTCTTTTCACAACTGCATTGACCCGGACGTCATTTTCTCCGCTCATCTCGGTCGTCCGCAGCCCCCCCTCGCGATAAACCGCGTATCCTAGCCGTAGATTCTCAGGCAAACCTCGTACGCTGCACGGGGCTGGGCTTTTTTTGTATGGGATGTGAGTTGGGGGAAATTTCCGACAGTGCGCGTTCGCTGCTTTTGAGGTTCGGGCGCAGAGGGTTGTTTGTAACTACTGTAACCGTCGGGATCACGCAAAGTTGCCAAGCCCCACCTCCACCACCACCACCCGACCAGCCTATAAAGCCTCCCTCCTCCTCCTCCTCCTCTCTCCGCCATTGCATCATCTCCCTTCTTCTTCTCAGATCTCTCCCTCTCTCTCTCTCCCTCTCGCATTTGGCATCCTTTCTTTGCAGAGGTAATCCATCCCTCCAGATCTAATGTCTCTCTCTCTCTCTTCCTGCAATTTTCTGGTTTCTGCTTGATCTGCGCATGGCTTTCCTGATCTCTCCCGTGCGTGCTTTGCTTATGCTTTCGCTCTTTGTCGCCTCGTTGCATGCTCGTGTCCCTCCGGCTCTTGCCGGATCTGATCTGTTTGCTCTGATTCGATCCGGTATCATCGACTGCTTTGCGTTTCCGCGCTGTCTCCGTTTGAATTTGAACGTCTCGGCTCTGAATTTTTCGGCGGGCCTAGTTGGGACCCGAGCCAGCACCAGGGTTCGTCTCTTCCGGTGCTGATCTCTTTTTTTCGACATCTGGGGTCGAGAGGATTCTTGGTGGAGAGCTGAGGAGGGGGAAAAAGAAGAGATTTTTCTTCTTCCCAGTTGAGCATTGTGTCCAAATGTTCACTTGTTAGATTCTGTTAGATTCAAGTTCATTTTTTTCCCTAAAAGCATAGGCATATCGTGCATACGGTAAATCTTTTTGCTCGTGCGAGTACTTAGCTATTGAATCATAAGTACGACCATCATGCAGTGAATTCAGTTGTACCATTTGATCTTCCAAGTCGTGCATTAGTGGAGTCAATGATCTGGATTTGCAGGATTTCGTCTTAAGGGTTTATTCGGGATCAGATCTAGTTGGTAAAATGGAATAAATAGGTTATACTGAAGCTTTTCCACAGCAGTTAGAACGCCTTGATTTTGTGAAGGGTAAGCATGTTTTAAGCTTGTATGGATCAAGAAGATCCATCAGCAGATACGGTGCATGTTTGCGAACTGATCTGCTTTTGTGCCAAATTATATGTCAATAGTTTATGGTATTTTCTCTCTGAAACGTACTCCATTGTTTGGATCTTAACATGGCCTCTACTTGGCAGCCTTACAAAGAATTGATAGCATGAATTTAGCTGTCCTAATACAATTATTCTTCTTGTGATCCAGATCTTTCGGTCCAGTATTCTTTAGCTGGCTCTCATGGGAAGTGTTATTGATGTTACAATTGAGGCAAGCATCTGATTTCTTTTCTAGTAGAGCTTTCTTTTGGTTACTTGTGTTCTGTTTTGAATGTCAGTACTAAACTGTAGCCATGATGTACTGCCTGATCTGCCCTCATACGTTATTCATTTTTCCAATCTGGAGTTGTTTCTGCATCTACATGTTCATCTTTGAATTTCATTCACACTCAAATATTTAGTAAGAATTAAGAAGTTCCTTTTATTGTTGAGATTTGGGGCATGTCAATAGTAACTTGACACCCTGCTAAGGTGATGATAAGGGATCAGGTTTGGCACAATGGACCTCAAACTATAAGTCTGATAAAATGCACTAAGTATACATCATGATGAGATAAGATGCATTTGAAATGCTAGATCAAGTCTCCAAGTGAAAACAACTTTAGAATAAAATGCTTGATTGGTTTCTCATTTTACATTATCTTATTCTAGGTGAGAAGCTGTCTTGTCTTGCCGATCATGTTCCAGAAATCCTTTGATTCTATCCCTCCCCTTTCTCTGCATTCGTGTGTGCACATATGTGTATGTGTATGTGTATGTGTGTGGGTGTGGGGAGGGTGGGGTGCGCTCTCACTTTTGTTAATTTAAGGTTTGTGTGACATCCATGGTATCAAAGTGACTTGACAACTTGCTATGAGAATATATTCAGAGAAATTTGTTGATATGAAGAATAGCTGCTAGTCGTGAATATTCTCTCTTTGGGGCAAATATACTTTTGACATATTCTTCCAACTTGCTGATGCGTAATGCTGACATGAGAAACTGCCTGCTTACAGGAGGGAAGCTTGACAGAGAAGAAGCCCACAGTTGTTTTTGTTTTGGGTGAGCATCTACTTTTAAGTTTCTGCAACTTACTCTAGGGATAACGGGGTCCTTTATTTCATCAGTATGGTCTTTTTAATATTAATTAATATCATCAGAGTTAGCTTCTATTAGATTCTATGATACTATTGATTATTATTTGATTTTGTCAAGTAGCAGAAAGTAGATTCATTCAGATCTTTCAGCAGAGTTGCTTGAGGGATGCATCGTGTTTCCAATTTTCACTATTGCTTGTCTTTCGTTTGAAGTTTTGATCCTTCCCCTTTGGATCATATGTTTGGTGCTTGACTTAGAGTTAGGTGAGATTTTTTTTTTTCCTTTTCTGTCGGACAAAATTCAACTTTTTTACTCAGTTTTTCTTTTTCTTTTTCTTTTTAACTTTATTTTATTTCTTTCCCCCCTTTTTTCAGCATTAGCTTTCTATTTTCTTTTATTTCTATATATTCTATTCCTTCAAAACTGTACGAGCATTCAGTAGCTCCATACTGTTAATCTAAATACAAAAGATTGATTTGAAATGCATCATGCGTTATTACTAAGGGGCGTAATATGTGACTGTTCACTATTATGCATGTTTAATAATTTTTGCTTACACTCACGATAAGCTTATGATTCATTGTATACACATCGAATTTTGCTTCTACAGATTTTGATATCGGTTTAAAAATTCTTTGAACTTATTGGAAGGAGCTTTTCTTTATTGCTTCAGAAGACTTCTAAGTTCTTTTTTGCCAAAAGGTAGAGGCTCTTTCATCCTGTTTAATTTAGCTTTCTTAAGTTTGTAGGTGGACCTGGCAGTGGAAAGGGCACGCAATGTGCCAATATTGTTCAGCACTTTGGCTTCACTCATCTCAGTGCTGGTGATCTTCTTCGAGCAGAAATCAAATCTGGTTCTGAAAATGGGTAACAATGCCGCTGTCATTGATATTCTATTTTTTTAGAAAGCTAGTATAGATAGTATCTGCACTTGCACTTTTCACTAGAAATATGTGCATTCTCTATTTTCCATGTGGTAGGATCCTTTTTCGACTAAACCTAATTATGTAAGTCCAGGCATGTTCAAGTGAAGTTTTTTACGTGATGCTATTTTTCTTTCCTTTGTAATTATAATCAATGCTCACTTAAACAGTATTTCTTGGTCATTTCACAATTTTTTTTGGCTTTGTTTCCTTTGAGATAATGTTTCGTGAATCGTTATGTGGCAGATGATAATGTTGTTCACATCTGCTTTAGTTGTAATGATACCCTGCTTTAATGGCTACAGTGACAGTGCGAAAGGGGGGGGGGGGTTGGGTATTGCTGCCTGGGCAGCAATTGGTTGCACTGTGTTGTTATTGATTCACTGGATTTTGAGCTCTGGTTGATATATTAGGCCGGCTTGAAAGTTGCAACTTGCAAAATGGGTAGTTGCATGTGTGCAGAGGATTGCCGCTTGGGCGGTGATTGGTTGCACTGTGTTTTTATTTACTCACTGGTGATTTTGAACTCTGGTTGAGATGACAAACCACCTTCCAAGCTGCAATTTGCGACAAGGGTTGTTTGCATGCACGTGCACTCATGCACAGAGTATTGCTGCTTGGGCAGCAATTGCTAGCACTGTGTTGTTGTTGACTCACTGCAAGCTGCAATTTGCGATGTGGATTGTTCACATAACCCGTTTGTGACTTTTAGTTACTTCACTGTTTTGAACCCAACATCACAGCTAAATGGTCCAATGTGAAAAAGAAGCATGTCCTACACAAGTTAACACTCAGTAGTCTATTAAGCTCATTCAGATGTGTGTATTTGACTGTTTCAACTATTATTCATGACACCTTGTCTCTTACACACATTTTAACCTGCAATCATATGCTTATAAGTGGCAGATATGTTCTTAAACAAGCTTGCTTTTTTCAATTTCTTTTTGTGCTCTGAAAATTTGATTCAAATAACTAATATGTCATCTTTGGGTTGGACATATTTAGATTCCTGCTTATTGGCATTAATGATTAATTGCAAGATGGAAACTTCAGTTGTTAGCCCTAACTACATGGTCGACATTCCTTTATGCCTTTTTTAACCAGAGAGATGACTGAAGCTATCTCGAAATGAATGAATGCACATTGTAGGAGCCATGTCTTTTAGGTTCTTTTACAATTGTCTCATTGAAGGTCCAATGACCAACCAAATTTCCGATTTCAATTGGCAGAACTATGATCCAGAATATGATTAAGGAGGGAAAGATAGTGCCTTCAGAAGTGACAATCAAGCTCCTGCAGAAAGCAATGCAGGAAAGTGGAAATGACAAGTTCCTTATTGATGGTTTCCCTCGCAATGAGGAAAATCGTGCTGCATTTGAAGCTGTTGTAAGTTTGGCTACACCTATTTTTGTTTGAGTTGCGCTGCTTTAATCTTAGAACTAATCTAGTATCATCCCTCACATTTCAAATGTGAGCCTATTAGCTATTGCATGTTGATCTTCTTTCCTAGAGGGATAACAAGTAAGATTTTTGCAGACTAAAATAGAGCCAGAATTCGTGTTGTTTTTTGATTGTTCTGAGGAAGAGATGGAAAGGCGCTTGTTGAGTAGGAATCAGGTCAGGCGATTACTTCTTCACCACCTTTACCATACAAGTAGACTTTTTTGCTTTTGTCACCTTTCCAGCTCATGTAGTCATTTTAGAAATCTGACGCTTTTCCACTATTTGTTACTGGTTTTGAAGGGAAGAGAAGATGACAACATAGAAACAATAAGGAAAAGGTTCAAGGTGTTCTTGGAGTCTAGCCTCCCAGTTATCGAGTACTACAATTCCAAGGAAAAAGTCAGAAAGGTGAGGAAATCTCTAAATGTGTTGAAATCTTCTATAGGTGTATTTGCATGATGTTATTTCATTTGATGGCTTATCTATATGGACTTTCATTCAGATTGATGCTGGAAAGTCTGTTGAAGAGGTCTTTGAGGCCGTCAAAGTAATTTTCACCTCAAACTCTGAGAAGGTAAAGTGGCAAAGTTGTGTTATCTTAATTTAAAGGGACAAATTAAGGTTATCAGTTGGGCTGTATCGTCTTCACAAGTCGATGTGATGCTATACGTTTATTAAATGTGGTTTTGCTTCTGACTCATCCTTGTAGTCCCTTTTGGAGAACCAGTACTTGAAAACAACAGCTAATGAGATCATCTAGCATAATGATGTAGCTTTTAACTACTTTGTATGCAAGGCTTCTATTTCCACACCCAAATTGGCTCTATTTATGTCCTACAACTAGTATACCCTCATTTAAGATCAGAAGAAAGATTGCAGTTGCTCTGCCCCTTATTCCCAATTCCTGTTTCTGGTCCCTCACCCAGTCTCTCTCTCTCTCTCTGACTTTAAAGCTTTTCAGCTCCATCATTGTTTTGAATAGAAGTAATTCATGCACTGATAGAGAATTTCCAAAAAAATTTCTGTCATATTGTACGTTACCCTTTTAGTTGAAATGGATGCAATGTAAAACACATGGCATTTTTTGGTGCTTGGTACGAATAAAAGATCGAGAAACACTTGCTTGGTTGATCAATCAAGTGCTGGTTTTTTATTCTTTGCAGAGGATGCCAATTGGTTATATTCTAGATTCTTGATAGAAGCTATTTTCATCTTATGAAGATGCAGCTTCCAGGTTTTTTAGGTTTGTAGCAGAATGAAAGAAGTAAAGGATTAAACTTAATAACTCTTCACAACCCAATAACGAGCTTTCTACAAGACTTTTGTGTAATATGAGAGCAGGGAGAGAGACTTTTCTATCAGATAGTTTGAGTAAACTCTGTGGGTAGAAATCCTTCCTTGAGAGGAACAAAACCACAAGCATTGGGATTTACAAAGAGGTGTGTGGAGTGCTTAAGGGCTTCTACCAATGGTTCACTCTCCCTTAGATAGGAATTCACATTTATAGAAGATAAAGTGAGGACAGCTTATGAAGGGTGGTCAACATGCCAACTTATCCCAAAGTGTGTTAAGTCATTTTAAGATGTTCGATTTCTGAAGCCATGGCTGCATCATTTGTAGCTCTGGAGATAGCTTGAGCCTTTGTACAGCTGTACTTTTTCCCTAGACTGGCCCCATGCAGTAATTTAAGTACCACAAGTAAAGGTTGTCTTCCAAGGGCAGCTGAACATGGAGGTTACCTAGTGCTATGAATGGTGAATTTGGAGGTCTGCATTCTATAATTAAATGCTGAAATCATAGCATAACTCTGACAAAAAAAATGCATTTTAGCACCATTAACCTGTTGTATAAAGAATCAGATTAATATTTAGAAAGTGACGGGATAAAGTGTTTTTTTGGGGGGGGTGCTTGCATTTATTAACTTCTCCATTTACCACTTGTCAAATTGGAAGGTGATGGCACAGCCAGTTTCTGTTGCTTTGACAATTCACGAAGGCCTCGTATTAAAATCATTGCCAATACAATGAACATAATAGTTATTCTGCCACAAGTGGCATCTCATGGTTGCAACGTCAGGCTAAGCTGCTTTCTCCCCCCTCCTCCTTGGGTAATTAGGCAAATAGTGTTTTTTTTTTTTTTTTTTTTTTTTTTTTTTTTTATTTTATTTATTTATTTATTTATCAAAGGCTAATAGTGGTTGACCTACTTTAACTCTTGCATGTACTTTTTTACCTAATTTATTTGAATATATTATTTTGGTAAAAAGGATGGGAACGGTAGGTGCTAATTCTATCTTGCACGTATCTGCAGGCTACTGTCTAGAGCATCCATTTATGTTCTGTGATCAGCTTTGGATATCCTGAGGTAACTCTATTATCTCAACCTTCACAAGTACCATTTCAATTTTGTCAATATGGGTTAAATTTTAAGGTTGAAGAAATGCATTTAGATTTTGTTCCAGTGGTCATGCAAATTCCTTTTCCTATGCTGCCCCTCGTTTTGAGATAATTAGCTGGTTGGGAGAGTACAGCTGAGTATAAAGGTTTCTTGAGCATATGCTAGTACTATGATTTGAAATTGGCTTAATAATGTTGATATTCCAAGTTCGGATTCTGATATGTTCTATATGAAACAGAACCTGATTCTGTGCTCCACTAATTGAACTATGGAATACATCTATTCAGTATATCCCGCTTCCACTTCATATATGGGGCTATAGGAAGGTTCTTACAATAATTATCATTGAGTACATATAATGGATGGTCTAGAACTTTCCCATGTTCTTCCTTTGTTCCTTTTGGAAAGGGGTACTTTCTTTCTTTTTCATATTTCGTGCTTCTTTTTTTGTTCGGCCAATGGCTGGTGAAAGATAGAGTTTGATGTCTGGTTGGGACAAACCGTTTGCTTAGTTATAGGTCTAGGTAAAGTGAGATGGCTGAACATAGCTTTTATTCTGGTAGCATGTTTGACTCTTTAGTCCACTGTCTCTACAAATCTTTCAATGTGTTAATTTCAAGAGGCTTCACTGAATGGAACTTACATATGAAAAGAGACAAACTCACCTGACTTTGTATGCCTGTTATATCGTCACTTTTCCTGAGAAATCTAATTACGGTTAGGAACACAGTGATGTATAATGCTGGAATTTTCTTTGTTCCATGCCAGGTGATGATGCTGTTGTACCTGCCTATTGTTGCGTCATTTTGGAGGATTCTTGCACCTATTTTAGCAATAGAAATTATATACAAGCATGTGATGGGATATATGGCTCTGTATTCTTATACCGACAGCATTTAAAAGGTTTATTAACCTGCAAATAAAGTTCCTCTGCACCCCTCGGCCCAACATGGCTAATTGTTGTTTTTTCCTCCTTTTCCTCCGTACCCTCGCTCACCACCAGTGTCAACAATCAGTAACTAAAACATGGGTGTGAGATATTCACGCATCACCTCTATGCTAATGCAAAAGTATCTCAAGTACAGGCAAATGTCTGCTCTCGAAACGGTTGTTCCCAAAACATTAAGAGATTTTTACTCTAATGTTTTAGAATGTCTCAGGACATAATAGAGTTGCGTCTTTGCCATAACGTTCTTCTGTACGTCGGCATGCATTATCTCGCTGATATTTCATGACAATTCATCATTTGGCAACAATCTCTGCGTAGGAAGAGCCGCCTAATGGGAAGGATTCACGTGGATCCAAAACGCTATCTTCTAATGTGAAGAGTTCCAGAAAACTGGGAAAAACGTTAAATGATCTATGCGCTCTATATTTTAGCTGCATCTATCAATCGAAGTCATACAGGGTTGGGTCTTTGAAATGGTTGTGGTCTGAGGAAATGAATTAACCTTTGCCTTCAATTGAAGATGGCGGCCATAATTGCATTTGAAAGTCGTGCTTCAAGCTCAGGAGCTTGAGTTTTTATTTTTTCACAGATATAAGAAACATCCTTGGACTTCAAAATTTTATTAGTCGTTGCCGCCCATGAACTGGATTTCTAGCTTACTGGAACACCCTTTTCTTTTTATAACAAAAGGGGCCCAAGCCCCTAAATTTCACACATTGTCTAATCCTACAAGTAAAGTAACATACAATATTTTTGTTAGTTTCTTCATTCAAACAATCTTGTTTCCTCCGATTTGCGCTCCTTGAACATTTCTCGTGCACTTTCATCAAGTATTCTTTCGCTTTTATTTACTAAAAAGTCATTTCTGTTCTAAGAAAATCCCATCCCAGGTCACGAATTCTGTAGTTGCATCTCTCTCTTTCTCTGCCAGCCTCAGTCGAGGTAGCAGTAGCAACATGGCTGCGCGAGGCCGATGACCTCCCTCAGGCCATGGAAGGCCTCATATTGAGCCTTGAGGTCACGGGCGACCTTGATCAAGGTCACGGGCAGCACGAGCCATATGCGACCTCAATGGCAGCTCACGACCTCAAGCTGAGATCGTCAGCAACCGGTGCCCATGATGACCTCCATGGAGTCTGTGAACCCGTCATTGTCCTTGCATCGTTTCCTCGTTGGTCCCACTTTTCAGAAGTAAATTTTTTGAACTAGGTAATTTCTTCAACGGAATTTAATTTGGTTATTTTGTTACTTAGTTTACAATTATTTGATTCTGATCGTAATTGGTGATTTTGTTAGACATTATACGATTAAGAAAATTGTTGTGTTGTGAGTCATAATAATCAAGAATGTTGAGCCGAGAGACATTGGATTAGATTTTTGATTATTGTAACTTTCCATCTCGGGTCATGGTGAATTATATGTTTTATGTGGTTAATTATATTACTCGTGTTGATTTTTAGTAAACTTTCTTATAAAAAAATTATATATAAAAATTGCATCATATAATAGGTCACGTTGCATTTCATGTCGATTAGTTTTCCAATTAGAATTTGCTTATTTAGGATAATGTGGAAACTTAAGAAATTTCATAAGTTAATAAAGATTTTAGTTATTCTTTAATTTAGATGAGACATAGTAAATTTGAGGTAACTTCTTATTCTAATGAAAAATCGTAAAAAATAAAAAAATAAAAAAATCTTAAAAAGAACATGCATGTGTATATAGAATTACTATGTCATCCATCCCATGTCATATAGCAAATGCATATTTAGGGCCATGAGAATTAGATTGCACACCTGTTACTATAGTTTGAGATAGGTCATGCGAATTGCACATCACATGTCATTAGGTAAAAATCATGCATATCAAATTTAGATTGAAACTCCACATAATTGATTTAAAAAAATAACTAAATGTCATATCATTTAGAAATCATGTTTGGGGCATGCATTTTCTAACTAAGATCTTGCAGAATTTTAGAAGAGTAGACAATAATGAAGTAATAGTTTGCTTTGTTTTAAGGTTAATCATAATTCTTACAATTCGTCATTTGGGTTTATTGGATCTTATTTTATTGATTGTTCACTTGCATGACCATCCTTTACATATTAGTGATTTAGTTCAAAATCTACCAAGATCGCTTGCAAAATATTTTTGAAAATAAAAGGTACCATAAGGGTGTTAGATTAATCTAGTGTAATCATGTCTCCAAACCTATTAAATCACTAATTCACGAAAGTAAAATATTCTCCCATACTTGAGTTTCTAATCAACCCTAACTGATCAGTGGTGGTTGCAAATTGAATAAAATTGCATATTTAAATGGGTTAATTTTCGACTACCAAGTTGCAATTGGTAAGGTTTGGGAGGGTTCATGCTAAGTCTTCAGACTTAGTAATCCATTAACTTTGTCTTGGGTAATCCACCTTTGTGAAGGTCGCGACACATAAATTTTGTAATAGAAACCAAATAAACATGCCACAAGGTTGCATATAGATTGCATGTAGACCTGAGGCTAGTTTAATCTCATATCATGTGATGCACATCACTTAGAAAATATTAGCATCATCAGCATTGTATATAGTTCTATATTCATGGTAAGTTGATAGGTCATATTAGAGTCCTAGAATTTAATTTCTCTGTTTTTTAAAATAAAATAAAAATAGTATTTCATATAGTCCTCATTATAGAATGGGCTCGTGACTTCCTTAAGGTCATTCATGTTAATTAACTTAGGGTTGCATATACATGCATTTAAAATGTGTCATCTTGCATATAGGATTTAGAATGCATGTCTGTCTTTGGGGTCTTTTTGTTAATTAATAAAGAAAAGAACAAAAAAATTGATGGGTTAAAATTCATGTCTCATGGCATTTAGTAGATTAATTAGTATTAACGTTGATTATTGTCGCGCATGAGTAGTACTTGAAATTATTCACATGACGTATAGAAGTTACCATTCGTGTCATATAGCCATATCATTCTTGCAAGTCCTTTGGTAATTGGTGCATAAAAGTCAAATTAACATTGAAAAATATAAAAAAATTAGTATAGATTGCATATTAGTTAGTCATTATTTCATGCACAATCCTGCACAACTTTCGTGCATTCGATCTTCATGTTTTTCCCTGATTGTTTACCTGTCAAAAAGGTTTGGATATGTCCTAGGCTAGTTTAAAAGTGGATCACTTGGTAACCATCTAAACATGGCAATTTTTCGGCGATTCTTTGTTCAACATCGTTTTCACATTGACGTGGCGACAAAATTGCAAAAAATTTTTTGTATATGATGTGTAAATAATTAATATAAAAATTAATAAAATTAAATTTAAACTTAATTTTATTCTTATTCTAAAAAAAAAATCAAAAAAAAAAGGGGGCTTAACTATCCTTCTCTTTTCTTCTTCTTCAATCGGAAGGGCTGGCCACCATCCGCCCCCATCCACCATCGTTTGCCGCCGTCGGGCTCGTTCGACCTCGGCCGATGCTCCCCCCCGTCCGCCCTTCGCGACGGGAGGGTGGCGAGGGCCCGTGAGCCTTCGCCCCAATCGGGCAAGCTCGCGGGCCCTTGCCGCCACGGCCGGTGTCGCCGGGCAAGGGCCTCTCGATGCCCGCTCCCCCACTATCGGTTCCGGCTAGCGGGGAGGTGGGGGCTCGTGAACCCTCACCTCGATCGAGGCGAGGTCGCGGCCCTCGCCTAGCCACCGGGGAGGCTCACGAGCCCTCGCCGCAAGCCTCGCCGGGGCCGATGACCTCGGCGACCCTCCCCCTCCGGTTGTTGGCCTTTCCGTGCGCGGCAAGGGCTCGCCCTCGGACCGCCCCTTCGGCCACCCCCTTTTTTTTTTTTTTAAATTTTAAATTTTTAGTTTTTTCTTTTTTAGAATATTTTAAATAAAATTAAAAAAAATTTAATTTAAAAAAAGGAAAAAATTAAAAAAAAGAAAAAAAGAAAAGAAAAAAGGAAAAAAAGAAAAAGAAAAGAAAAAAAGGAAAAAGTATAAAAAATATTTAAAAATTAAAAGAAATTTAATTTGGAACAAAAATTCATCTTACACAAACGCAAACGTAAGTGTATATTTACGATATTTTGGCACTTAAGTGTCCTTCCAACGCTTAAAATGCTTAGAATCACTCCAAGTGTCTCAAAAAAAATCATTTTTAATCGATTGTTTACCTTCGAAAAGGTTTGGATAGTCCTAGGCACCCGCATTCAAGTTTTCCATGTTGGGCTTGAGAAAATCCCGGCTCTTTTGAGGAAAATAAATTCAATATTTTCTCTTCCAAAAGACGGAAATTAATTTATAAATTACTTTTAGATTTTTAGTTAAATACTGAAAAATATTGCTTTTCTTTAAAGAATAACTTTTTGAAAATATTTTTCAAAAATATTAATTTTTTTGCAATACAAGCGGAGTTTAAGAAAATCCCAGTCCTAGAACATGTGCTGCTCATGCGCATCCCCCTTTTAATGATGCCACCAGGTCAATGAGGCCTTGGTGGAGCTGATCTGGATTTCCCTGATTTTCTTTAATGAAGATTCCCCATTTCTGGAAAGAAATGAAAAAGAGCTGATCTGGATTTCCCTGATTTTCTTTAATGAAGATTCCCCATTTCTGGAAAGAAATGAAAAAGAGGCCCCTTTCGTGCGGTTTGTCTAAGAATTCCCAAAAGGATGGTGAATGCCAATTATTCGAATCTCTCTCTCTCTCTCTATTTCTAATCTCCAGTCTCATCTCTCTCATTCCTTCTACAAATGCATTGACCGAACATGTCATTTTCTCTACTAATCTTGGTTGTTCCTCCCCACCTTCCATGAATGTCTTCATTCTTGCCTTGCTTAGAGTAGTCCGTGTACTGCGTGCATAGACGTTATTTATATGTTTGATGCATATATGCTATCCTTAAACAAAGTTGTCTATAATTTCTATATGCGGAAGAATGTAATAAAGAGATCACAAGATTATGCAGTATGCACATCTTTATTTAAGGGTTAAATTTTAATAGAATTAGTGGGCTCGATTTCTGACTTTCATGCAATTAGAAATGTCCTAAATTTAGGTGTCTTAACACTTTATCCTAGAATATATGGAGTCATTTTTACTTTTCACGTGATACAAACTCTTGTGAACATGCATTTTGAGTTTTAAAACTAAACTACTTGAATCTTTCAAAGTACATAAATATTTCAAAAATAGGTAAGAAAACAAAAAAAAAGGGCAGCTTTCACTTGTCTTTTAAGTAGAAACATACGTGCCCCTAAGCTACACCTTATATAAAGATGGGTTTGAGCTAGGATGAGAGCATGAAATCAATGGCGGTGATGACAATTCTTTTTACCTTCCCAAGATGAGGTAACTCGCTACACATCCCAATAATAACAATTTGTCCAAATGAATCTGTCTTGTCTATCGCTAGTTAATTGATTTCACATCCAGGCTAGTTGGTTATTTCGCATTGCTGTAGCAATTACACAAGATGGTTGACCGTTACCTTAATGTCCTCTAGGTGCCACTTTGTTTCCCTCGATAAATTGACCTAGATTTTATCTGTAGGTGAATAGCCTTTAATCGAATGCCCATCCCATCCGACCATCACTCCCTAGCTACCGTGATACTCTGATGACTATTTGCCACCAAAGAGCGTACAGTTCAAGACGGTCGTCGGCCACATTGTTGTCGCCAAAGCCATCGCTAATTAGACTTCTACCTTTGGAAGATTGAATCGCTCCGACGCAGTGAAATCCCGAAGGACAGATTTGAAAATTCTCGAGCAATGGTGCACCCTTGTAGTGGAACTCTATGCTAGAATTAGATTCCGAGCTAGACCTTACGCACAATGGGTCTGGGCTATAGAATATTTGAACCTGAGATGGGAATTACTTTGCGCGTTCCTTCCGTGAGCTTCACAAGAGGGTTGTCTACAACTTTAACCGTCAGGATGACGCAAAGCAGTCTATAAAGCCTCGATTTACAGCTTTTTCCTCTTCACCATTAGAATTTCGGTAACGTTTCGGCTCTAAACAGATCGGCAGGCCAGGTTGTGAACCGAGCCAGCATCGGGGTTCACCTCTTACGGTGCTGATCTTTCTTCTTCTACTTCTGCGTTTGATAGGATTCGAGGAAGAGAGATGAGGAGTGCAAAAAAGAAAGAAAGATTTTTCTCCTTCCTAGTTGAGCATTGTGTCAAAATGTTCACCAGTCATATTCAAGTTCCTTTATATTTGAGAAAGCAGAAGCATATTTATTTTAGTGTATGTGCATAAGATTATCATGAATGCAAGTATGAAGCTTTTTATCTTACGGTCAGGCCACCTTGATTTTAAAATAGATATGCCTATCTTGATTTTTTAAGCTTGTACGGATCAACAAAATCCATCAGCAGATATTTTTGTATGTGTATGTCTGCAAACTGATCTACTTTTATGGCAAATTAGATGTCATTATTTATGGTATATGCTCTCGAAGATGCACTCAACTCTTTGGAGCTTAACATGGCCTCTTGATAGCATGAATTTAGCTTTTCTGAGTCAATTATTCCTTGGTGAACCAGATCTTGTGGTTCAACATTCTTTAGCCGCCTCTCATGGGGAGTGTTACTGATGTTTCAATGGAGGCAAGCATCTGATTTCTTCTCTAGTAATTCTTTTTGGTTACATGTGTCCTGTTTTGAACGTTAGTCCTAAACACTAACCATGATGATGTACTGCCTGTTGTGCAGTCATATGTTATTCATTCTTCCAATATGGAGTAGCAAGACTTCTCAATCTCAGCTGTTTCTACATCTCCATGCTCACCTTTTAATTTCATTCACACTCAAACATTTAGTACTAACTCAGAAGTTCCTTTTATTGCTGAGAGTTAGGGCCAGATTAAAAGTACCTCGACACCAGAAAATGTCATCTAAACCTTTGATAATGGACCACAAAAGTCGAAACTAAAAAGTCCAATAAAATGCACCAAGCGGTAGCCATGATGTACTGCCTCATGTGTAGTCATACATTATTCGTTCTTCCAATATGGAGTAGTAAGTCTTCTCAACCTCAGTTGTTTCTGCATCTCCATGCTCATCTTTGATTTTTTTTTTTTCTTTTTCCACACTCAAACATTTGTAATAACTCAGAAGTTCCTTTTATTGCTGAGAGTTGGGGCCACATGAAAAGTACCTTGACACCAAAAAGTGTCATCTAAACCTTTGATAAGGTGAGAAAAGGGATCAGGTTCAGTACAATGGACCGCAAACTTTGGAACTAAGAAGTCTAATAAAATGCACTAATCATTCATGATGATGAGATACAAGGCATTAAGCATGTTCCAGAAAACCTTTGATTCTGTCCCCTCTCTCTCTCTCTCTCCCTCTCTCGTGTGCGTGTGTATGTGTATGTGTGGGTGGCTAGGGAGCGGTCGCACTCGCACTCGCACTCGTGTTAATTTAAGGTTTGTGTGGCATCCATGTATTAAAGTGACTTGACAACTTGCTGTGAGAACATATTCAGTGGAGACTGTTGATATGAAGAATAACTGTTTGTTGTGAAGATTCTTTCTTTTGGGCAAAGATACTTTTGACACATTTTCCTTCCAACTTCACTGATGTGCGATGCTGACACAAGAAACTGCCGTGCTTACAGAAGGGAACCTTGGCACAGAGAAAGCCCACAGTTGTTTTTGTTTTGGGTGAGCATCTATTCTTAAGTTTCTGAGACTTGCTATAGGGATAACAGGGGTCCTTTATTTCTTCAGCAAAATCTCTTGAATCCTAACCAATTCCATCTGAGTTAGCTTCTACTAGATTCCATGATACTCTATTTTGGCCCATTATTTAAGTTTGTCAAGTTGTAGAAAGTTTAGAGCAAAAAAAAAAAAAAAAAAAAAGTTTTAGAAAGTAGATTAATCCAATATGCTTGTCTTTCGCTTGAAGTTTTGATCCTTCCCCTGCGGATCATACATTTATGGTGCTTGATTTAGTGTTAGGTGAGATTTTTTTTTTTTTTTGGTAGGACACAATTCAACTTAATCACTCAGTTCTTTTTCCTCTTGACTTTATTTGCTTCCTTACTTTTTTCAGCATTAACCTTTCTATTTTCTTTGATTTCATCATATTCTATTCCTTAAATACTGAATGAGCATTCGGTAGATCCATGATATAAATCTTTTATTTGAAATGCACCATATTTTCTTACTAGGGGCATTATGTGTGACCATTTTCTATTATGCAAGTTTAATAGTTTTTTTACTTAGAATCATGACAAACTGGTGTTCATGTAGATCTTCTTGATGGAGAATATTAGAATTGCATCATTTAATAGCCGAAAGTTTTGCTATGAATATATGATTTAATGTATTCACATTTAATTTTGCTTATAAAGATTTTTATACGTGCCCTCAAAATTCCTTTTAACTTTTTGGAAGGAGTATTTTTATTGCTTCGAAAGATTTCTACCTTCTTATTTGCCAAAGAATCGAGGCTCTTTCAACCTTTCTAATTTAACTTTCTTAAGTTCGCAGGTGGACCTGGCAGTGGAAAGGGTACCCAATGTGATAAAATTGTTCAGCACTTTGGCTTCACTCATATCAGTACTGGTGACCTTCTCCGAGATGAAATTAGATCTGGTTCTGAAAATGGGTAATAATGCCGCTATTATTGATCTTCTATTATTTCAGGAAGTTAGTATAGCCATTATCCGTGCTTGTACTTTTCGCTACAGATATCTATTTTCAAGAGGTAGGGTCCTCTTCTTGACTAAACCTAATTATGCAAGTCCAGGCATGTTCAGGGAATATCGCCACTTGGGTAATAATTGGTTAATTTTGAGCTCCGGTTGACATATCAAACTGGCTTGAAAGTTGCAATTTGTGACATGGTTCGTTTGCACGGGCACAAAGTATTGCCCCACTGTGTTGTTTTTGACTCACTGTTGATTTTGAACTCTGATTGAGATGACGAACCGACGTCAAAGCTGCAATTTGCAGCATGGTTGTTTGCACTCACTTGCACGCACATGCACAAAAAGAGTTTTGCCGCTTGGGCGGCAATTGGTTGCATTGTGCTGTTATTGATTCAATGGTGATTCTGAACTCTGGTTGAGATGACGAACCAGCTTCAGAGCTGCAATTCCCCATGGGTTGTTCACATAACTCGTATGTGGCTTTTAGTTAGTTTCACTATTTTGAACCCAACATCGCAGCTTAAATGGTACAGCGTGAAAAAGAACCGTGTCCTTCACAAGTTAACACTGGGTAGTCTCTTGAGCTCTTTCAGACGTGTATTTGACTGGTTCGCCTATTAATCATGACAGCTTGTCACTTACACACATTATAACCCGTTATCCTATGTTTACAACTGACAAAAAGTGTTGTTAAACAAGCTTGCTTCAAATCACATTTATGATGAGCAACTCTATTCACCATTAAATATCATCTTTGGGTTAGACTAATTGGCAGCAAGAATTAATCTCAAGGTGGAAACTTCAGTTGTTAGCCCTAACTGGCATAAGACATGTTTGACATTCCTGTGTGCTTTTCTTTTAACAGAGAAATGACTGAAGCCATCTTGAGATGAATGCATGCACATGATAGGAGCCAATGTCTTTTAGGTTCTTATGCATTTAGTTGTCTCTTTGAAGGTTTGACGACCAACCAAATTTCCTCTCTCAATTGGCAGGACTATGATCCAGAGTATGATGAAGGAGGGAAAGATGGTGCCTACAGAATTGACAATCAAGCTCCTGCAGAAAGCGATGCAGGAATGTGGAAACGACAAGTTGCTTATTGATGGTTTCCCTCGGAATGAGGAAAATCGTGTTGCATATGAAGCTGTTGTAAGTTTGACCAGACCCTTTTTTTTTTGTTTGCAATGCGCTGCTCTAATCTAGTTACTGTTCTAGTATCATCCCACACATTTCAAATGTGAGCCTATTAGCTATTGCATGTTGATCTTCCTCCTCAAAGGGTTGAAAAGTGAAATTTTCGCAGATTAAAATTGAGCCAAAACTCGTGTTGTTTCTTGATTGTTCTGAGGAAGAGATGGAAAGGCGCTTGTTGAATAGGAATCAGGTCAGGCAATTATTTCTTCATCACCATCACCTTACGAGCACATACTCTTTGCTTTTGTCATCTTTCCAGCTCATCTAGTTATTTTAGAAATCTGATGCTTTTCTACTATTTGTTACTGGTTTTGAAGGGAAGACAAGATGACAACATAGAAACAATAAGGAAAAGGTTTAAGGTGTTCAAGGAGTCTACCCTCCCAGTTATTGAGTATTACAATTCCAAGGGAAAAGTCAGAAAGGTGAAAGTCTCTAAATGTGTTGAAATCTTCAGTAGGTGAATTGCATGTTCTTGTTCCAGTTGATTGATTAACTATATTGGCCTTTATTCAGATTGATGCTGGAAGGCCTGCTGACGAGATCTTTGAGGACATTAAATTTTTTTTTACCTCGACCTCTGGAAATATAAAGCACTCCTGTTGCGTTATCTTATAGGCTTCTTTTGCTGTGAAAATCACTAAAAGGAGCAAGACAGTGGTGATCAATTGGGCTGTATCATCTTCAGAAGGCGATATGACTATATGTTTATTAAATGTGGTTGTTGCATCTGAGTCATCCCTGTAATACCTCTAAATAATATCTAATGCGATTATTTAGCATAATGATGCAGCTCAGAACAACTTTGCATCTTTACATTGGTCTAATTGTGTAAGGCTTCTATATTTCCACAGCCAAACGTCCTATGGCAATTTATACCCACGTTTAACTATCTAACGCTAAAGCTTTTCATGTTCTATTATTGTTTTGAGGAGAAGTAATTCATGCATTTATAGAAAATTTCCAAAAAACAATCTGTCATATTGTACGTTAGGCCTTTTAGCTGAAACGGATGCGAAGTGCACCACAGGTTGCATTTTTCGGTGCCTGCTATGAATAAAAGATCAAGCAGCCTGAGTCGGTTGGTCAAAAAAGTGCCGTTGTTTCGATCTTTGCAGAAAAAGGCCAGTCGCTTATATTTCAGATTCTTCATAGAAGCTGCTTTCACCTTTTGTAAGTGCAGCTTCTAGTTTGTGTAGCAGAATGAAACAAGTGAAAAATTTAATATGACAAAAACTCATCCCAACCCAATAATGAGCTTTCCGCAAGAATTTTGTGCAACGTGAGAGTGATTTTTTTAATATCAGATAGTTCGAGTAACCTATGCGGGCACAAACCGTTCTTTGAGAGGAACTAAAACTACAAGCACTGGGATTTACAGGGAGGCGTGCGCAGTGTGCTTCAGGGCTTCTACCAAACGTTCGTTCTCCCTTGTTAGGAATTTGCAGGAGATAAGAGTAAGGGTGGCGTATGAAGTGTGGTCGACGTGCCAATTAGTTTCGTGGGTATGTTAGTCACATCAAAGATGTCCAATTTCTAGAATCTTCCAGGCATTTGTTAGTGCAGTCTAGAAAAAATGTTACAAACAATCTAGTCTTAGGCGGCAATGCATGTGTGCAAAAGAGTCCAGAAAGCGCAAATGTTGAAGTCTCTAGGAGCCTATGCATGGAGAACAAGGAAAGCCATGAAGTCCCTAACAAAAGTAGAGGTCTTTCCTGGAAGAAGTCGGTAGGTAGCTCTAGAAAAAGAGCTTGCATTGGTTTGTTTAGGGTGTTGGAAACATTAGATAAACTCCATATCATTGTACTTTACCCACGACAAGATCCCCTCCTACAATTATGTAACACCACATTTCTATCAACTAAAAAAATTATATTCTTGTCTCCTATCTCGTGACATATATCATTGAACTATCCTAGCTTGTCTCTTGTCCATTCCTTAATCAAATACGTACTACCCAAATATACACTTGTACATCATTGACCAAAAAAGTTATTATCCATACCAAAATCGTGCTTCTATGCAGTTCCAAATCTTCAACGTGGCATTAGAGTTAGGCACGTTTGGATGGTGTTGGGCATTTATCCACACTATCCTCAACTAAATCAAAGTCATAGCTGGACCCGACTCTAAAGCCACAGCCAAAACAAAGGCCAACTCGCCTCTTAAAGATACCCATCTCTAATTTGATGGGAACATCTACAACTAAGAGCATTTTGATGGCCGAGACATCTAAGACATCGCTGAAGAAAGATATGTTGAGTCGGAGAAAGATACGAGTGTTTTAGCAAATCAACTACGGATGGATGCAGGGTTCTTGGAGCAAAGATAGGCATGGAACCGATCACCGGAAGGATTTCAAGACAAGTTTGAGAGATCATGAAGCATGCTCAAAATATCACAAAAATGGATCAAGGAGGAGTGTTGCGGAAGTGATCCATTTTTTTGATCCAATTTTGAAGAAATATCTAGAAACATTCACTCTAATAGTGGGTGGTTGAATCTAATGGTGTTCAAGTCCTTTAAGGAGTAGTCGGAGCTTGTTATCTAAAAGGAGTCCACGTAAGCATGTATCTAGAAAAATCCTAAAATATCTCCTTCAACTACGGTGGAGATTGCTTATAAAAGGGATGGGCTCATTTATGTCGATGTGCGGGGGCTGAGCTCATAAACTCAAATCTTTAGCTCCTTCATCGACACTCCTTTAACAAACTATTTTATTCAACCAATGAACTATTCTTTTTATTATCCCATGACCTATATTCTCGAAGTTATCTTAACATGTTCCCTTATCTATCCTCTACTAAATACATATCCTATATATACACTTGCACACATAACTAATCAAAAAATTATCATTGATACCAAAATCATGTTTCCGTCTGATTCCAAATTTTCAATGCTGAAGCTGTGACCCATCATTTGTAGCTCTGGAAATAGCTTGAGCTTTGTGCAGTTTTACTTCTTTTTCTTGCATGGCCATAAGTAAAAGTTAGTCTTCCAAGGGCAGGTGAACATGGAGGTTACCGTGGACTTTGAACAGTTTTCCTTTGCTCGGACAATTTACAAGGCCTCACGTTAAACAATCATTGTCAATATGAACGCAGTCGCTATTTTGCCTAAGTAGCATCTCAGGGTTGCAAATGTTAGGTTAAGCTACTTTCTTCCCCGTCGTTTGGTAAAATAAGCAAATATTGGATTACCTAATTTAACTCTTGCATGTACCTTTTTTCCCTGATTCATTCGAATATTGTTTTGGTAACAAGGAATAGGAAAAATTATTATTCAATATTGTTTTGGTAACAAGGAACAGGAAAAATTATCTGTAGGCTACTGTCTAGAGCACCCATATATTCTGTCATCAGCTTTGGAAATCCTGAAGTAACTCTATTATCCTAACTTTTACATGTACTGTTTTCAATTTCGTCTACATGGATTAAATTTTAAGTTCGTCTCGTGGTCATGCAAAGGAAAAAAATATTAGGTAGATTCGTCCTCCATATAAAAATGTAGATCGGTTCATTTATCATTTGACATGTGTACAATCAGGCCAACTCATCAATTTTTATTTGGCAAGTGGGACCCCCTGCAATGCTGCACCAGGTGATTATCATTAAATAAATGAAAACTACATGTTCAAAATAAAGCACTAAAAAAAATAAAATAAAAGCAAAACAATTGACTTCTTCTAATATTCTAATAACTAATCCACATTGCATGTGCAATCCTATCCCTCTTTGATGCCCATATCTTATTTTCCTCCTTTTCCTCCCTTGAGAAAGTTGGATTATTGGATTTTCTCTTTGAGATTCCATTTGTCTATTCATCTCTTCCATGATAGAGTCATTGGGATAAGCTCCCATAATAAAATTGTGAATGATACAACAAGCTAAGACAACATCGACTTGTGTTCTAAATGACCAAAAAGGTTTTTGAATCCAATACTTGAAGAAGCTTCTTTAGAACTCCAAGTGCTCTTTTAATAGTAGTTCTTAGAGATGAATGCCGCAAATTGAATAGTTCCTTCTTGTTTTTAGGAGGGCGATCACTAAACTCCTTCAAATGGTATCTAACACCACGATAGGGAGAGATGATGCCATTATGGATTCCATAACTAGCATCAACAAGATATATTTTCCTACAAGTTATAGATAAGTTTATTACCAAGTTACTAATCTCAAAATAATGTATGTAAATTCTATTTTCTTACCTCTAGGAATGTTCAATCCATTTGGCTTTGAAAGTGCATCAGCCAAAATACGTGAATCATGAGTTGTGTCTTCCCAACCAACTAATACATAAGAAAATCTCAAGTCAAATGTAACAGCAGCTAATATATTTTGTGTTGTTCCATCCTTCTGACCGCGAAATCTTCCTTGAATTTCAAGAGGAACCAATGCATGTACATGAGTTCCATCTATTGCTCCAACACAATCCTAAAATAATCAATTTAGTTAACAACCAAATACTAATGAAATTTCTCAAGCAATTTATAGACTTTTTTTTTCAAATTCCATACCTTAAAATATGGATAAAACCTTCGACAGTTACTAATCTCAGGAGGAGTGGAATTGCTTGGTTCTTTCACCGCATGCTTGTATAATTTCAAAATTGCTTGTAGGTCAATTTTGAAATAACCATGGACGGTGTCTATTGATCTATGAAATCTTCCCCCAATGACTCTAAACCTTACATTATGTCCAATGATATGACAAAATACCATAACTTGCTCCTTAATAGAAACATTTACAGTAGAACGCAACAAGTTACTTGCACCGAGTACCTTACAAAGGTCTAAAAAAGCATTCGGCATCATCCGTATTGGATCTATACAATGAGTATCACCACTAAATAACACACGATTCATATATAAGTCTCTCTCATAATCTCGATTCACATGAGGCTCTCTTGGTATGTGATTCTCCAAATGATCATAATCATCCATAACTAATGTGATAATTTTCATAACCGCTACAGTTGCACCCGTTACCACCGCTCGAATTTTGTTATCCATCTATATTGGAACACATTAATCATGAAACACAAAATGCATGTGAAATACAAGAATGACAATACTAGAAGAGCCAGAAAAATAGGGGACATCAGATGATAACATGCTCAACTATTTTCGTCTAAATGATATTTAAGGGGATTAAGAGGTCAACCCATATACATGACAACTTGTTTAACCAACCGTCTATAAACATGGTAGAAGGGTTAAGAGGGTAAACCAGTATATAACGCACATATTTCTCATGAAAGAACAAGACAAAATGAATAGTTACAGTCAAATGAATGAGACCAAATGAATCCTTCACTAGGCTTGTCTACTATGAAGGAGTTAGCTCTTAATCTAGAAAACTTAGGGTTGTATTGTAAGAATGTATTACCTCACTTTGTCTGTGTCAATGTGGATGTCTAGCTTAATCAATTTCCCTTTTGTAGGTTACACAACAGGACTTGCAAGACACATTTCAGCCTTCATTTTAGAGTTGCATTCAACAAGGGAAAACAAGCTGCTTAATGTGCGCCTACAACGAAGTATCAACTTGATATGGACAAAGATTGATGAGAATTTAGATATGCAACCAATTGGACACTAGAGATAAAAATACAATGAAACTTTAAAAACTATCAACATGAGATATGTTTTACTCGCCTTGGACGAGACAAGACAAGCTCCAGAATACTGATGTCACGACTTACAATACATCCCAATTAGAAAATATAACCAACACTGTTTGGACCAAGCTATCTCTTTAGAAACTCCATGACTTCATGTAGAGGTTAAAAGGTCCCACCTTTATAAAGTTTTAAGCCAATATTGCCACTTGGGTATCACATATACCATCCTTTTTTGCTTTTAATTATACCTCCAGCAGCTATAGAGTTCTAAGCTCACGCACAAAAATCACATCAAAAAACTCGCAAAGGTGTAACCAATCTCCTTGATCCTTCACTTTCCCTATAAAAACTACACAAGCTGCTGATATGATTAGCAAAGCTAAACACAATCATGTTCAATCCATCATAAATCATCCGGCAAAAATCTTCTCAAGACTCAAAATGTATAAGACACAACCAAGAGGGTGAATTGCAAGATCACACAAACACCGCCAAAACAGCTCCATCCATTATGCGGGAACATCAATCGTGGCGACCAAGGGGTGAGCGATCAATCGGCACCGAGGTGATCAATAGAAACAAAAAGGCAATAGGAGGAAACCGAGGGAAATGAGGAAGCAAGGATACCATCGCTGAGGGAGAGGAGCGGTTGGGAGTGTGATAGCTAGTATAAGCACCTAGAGGGGAGTGAATAGGTGTAAAAACAATTTCTCGTGAATAAGTGAGCAGTACTAATTGACAATAGAAAGGAAGTTCGTCTTTTGTTAACAAAACAAATTATGATCAAAGTAAAAGAGAGTAGGGAAGAGAAAATGAACACATCAATTATAGTGGTTCGGCTTAATCCAAGTCTACGTCCACTCTTCCACACCGACAGCCCCACCACGGATTTCACTATGAACAAAAGAGTTGTTACAAAGAAAGCTCTCCCTTGATTCCACAAAGTGTAGAAACTCTACCATACACTTCCTCAAGGTTTTTCAAAGATATAGACTCTCTTTTGCGTACAAGATTTCGCTCAACAAATGAATTGACTAAGAACAGAGAGCTTCAGATTTTGGAATTCTTCTATCGCGCACACACTCGAACAACTGGAACGTCTTCCTTATATACTCCTTTATGCCGGTACAAGATTCCGTTGGCACTTACCAAAGGAATTCTTCTAATCTACCCGTTGGACAGAATCAATTAGGAAGATCATTCGAGCTATTTAAGGAACATGACGATAGCCCATCAATCCTGCTCGCCCATACAATCAGGATCTCGGTTTCCATAAGTAGAACCTTCCAAGTATACTTCGCCAATCAACGGATCCTCAATCCCTGATTAATCTTGATTTGAATAAAGGATTCCGACATGCCATATCTAGCCAAGAGATCTTCTCCAGTCGATAAGGTCAAATTCTTAACGAAACATCAAGTCCTGGATAAGCCTTCTTCGACGGACTAGAAACTGTCAATGAGAATAGACTTTGAGTCTTGAGTCCGGGCGATCCTGAGGTCTTCGGACTTTAAATAGTAGAGTCTCGCAAATCTTCGACTAGACTGATGGAAACATTTTGTCAGCTTCAAAACATTCAAGGAAGTTTTCTCCAACAATCTCCCCCTTTTTGATGGTGACAAAACTTTCCTATAGATTTGGATAACTTTGACCTGCAAAACATTACTAAAGCAAATATGGATATCTCATAAAAATAAATGGCTTAGTGATAACACTAGAATCTGCAACCACAGAAAATAGGTTAGTCTTGTAGATGAGTAAAGCCATGAGATATCAATAGTACTTAAGATAAACAAATGTTCAAATAGTCAAACCCAAATCCAGTCTAAATCCAAATAGCCAAACACAAAAGTCAAGTCAAAACAAACATCATAAAAGTCAAGAGTTCAAATCAAATCTGCATCACATCTCTCCCCCTTTTTGTCATCATTAAAAAGGTAGAGATTGAAAGAAAATGGAATTAAGATTGCTTGGGAACATGACCAAGCTGGAAATCTCCCATTGACTGGACAATGCCTTCCAGCTTTTTCAATTCCTCCTTCAGTTGAGCCACATCTTCACCCTTAGCATTTGCTTGAACTTGAAGAGCAAAGGCTTGGATTTGATCATTCAAAGAAACTGAAGAAGCTTGACCTGCAGTCTGCAAATTTTGTACTTTGTATCCCAGAGCATATGTTTGACCCCGCATCTCTAAGAGAACATCAAGAATTCTGCGAAAATCTGCTGAACTATCAGTCTGAGTACTGGCTTCTGCACGATCAGACGGAATAAAGGCAGATGATGGTAAATCAGCATAGTTACGCAGATTGGGCGATGAAACATCATGTCCCTCCTCAGGAAATTGAGAGGCATAGATGTCCTCTGAATCTGTTGGAGAGCGGCTTACTCCTTCACTGGTGGCAGGGTATGAGGACATTCCTCTTTTCTCATGATCTCCCCTTGTTTCCATGCCTTCAGGTGGAGAAGAGTGTTCCTCATGCTCTGCTTCCACTTGATCTCCTCTCTCCTCTTCTTCTTCTTCTTCTTCAATTCTTTTCTCCTCTGCATCTCTTTCTTCTGCTTTTCTCTCTTCTGTTTCTTTCTCCTTTACTTCCAAATTTTCTCTTTCTCCAGTCCTCTGTTCTGTCTCATCTGTGTCTTTATCTTGTCTCTCCGTTGATTCTGGAACAGAATGACTCAAGTTCTTCAATGCCATTGCAGAAATGGTGATGTCATCCTCATCTTCTTCATCCTCAATGATGAGAGCTCTTCTTTTCTTGGATGGAGCAATCATGGGCTCCTTCCCTTTTCTTTTTGCAGCCGAAGAGATTTGATGAGACTTGACAGGGGTTTTCTCCTTGAATTTCTCCAACGCCTCGTTGAGTTCCTTCAGACGCATTTTAGAAACCATTTTCAGTCCCACCACCATTTGATCACAAGTTCTAACACGAGAAAATCGGGAGGCTGAACGTTCAAATGTTTGAATAACTTAGTCACAAGAGCTGGATAAGGAAGTTGACCCTTGTCCTTCACCACTGCTCTGTACATGTGGAACATAATAGTGTGTGGAAGAGAGAATTTCTTCCCAGCATTGATGGCATACATCAGCTTTGCCTCCGAGTTTGAAACGTCGGTCTTTGAAGTAGATTTTGGTCTGAGGCAGTTAATCACAATCTTGTGAAGCAAAATATTGAACGCATTCATCCTCAAATAGGAAATCTTTCCCTCTGTCCTTCTATCCTTAACAAGCTCCAACGTTGCACGAGCAATAGACACATTGATAGGTTAATATCTCCCTCTTTCAACCCCAATCATATCAGCGAACATATTTATGTCCACCACATAGTCCTGATCTCGGACACTAAAAGAGAATCTATTCGGATCCAAAAAACTTAGATTCAAATAGAAATAAGCAGTGAGTTCAGCATAAACTTCTGTAGATTCAGAACAAAACTGTTCAAGTTGAAGAAGACTGAATTTTTCCCTCAGATTGACGTTCACAGAGTCAAGAAAATCAAAATCCACACTTCTAGGGTTTATCACCCCACGCTTCAGCAACTTAGAGTATAGTTGCTTGTGTTCCTCCGATCGAAACAAGTCTGTCCTTTTGCTCCGGATTTTTGCCGCAACACCCATTCTCGGTTTAAAGTGACTGTACAACTTGTCATCATCATTCCCATTTGGCTGATTCAGCCCTTCAACACATGGATCGCTTGAGATATTTGCCAATGCCTCTTCCGCCGACCCAACAGGGGCAATTCCCAATCGTTCCATTGTGCGTAAAAAGAATGTTTCATTTTTATACCCTTTGTCTTTCAGAAATTCATCAATGTAGTTCAAAGGAGTTCCACCCCTTTTCAAAGCATGATAGAGCTTGTAGGTAAAAGAGGGCTTAAGAGTTCTTACGGGTTCTGCGTCTTCGATTATTTCTTCCTCTTCTCGATGTTGCAACATCCTGAGGTCTAGATGGAGGAGATGGACGCTGCTAAGAATGTTGTGGGCTCTGCTGTTGACTAGGAGATTCTTTTTCCTCGGTGAGATCAAAGTGCGTAGGCCCCTCACGCATTTGCTGCGGTCCCCTGTTCGCGATCCTCGAAGACTTCATTTGAGACGACATCTTTCACAGTCTTTGAAAGATTCCAAGCTTGTTTTCCCAAGAAAGATGACAACTTTTCGAAGATTAAACAAGAGAAGAAGATAGAAGTGGAAGATTGATGCTCTTTTAGGGTTTTTGTTAGTAAAACGAAGAGGAATCGACAGTATATAAGATAGTCGAAGAGAGGCATACAAAACGTCGTAAAAAGGAAGTATAAAGATGCCTTTTAAAAACAACTGCCTTTTCAAAAAATTAGATAACTATCATTTAAAAATAACTCCTTTTTCGAAAAGGAAAGATTGCAATAATCACGGAAATTGAAAATAGCAAAAATCAATTATGGATAGATGATCGTACCTTTTCGAGATTTAATCTGAGAGAAAATAAAATAACTTACAGTCAAAAATCTTGATTGTTTGAGTCTGAGAGTCTCTAGACTTTTACTTCTTCAAACCTTAAGATATTGAGTCTGGAACGAATAATTTCAAATTGATTTTTCTCCAAAGGCTTTGTAAATATATCCGCCGGTTGATTTTTTGAGTCAACAAGCTAAATCGAAACTTCTCCATTTTGAACATGATCTCTAATGAAGTGATGTCGAATCTCTATATGTTTTGCTCTTGAGTGAAGAATTGGATTCTTGGTGAGATTGATTGCGCTAGTGTTGTCACACTTAATCTCAGTGTATGAATCTTCAATTCCAAAGTCTTTTAGCTGTTGTTTTATCCACAGAATTTGTGAACAACAACTTCCAAGAGCTACATACTTTGTTTCTGCTGTAGAAAGAGCTACTGTATTTTGCTTCCTTGAAAACCAAGACACTGTCCTGTTTCCAAGTAGTTGACAGGTGCCCGAGGTGCTCTTTCTATCAACTCTGCATCCGGCTAGGTCTCAAGCGTCGAGTATCCAAGAAGAGTAAAGTCTCCATTTTTAGGATATCGAGACCAAAGTTTGAAGTTGAGGCAATGTATTTGATAATACGCTTTGCAGCACTTAGAAGAGATTCTTTAGGGTATGCTTGAAATCTGGCACAAATGCAAACACTAAACAAAAAGTCAAGTCTAGAAGCAGTAAGATAAAGAAGTGAACCAATGATACTCATGTATAGCTTTTGGTCAACTTTCTTTCCTCCTTCATCTTTGTCTATCTTCAAGGAACTTGACATTGGTATATCAGTTTTTTTGCAATTTTCCAGTCCATACTTTTTGATAAGATCATTAGCATATTTTTCTTGATGAATAAAGGTTCCTTCCTTCAGTTGTTTCACTTGAAGCCCGAGAAAGAAGGTTAGTTCACCCATCATGCTCATTTCAAATTCATCATGCATAGACTTAGAGAATTTCTTGCACAGACTTTCATTAGAGGATCCAAAAATAATATCATCAACATATATTTGAACAAGCAGAAAACTTTTGCTTTCTCTTTTGATAAACAGTGTAGTGTTTACTTTACCTTTGACAAAGCCGTTTTGAATTAAAAACTTACTTAGCTTGTTGTACCAAGCTCGAGGTGCTTGCTTTAAACCATACAAAGCCTTTTTCGGTCGAATACCGAGTCCGGTTTCCTTGGGTCTTCAAAACCAGGTGGTTATTCCACATAGACTTCCTCATGGATAAATCCATTCAGGAAAGCACTTTTGACGTCCATTTGGAATAACCTGAAATTCTTATAACAAGCAAAAGCAAGTAACAATCTAATTGCTTCTAACCTCGCTACTGGTGCGTAAGTCTCATTATAGTCTATCCCTTCTTCTTGCGTATATCCCTTGACCACGAGTCTTGCTTTGTTTCTTACGACCTTTCCTTTTTTGTTCATCTTGTTCCTAAAAACCCATTTAGCTCCAATGATAGATTTACCTTTCGGTTTAGAAGTCAATTCCTAGACATCATTAATACTTGAATTGCTCGAGTTCTTCTTGCATAGCTTCAATCCAGCTTTCATCGGATAAAGCTTTTCTATGCTTTTGGGTTCTATTTCGAAAATAAGAGTCACAAGACTAGACTCTTCACGCCTTTTGGATCTTGTGCGAATTCCTTCATTAATGTCGCCAATAATGAGATCTTTGGGATGACTGGACTCATGCTTCCAGTTGCTGGTTGATTTGTCAGATTGTTGATCTTTTTCTTCATTTGAATCTTCGACAATCATTTGTTGCTAGTCTTTTGAAGTCTGAGCTGCTTTTGGAGATTTAGACTTTGTAGAGTCTCGGAGCAGTTCGATTCTTCAAGTTGAGTCTCGAATAGATTCATTTTGCATAAAATCTTGGAATTTGACATTCATTGATTCCTCCACAGATTGAGTCTTCTTGTTGTAGACTTTGTAAGTTTTGCTTGTGGTTGAATATCTAAGGAAGATGCCTTCGTCTGATTTTTCTTCAAACTTGCCAACTCGATCATTTGCATTTTTCAATATAAAACATTTACATCCAAACACATGAAAATATGAAACAATAGGCTTCTTTTCTTTGAATAACTCATAAGAGGTTTTCTCCAAAATAGGCCTTAGAAAAACTCTATTAATGATATAACATGCTGTAGAAACTGCTTTAACCCAAAAACGTGAAGAGATGTTACTTTCAATTAAAAGAGTTCTAGCCATTTCTTGAAGCAACCTATTCTTTCTTTCCACAACTCCGTTTTGCTTTATAGTATATGGAGAGGAGAACACATGTTGAAAACCAGATTCATCACAGAATTTTGTAAAGTCTTGATTTTCAAATTCACCTCCATGGTCTGTCCGTATACTTGAAATAACATACCCTTTCTCATTTGGACCTTTTTAGCAAACTTTTCAAAGTAAGAAAAGGTTTCAAACTTACTTGCTAGGAAATATACCCAAGTAAATCGTGAGTAGTCATCCACAATTACTAGGCAATATTTCTTACCTTCAATGCTCTGAGTTCTGGTTGGTCCAAAGAGATCCATATGCAGAAGCTGCAGTATACGATTAGTGGAAACTTGATTTATTGGTTTAAAGGAGTTTTTTACCTATTTTCCCAATACGCATGGTGTACATAGATTAGTCTTTTGGTATGATAGATTGGGTATACCACGAACAAGCTTCTTTGCTGAAATTTTGGCTATTTGCTTCATATTGATGTGCCCAAGTTTTCTGTGCCATAAGTTTGCTTTGTCTTGAATTGAGAGTAGACATTGGGTTTCATCTGGTTTGACATCCAAGAGGTAGATATTTCCATGTCTTCGACCCATGAATGACTGAGAGGAATCTTTATTGGTTCCTGAACATATTCCCTCTTGAAAGTTGATTTTGAAACCGGTATCGCACAGCTGACTGATACTAAGCAAATTGTAGTTGGGTCCTTCCACTAAGTAAACATTACTGATCGTGAGGCTTCCAATCTTTACAGTTCCGAATTCCACAATTTTTCCTTTGCTGTTTCCTCCAAATGAAACTTTTCCACCATTAACTTGAACGAGCTTTATGAAGCAATTTGAATCTCCTGTCATATGCCTTGAGCATCTACTATCCAGATACCATTTTACCTTCTTCTTGATAGTGATCTGCATTTAAAAAAGAGACTCAAGCTTTTTTTGGTACCCATATTTTCTTGGGTCCATTGGTGTTAGTATGATATACGGTCTTTGCCGATACTTTCTTAACATGTTTTCAAACCATAGGACATTCTTTCTTAAAATGATCTGAGCTATTGCACTTAGAACATCTGAGAGCATTGCGACCTACTGATTTTACAAAAACTTTTTGGAAATGATTTTTGTAAGCATCTCTTGTAGGTCTTTGCTTAATTCTTTCCTTTAATTTAGGAAAATCAATTAAAGAAATGGTTTCCATATTCATTCCTAAATCCAGATTTATTGAAATAAGGTCTTTGTGCTAAAAGAATTTTCTCAAGTTTCTCAGATCCTATAGAAAATCTTTTGGAAATATTTGAGATGTCATTTTTTAAAAATGCATTTTCTTTCGAAAGGTTGTCTTCATTTACTTTTAAAGTAGAGACACTCATGTCTAAACATTTGACCTTTTCTTTCAAAACATTTTCATGTTGTTTTAGTGCAGAATTTTCTTTTTTAAGTTCGGAAATCATTTTAAGAGAAGTCTTGAGACTAAGACACAATTTATCAATGTATTTAGAAACTTTAGTAGGGATTTTCAAATTACTCACCTCAAATTCACTGTCTGAATCTCGAGTCGTCTCGGAGTTTGAATCTGAATCCAATTGTGCCATTAGACATATATTGGCATAATCATCATCACTTTCTTCACATTCTGTATCACTCTAGGTTTATGCTTTGAGAGCCTTTCGATATTTCTCAGCTTTTCCTTTCTTTTTCTTCAGAAGGGGACAGTTGGGTCTGATGTGTCCCTTTTTCTTACATTCAAAGCACTACATCTCTATTGGATTCATCATCCTCAACGACTTAGTCTGTTGCTTTTGAAAACTCTATTTCTTTGGATTGAATCTTTGTCCTTTTCTATTTAGCTTTTTGAATCTTCTTATCATGAGAGCAAGCTCCTCATCATCCATATCGTCTTCAGAATCTGTAACATCAGAATCATCTTTGGATTTTAATACAATGGATTTCTTACCTTTAGGATCTTCGTCTTCATTAATTCGCTCCACTTCATAAGACTGAAGAGTCTCAACCAACTCATCGACAGATAGTGGCATAATTCTTTGTGTCTCCCTTATTGAGGTCTTTATGTGATTCCAATCCTTGGAGAATCCACGCAGTAGCTTATTTACTTTCATGGGATCAGAAATTGGTTGACCTTGATTTTCAAGACCATTCACGATTTCTGTAAAATGACTAAACATGTCAGTAATAGATTCTCCTAATTTCACTTTGAAAGTTTCGTATTGACTGAGGAGAATGTTGATTCTGGTTTCTTTCACTCGATCAGTTCCTTCATAAGTGATGTGTAATCTATCCCAAACTTCTTTGGCTGTAACATAAGAAGATATTCTGTTATATTCAGTATGTGACAAAGCACAATATAAAGAATAAATTGCTTTTGCATCAAGAGCTTGTCTCTTGGTTATCTCTTCCTGAGTCATTTTACTAGACTCAACAGCTTCTTTTCCTCTCTCTGAGACAGGTGCAGCTTTAGGAATGATTCCTTTGTCTACCACGTCTCATTCCAGAGGATCCTTTGATCTTAGGAATGCCTTCATCTTGTTTTTCCATATGTTGTATTCCTTTCCATTAAAGTAAGGCGGTCTGGTATTGCTTTGCCATTCTACCAGCCTTGGAGCCAACATACTAGCCATGGATCTTTAACTCTGAAGTAAAACACTTCAAATTAAGTGAGTACACAGGCTCTGATACCAATTATGATAGCTAGTATAAGCACCTAGAGGGGGGGTGAATAGGTGTAAAAATAATTTCTCGTGAATAAGTGAGCAGTACTAATTGACAATAGAAAGGAAGTTCGTCTTTTGTTAACAAAACGAATTATGATCAAAGTAAAAGAGAGTAGGAAAGAGAAAATGAACACATCAATTATAGTGGTTCGGCTTAATCCAAGCCTACGTCCACTCTTCCGCACTGACAGCCCACTGGTTGGATTTCACTATGAACAAAAGAGTTGTTACCGCAAATCTCTCCCTTGATTCCATAGTGTAGAAACTCTACCACACTTCCTCAAGGTTTCTCAAAGATATAGACTCTCTTTTGCATACAAGATTTCGCTCAACAAATGAATTGACTAAGAACAAAGAGCTTCAGACTTTGGAATTTTTCTATCGCGCACACACTCGAACAACTGGAACGTCTTCCTTATATACTCCTTTATGCCGGTACAAGATTCCGTTGGCACTTACCAAATGAATTCTTCTAATCTACCCGTTGGACGAATCAATTAGGAAGATCATTTGAGCTATTTAAGGAACATGACGATAGCCCATCAATCCTGCTCGCCCATACAATCAGGATCTCGGTTTCCATAAGTAGAACCTTCCAAGTATACTTCGCCAATCAACGGATCCTCAATCCCTGAATCAATCTTGATTTAAATAAAGGATTCCGACATGCCATATCCAGCCAAGAGATCTTCTCCAATAAGGTCAAATCCTTAACGAAACATCCAGTCCTGGATAAGCCTTCTTCGACGGACTAGAAACTGTCAATGAGAATAGACTTTGAGTCTTGAGTCTGGCAGTCCGGAGGTCTTCAGACTTTAAATAGTAGAGTCTGCAAATCTTAAGACTAGACTGATGGAAACGTTTTGTCAGCTTCTAAACACTCAAAGAAGTTTTCTCCAACAGGGAGGAGCAATCGCAGCGGCAATCGGCCACTACTAATCGTTGACGTCAAGGAGGACGAGACTAGAAATGCTAGGCTTTGTGAGGGGAAAATCGAGCACCGCTAGATTAGGGGGATGCTCCGTCGCTGTTGATCGTCGGCGTCGAAAGAGGAGGAGGATGAGATCAGAAACCCTCGTCCTTCATCCGAGGGCGCTCGGTTGCTGCTGATCGTCGGTGTCAAAGGAGGAGGGGGATGAGATCAGAAACCCTAGATTTCATGAGAAAGAGGGTAGAAATGGCAGCTTTTGGAGAAAATGAGTAAGAAAGAAGGGCAACAAAAGATTGCGGGAGAACGCATGTGTAAGGATGGGGAAAATGATTTCCCTTTCTCAAAAAAGGAAATCATTTTCCACAATCTTATAAGGAGATTTTTCATTGACCTGAAAATATTTTCTTTGACCATTTATTTTCCGCCATCTGAACACTAGAAATTCAAAAAATATTTTCTCGGAAATTGTTTTCCGCAAACGAACATACCCTAAAGCAAATTTCCCCAATTTTGGCCATAATTAGGGGTTGTGATCCATTTTACATGAATTATGCAATTTAGCCAAAATTAAGTTCAGTTCCTTGAAGGCAACCCAGTTTGAATGTCAATTTTGATAAATTTACAATAATTAGATTCAATTTGATCGAATTAGCCAACCAATATGTGACAAAATCAAGACAGGTTGATCCGATTTGTATAATTCCTTTGAACCATGCGAATCTAAGGTTTAATTTGACTGATTGAGGTTCAATTTGACAATTAAACCTCAATTACAATTTTACAATCTAATATGGTCATATAAAAGCAAATTGGGCAAATTGAGGTGCCAAAGTCAAATCAATTGAACTAATTCGGTATCAACTTAACTACTGCATGCCTAAAGAGCTCCTCTCTACCAACTAGTAGCTTCATCTCTTATCCTAAAAACCCAACCCAAATTCCAATGTTTTCCCCTTACAATCATAAGTATTATGCATATACCCTTCCATTTGGGTAGCTTTCACCCACCGAGTACATCCCTAATACCCTAGATTTTCTATAGAAGAAATCTTGATTTCTCCATTTTTGTTCTACTGAGTTTATCCCCAATCTAAAAAATGGCAACAAAATATGGAATTTGTTTCCTTTGCACACAAGGAGGAGGGTTTCCTTGGGTCGAGTTTTTGATCTCCAACCCACAACTTTAGTCCAATTGAGTTTATTTGAATCTTTTGATTTCGGAATTTCTAGATAAAATGCGTTTTTGAGTTTTCTCGGCAAAATGTGAAGCTGATGTCCTTCATGCAATTGGTTTTGGAAGAAAGGGCTCTTTTGCCCAGGGAATCTTCTCAATTTATTGATAAAGTTTAGTGTTTAGTTCAACTAAGTTTTGTCTAAATCTCTCGGCTTTTGTTCATTTGGAGTATTTGGGATGTCTTGGCAATATGCAATGTGGCCTTGCTTGTAATCCCTACCAATTTGTACAATATATAAAAAGCTAGATCTAGAGTGATGGAGTTAAAATGGAAACAGAAAATGAATTAGAAAGATGCATGGCTATCCTTTCTAAAAGATCCCTTTCTAAAAGATTAAGGCATCTGGGGTTCAAGAGAAAGAAATTTGACCTAAACGATGTGGTTTTTGAGGAAAAATTGGAGGAATGTCAACGGACCTCATTTGGATATCTGTATGGTAATCCTAATGTAAACTCCCAAGCATTTTTATCCACCATGACTAAGACATGGAAAGCAACTAATGTAACTTGCAAGCACTTGGAATTTGGGATATTCTAATTTGAATTTTCTCTAATGAGGAGAAGGAAAAGATTCTTCATTATGTCCCATGGTATTTCTCCAGCCACCTTATAGTATTGAAACCATGGAATTAGCACCCCCCCTTATTGTATTGTGTTTGATTCATGCGCATTCTAGATGTAAATTCATGGATTGCCTCTAGAAGCAAGGACAAAAGATGCAATTAAAGGGAAAATGTTGGAGAAGTTTCTTAAGTTAAAATTGAAACACGTGGATACGCATCCATTGCGATTGAAAAAGCCAAAGTTTCCTTATCCCTTTCTAACCCACTTGTTTATGGGATTATTTCCAGCTATTGAGGAAAGGAACATTTGCTAGATTTTAGGTCCGAATGACTCCCAAATTTCCATTACTCATATGGAAAGATAAGTCACTATGTTAAGATGTGTGAGATAGTGCCTTATGAGGAAGCTTTTTTCTTTAACAAATGATAATTTACTATTTGGATCTTGGCTAAGGTGGAAGTTAATGCAAGCAACCCTTTTTGGAAGGCTTTTCATGGGGATATTTCTGAAGAAGATGGATTGAATGAGATGGTGCTGGAGACTCCATCAAATTCAAGACAACTAACTATTGTTGTAATAGAATCAAATAGTCCCTATAACATGCAAAGCTATTCACAAGATGAAATGGGAAAAAGAAAGATGAGTGAAGGAGATTATAACCTTCATGAAAGTTTACGAAGAATGGAGGGATCCCTCCACCCTCAATAGTGAACCCTCTTTTCTTCTTAGAGCTCCCTTCATCACAACTTGCAAAAGAAAACTTGCAGAAGAAACATAGAAAGATAAACACCAAGATTAGTAAGAAAGATGGAAGATATTGTCCTTATGACATGTAGCATACTAATGAGCATAGGTTGGATGAAACTCAACTCTTGGAAACCCTAATCCAAGTTGTTGGGGAGTTAGGAATATGGACTTTGGTGGGTAATTCTAATAAGTCACCGAGGGACAAATGAAGATATTATGTTGGAACTTTCAAGGGTTGGGCACTCCCTTGACAGTTCTCACTTTGCGAACCATTGTGGCTTAAGGTAAGCCTGGATTGGTTTTCTTAATGGAAACAAAGAATCAAGAAGAATATGTCTAAAAAGTGCAATGAAAGTTGAAGTTTTAGTATTGCTTTGTAGTAAACCCAAGTAGGATTGCGGGGGGATTGGCTATTTTGTGGAATCATGAAGTTATTATCAAGGTTAACTTAGCCTCTAATGAGTTTCTTGTTATTTATGAAGACTTTGAAAGAATATAGACTTTTAGGATTACTTTTGTTCATTCTTTTGTTATATATAAAGACAAACTTGCTTTATGGGAGAGGTTAAAATATCTAAATGCTTAAAATTTTTCATGGGTTGCTAAGGTGATTTTAATGAAATTATTTACCATTGGGAGAAGGTGGGAAAATGAATGGCGGAATATTATTGATTAAATGCATTTAGAGACTTCTTAAATGATTGTAGTTTGATGGATATGGAGAGTAAGGGTTGTGCATTTACTTAGGCTAATAACCGAGAAGGAGAGGAATATGTGAAGAAAAGATTAGATTGAGTCATTTGCAATGTTGAGTGGAGACTTGATATACCCAAAGTTGAAGCCTTTGAGTTACAAGCTATTGGCTCGGATCATAGCCCCTTACTTCTGTCCTTTTCAGCTGAATCTAGTAAGCAAAAAAAAAAAAAAGGATTTAAATTTGAAGCGTTTTGGATTGAAAACGAAGAATGTGGTGAGATAGTCAAGGAGATGTGAAATTCAACTAGCTCAAAAGATTGCAACCTAGCAAACAAATTGAAAGATGTGTCTCATGAGTTAGTGAAGTGGAATAAGAAGGCTTTCCCAAATAGCCTTAAGAATCAAAATAAGTCATGGGGAAGAGGAAGGATCCTCGAATTAACTAAACAAATTGAAGGTTATTGGCGGCAAGAGGAAATGCATTGGAGATTACATTAAGGGTAAATTGATTGTAATGAAGAGACAAAAACACCAAATATTTCCATGGTACGACAATTTAAAGAAGGTAGAGAAAATAGATATCAACTTTAAAAATGATGAGGGCACATGGATTTGTGATCCAAGATGTTGAAAGAGATGACAATAGACTTCTTTAAAAACCTTTACAAGTTGGTGGGTCCTCGCAATTTTGATCCAGTTTTAGAGCCATGGCCGATTCTTGTTACGGAAGAGATGAACCATAAGCTTACTGCAGAAATCTCATTAGAAGAAGTGCGACAAGTTGTGTTCCAATGGGAACCTTAAAATCACATTGGAATGGAATGAATGGACTGTGTTATAAAAAACATTGGAAAGATGTATTCCAGAATGTGAGGAGAATCTTTGACTAGGGTTACATTAACCCTACACTTAATAGAACCTAGATCTCTTTGGTGCCAAAAGTGCCTAATCTAAAGAGACTAGACCAATTCCAACCCAAAAGCTTGTGTAACTTTGCCTACAAGATTTTCTCTAAGGTTTTGGCAAATAGATTGAAACCATGGCCTTTTGACCTTATTGTGGTTGAACAAAGTGCTTTTGTGGGAGGAAAGCAAATTCGAGATAATATCTTGATTGTGCAAAAGGTGCTACATCAATTGAGAATACACAAAAGAAAGAAGAAATTTCAAGCCATGCTTAAATTTGATATGAAAAAAGCCTATGATAGAGTTGAGTGGAATTTTTTGGAAATGGATAAATAGGGTTATACTTATGTGTGAAAACATCTTTTAGTGTGAAAATCAATGGCGAGTCTTAGGAATTTTTCCAACCAACAAGAGGAATCAGACAAGGTGATTCCATCTTGCCTTATTTATTCATTTTGATGGCAAATACCCTATCGATCTTGATGAAAAAAGCAGTTGATGATGGAACAATCACTAGGATCAAACTAAATTGGTACTGCCCTGTTTTATCTCATCTCTTGTTCATTGATGACTCGATCTTCTTCTTAGATGGAAAAGTAAAAGAATGCCAAAACTTAGCATTAATCTTGAATCAATATTGCTATTCTTCTAGGCAAGAAATCAACTTTAATAAGTCTAGTATTTCTTTTAGTATGGGTTGTCCATAGAGTTTAAGAAGAAATATGGCTTTGAATTAAGAGTCCCTAAAATTCAATAGACAAGAAAGTACTTGGGAATTCCATCAAATTGGGGAAAGTCTAAAAACAAATGTTCACTTGGATTTTAGCAAGATTTAACATAAAGTTAGAAGGGTGGAAGAGAATCTTATTTCGAAAGCTGGAAATGAAATTCTCATAAAAACTATAGTTCAAGCTTTGTCTCAATACACCATGTCAATATTCAAAATCCCGTTCTCTATATGTCTTTCAATGGAGGAAAAAATTGCAGCATTCTGATGCAAAAATAGCGAGTCTAGTGCTGGTCTTCATTGGAGGAAATGAGAGTTGTTAAAGTTTAGAAAAGACCTATGAGATCTAGGCTTTAGAGGTCTATTATTTTTCAATAGAGTCATGCTAGGTAAACAAGCATGGAGATTATCTCAATACCCTCAATCCCTATGGAGTCAAATATTAAAAGGGATTTATTTCCCTTGGAATTCCTTTTGGAATGCAAAAAAGAGGTCACGCCCCTCATGGGGATGGCAAAGCATGTTGATGGGAAGAGTTCAATTTCACATTTAGTTATGTGGTTAATGGGCAATGGGGATAAAATTAACATTTATCAAGACAGATGGCTTAAATGTGGCATTCTTGAGGACTAACTAGCTATGGAGAACAAACAAAAGTGGCTAACTTGATTTGGAAAGAGGAGGATAAATGGGACGAATAGATCTTGTGCAGACTATTTGACGAGCAAATCATCAGTGAGATATTGACAACCCCTTTGAAAACTCGAATATCACAAGATAAAGTTGTTTGGGTGGGCACAAAATCTAGTCAGTATACTATTAAGATTGCATATACTATAGAAAAAGAAGAAGCAAATCAAAATTCCACAATCTAGGCCTCAGCATCATACTAGTCACCCCGTGAGCTCTAAAAACGTATTTGGCTACTAAATACCCCTTGAGAATCAGAATTTTCTTATGGAGTTTATGCCGAAATGCATTACCTACAAGAGATAACCTATTTAGGAGAAGGATTTTATGTGAGCCCAAATGCCCTTTCTGTGGTGAAGAAGCCGAAATAGTAGGGTATTTGTTCTTGTTGTCATGTACAACTTGAATCTGGATAAATGCCACATTTAGATTAATATTTCAAGGCTAGGGTTAGCAAAGATTGAAGATTAGCTACAAAATTACAATACCAAGCGGCAAACCCATCTTCCCTTGACATTGTGGCTACCATCCTCTGGTTTATTTAGAAGCGATGAGCAATTGTGTCTGTAGGCACCAAATCCCGGACCCGGGTACCTCAGTGGAATTACCACACATTATGCTCAGGAATTTTCGAAGATGGAATGGAAAAAAGATGAAGGCTCAGACAGAGTTTGGAGACCTACCACGAGGCTAGATACCACTGAGAGGTCGAAGCTTGAAGATGAACATCGATGGGTCGTTTGCGGAAGGGATAAACACCGGAGCCATAGTCGGCGTCCTTCAAGACTCGGCGGGCACTCTCCTTCAAGGGTTCGCCAGATTGGTACTAGCAGCCTCTGCTCTCCATGTCGAAATCCTTGCACTAGTTGAAGCTCTCTCTTTCTCACATGCGACAACGTACTTCAAATGGAGTCAGATTGTGCGGAATTGGTTGAAGCAATTTCAAACTCCTCCAGTTTCGTGGGAAGCAAAGCCTATGGTGTTGGGAGCCTAGAGATCCATGGGCTCATTTGCCAATTTAAAGATAGCCCATTGTAGAATAGAAACAAATCAAGTAATTTATTAGATAGCCAAGGCCCAAAGGCAAAATGTTTTGTCGAGTAATTGGATAGTTTATCCACCCTAACCCCTTTGGGATTTGCTTTATTTATTTATTTATTTATTATTATTATTATTATTATTATTTGGTCGGAAAAGATCTTTTTTTTATTCTATAACTAGAGAAACTCCAACAGCACCCAAAGCAGGGGCATCAGTACATAAAAGGGTCCAAAGGGCTTGCGGAGGAGAGGAGATCCAATTGGGCGGCAATGTTTTCTTCTTGTGTTCATGTGCGGCCCAGTCTGCGACTGAGTTGGCAGTTCTTGGACAGAAGTGAAGGCCCACGCATGGTAGATTCAGTAGAAGACTTTTACACTTTGTCAAAGGTGCACGTGCTTCTTAGTTGATGTCTCCATCAGTCATAAGGGACTTTACCAGATCTAACTTGTCGGATTCTACAGAAACATCCCTCATCTTCACTTGCTCGATGTACTTTAAAGCGTCCAAGAGAGCTAGGGTTTCTAGTTGAGCAGCAGAGGCCGCACGAATAGTCCTAGTAAAACCATGAACAAGGCAGCCCGAGTGGTCACGGATGATGCAGGAGATGGCACCTTCCGTCGATCCATCTCCGAGCAACCCATCAACGTTAATCTTGAGTGTGCCGACTGCCAGGGCTACCCAGATCTGAGGTATCTCTCGCTCTCCTGTTTTTGTCTCTTGAGGGTGTTGAAAGCCCCACTTTTCAAAACTTTTCTACTAAAACCGGGCCAAATCTACTATGTTGCAGGCGTTCGGCTTGCTTCCCCGAAAAACAAAATTGTTTCGCCCTTTCCAGATTTGCTAGAGAACATATGAAATCGCTTCCAAGGAGGGTAAGTTAGTGTTTTTCTTTATAAAATGCACCAACCACGCATCCATGCGAGTGACTTCGTGTGTAATGATTTGTACGTTGATTTCGGAGTTGTCCCATACCTATGCTGTCTAGGGGCAGAGGAGAAAGATATGCTCAACCGTTTCCACTTCCTCTCGGCACAGGTTGCAGACGGAGTGAGGTAATATATTTCTTTTCCATAAATTCTCCTTGGTTGGGATAGCATTTTGAGACACTCTATACAAAGATCTTCACTTTAGGGCTGATGTGCATATTCCATATAGCGTTCCATAGTGCTGTGGGTGTTTGGTAGGACGAAGAAGGTTGTTCAGTTGCTGCCTTTACTATTATCTCTTCTTTAAGCGTTTTATAGCCATTTTTGATTGTATAAGACCCATTCTTAGTCCCTGTCCATACTAGTTCATCGTTGAGAAGTTGCCGATTAATTGGAATAGCAAAGATCTCCTGACTGGTCTGTTCATCAAAGAGGTTGTTAATTGATTGTTCATTCCATTGCTCCTCTTCAAAGTTCATCAATTCTGAAACCTTTTGTGGATTATTTCTGTTTGTCGGCCCCCCGATTAATCCCCTCTTCAGCCATGTGTCAGTTCTAATGTTGACATTTTACCCATTTCCATTTGACCATCTCATTGAGTTCGATATTGCCTCCCTTCCCATAATTAGATTTTGCCATCCCCATGAAGGCTTAGCTCCTTTCTCAGCATGCCAGAAATCTTTTCGACTGAAATTGAGCCCTTTTAGCAATTTGCTCCATAAAGCTTCTGGATTTTTAACCAATCTCTAGGCTTGTTTATCGAGGAGAGCCTTGTTTATAGTAAGTAAGTCCCTGAATCCCATTCCTCCCCTGTCCTTTCTAGATTTTAGAATTTCCCATCTCTTCCAATGCAGACTAGCTTTTGTTTCACTAGTTTTCCACCATAAGTTAGCTATTTTCTTCTCAATAGCTTTACAAACTGATACTGGGATTTTAAACATTGACATTGCATATTGTGGTAACGCCTGCACCACCGATTTCAGGAGGATTTCCTTGCCCGCCTTCGATATAATTTGTTCCTTCCACTCTTCCAATTTCATGTTTACCTTACCCAATATCCATGCAAACATCTATCTCTTCGAGGCTCCCCAGTCAGAGGGGATTCCTAGGTATTTTCCTGTCCAATCCAGCTCTAGAACTCTCAATTCTCTCGCCATGTTGTCCCTTAGAGGTTGAGGGCAATCCTTGCTGAAAAAAATGCCTGACTTGTTTAGGTTTACTGCTTGTCCAAAGGCATAATAGTATTGATTTAATACAGCTGAAATATTTTGGCATTCTTGAATGGACGTATCAAGAAAAAAATATAGAGTCATCCGCGAACAATAAATGGGTCAAGGTGGGGTAGAATCTATTTAGCTGGAATTCCTTTATGCTCCCATAATTTAGAGATTTTTCCATCAAAGAAGACAAACAATTTGCTATTATGATAAATAAGTAGGGTGATAACGGATCCCTTTATCTAATACCTCTAGAAGGATTGAAATAAGGAAGAGGTTCTCCATTAAAATTTGATACTAAATGTGACCATAGTAACACATTTCATAACCCAGTTAACCCATTTTTTGTAGAAGCCCATTTTCAGTAGATATCCTTCTAGAAAATCCCATTCTATTCTATCATTGGCTTTCTGCATGTCTAATTTCAGCACTGCTTGAAAATGTTTTTCTTTTCCTCGATCTCAGCTGGTGTAGCACCTCTTGTACAATATATATATGTTGTCCTGAATCTGTCTCCCACTAACAAATGCACTTTGTTCCCTTGAAATCAGCATTGGCAACCATCTTTTAAGCCTATTTGCCAAAATCTTCAATATAATCTTATATGTAAAATTGCAAAGGCTAATAGGGTGAAACTGGTCAAGTTTTTCTGGATTGGGTTTCTTTGGAATAAGAGTTATATGGGTTATGTTTAGGGCTGGTTCTAAAACCCCAGTACGAAAAAAGACCTTGACTTCTTCAAATATATCCCTGTTGATTATGTCCTAGTGGTGTTGATAAAATAATCCATTTAAACCATCCGGACTAGGAGCTTTCTGTGCAACAAATTGAAAAGCAGCATCATGAATTTCTTCCATAGTTACTTCTGCCACGAGACATTCATTGATATTATTCCCAACTAATGTAGGGCATTAATCCGGTACCGGTTGACAGTTTCTGGGCCCTACTGAAGTGTATAGATCTTTGAAGAAAGAGATTATGATGTTCTTGAGTTGTTGTTTGTCCCTTATCCAAAGTTCTTCCGAATCCTTCAGCATAGTAATTCTATTTTTTTTTGTCTCCTTTGGATAGTTGCTGCATGAAAAAATCTCGTATTTTTATCACCCCATCTCAGCCAATTTACTTTGGATTTTAACCCCAAGAACATCTCCTCTCTTTTCCATAACGTTTCAATTTCCTCCTTTAAGAGCCAAACTTGGGTAGAGTCTTGAGTTGGGTCTACTCTGTTTGTTAGAGATTGTAACTCTTGCTTGAGGGCCGATATACGAAGATTACTATTTGGAAATTTTTTTTTACTCCATTCCCACAAAGCATGGGTTACTGCTTTTATTTTGTCCCTCAAAACAGCTTCATTTAAATTATGAGAATACCATGATTGTTTTACAACTTCTCTGCATTCATCATCTTCAGTCCAGAAGGATTCAAATTGAAATTCTCTTATTTTTCTGACAGGATCAACACTACATAGCAGTAGTAAAGGACTATGGTTGGACCCAATTGCTGGAACAGCAAACACCTCGGCTTTTGGGAACATAAGCCTCTGGTCTAGATTGCACAAGACCCTATCCAGTTTCTCCTTGACCAAGTCAGCACATTCCCTATTGTTTGACCAAGTATAACCACACCCTTTGCAATCTACTTCCATCAATGAGCAATCATTTAAACAGTTTTGGAAAGCCTGCATACAATAGTTTTCAGCCATTCTATTTCCCACATTCTCCCAATAATAGAGCACTTCATTAAAATCCCCCAAGCAAACCCATGGCAATGCTATCTTAGTTGTTCCCATAATTTTAATCTATCTCGAAAAAGATTGGGAGCATGAATACAAGTCACCCGCATTTTGTTCTGGCAATCATAATCCTCACACACCAAGTTTATCATTTCCTGGGAAGCTGATTCCACTGTAACTGCACCTTCCTCATTCCATAGAACCACTAAACCCCTGGCGATTCCTATTGGGTTCTCCACAAAACTGTATTTGAATTTCAATTGTCTTCTACTTCGAAAAATCACATTTTCTTGGTTTTTAGTCTCCATTAACAGAATCAAATAGGGCCTTTCATGAGCCGAGATGGCTTTCAAGTTTTGGACCGTCAGTGGTGTGCCCAACCCCTGACAGTTCTAGCACAAGATCTTCATTTGTGAACCGGTGGCTTGTTAGGGCTAGCCACCAAAGCCCATCTCGTAGTACCCTCCGAAATACTAATGGGGATTTCCTATAGTTTAGCTTCATCAAGGTCAGACAACTGTATAGGGACAGAGTGATAAGGGTTATACCTCTTTAGTTTCTTTGCCGGTGAGCACTTTAAAGCCCTGTTTACTTTTTTTGACCCCTCTTTTTTTGGCCAGGGCAAAGATTTCTCTATTTGCATCACCTGTTGTGCTGCCTCCTCAACGCTCATTAGGCAATCTTCCATGTTTGAGAACCCATATGTTTGAGAACTTCTATATCAAGTAAATAAGTTTTTCGACCAAAAAAATTGAGCTAATCTCATACGGTTTGAGTTAATTTGACTTATTTGAAATCAATATTGGCAATTGAGCACGAAGACATATCAATTGAACTAAGCCCCAATATGGCTAAATCAAATCAATTGGGATGAAATTGACACTACCCATGATGTAATTGAGACAAATTAATTCAACTGACATGCCAATAGTCAATTTGATTGAATTGAGCCAGTTCAATCTGAACCATGCTAGTCCGATTTGACCAACTTGACCTAAATCACTTAACCAAAGCCCAATGAAATTTGAGATTTTAATTGCATGCTTAATTAAACTTTGCATGTACTTAGGCTTGTGATGCATGTTTGATTGGCAAGTAGCTTAATGGGCATCATTAGTGATAATTAGTGATTAATAGCTTAGTCTATTGCTTTGTGAGCACAAGTGGAGGCTAATCACCATTAATCTTAATCAATGAACCTTAGTTGGGTTAAGAGGGGCTCGAGATAATCGAATTATGTGATCTAATCTTAAAGCTTATTCCGAGGAAAATTGATTGAATTGATTTGAATATGGTCAATGTTGTGCTTTGCTTGGATGTATATCATGAATTGCATGTGTGGATCATTGAATGCCAAAATTGACACTTGTCAAGGTGTAGCCAATGGTGGTCGAGGAGGCAGTTTGAATGGAGCTGATGGTGATAGACCGATGTCGATTAGTTTAGCTTAGATTAGTCCTAATTAGACTAGTTTAGACCTTTCTATGCTAATTAGTATTTGTTTGTTAAATAAAATCAATTAGACCTCACTTCACATTCTAAGGAATTATTTAGTGTAGTCTAGCTAAGGCTTCGCTTGAATCAATTCATTAGAATTAGGCTTGCCTTAGTCTTCAATAGCAAGTTTCCAAGGGTTCATGTCTCGAGGCTCAATAACAAGAGGTAGTAATATTATTTGCTTGACTTGCATAGGGTTTTTCATTTCCCAAACTTACTTTCAATACCTTGTGTGTTTACTTACCGCACTATTATTCAATAAATTGGTTGTTAATTTCTTTTTTAGATTAGGCTAGAATTAGTCTAGATTTTACATAAAACAACACACAAAAACATTTACATGTCACCTAGTGGCTTTGATGACTTTAGGATCATATTTTGTGCTAATCATAATTGCATGACCATTTAGGTAGCACTCTTCCAATTTAATGGTAACCAAAAGGGCATTAATAGAAATGTTAGTGCCATCAAGTCCTGAACATCAGAATCTTTGGTTGCGTAGAAATCGAGATAATCCTCCCGTGTCTCAATTGATTTCTAGCCGACTCCAAATGGCTAGCAATAACTCCTAGAAAATACTTAGGTTGTAATGAACTTTAAAGGAAATCTTGTGTCACATGAGGTATGTATTTAGAAGAGTGTGCTCTTAATTTTTATGAACCTTCTTTTGGCATTTGAAAAGATGATGAGTTCAAGCCGTCTTTGAAAAGATGACATGTTCAAGCCGTCTTTTCATTGAACCATTAGGATCATCTGTTGACCTACCTTTAAATTTATCCTCGAGGGCAGCCTCCCTAAGGTAGGTCACGACACCCCTCAAGGAAAAATCTTTGATTTTAATAAATCATTTTTGTTTCTTAACCCATAAACCAAGCATAAGTTATGTCCCTTTAAAATCTCTTCAAATTAGAGCACTTGAGCTAACATAGAATTCAAATGTGAGTAAGCTTTACCCAAAGGAGTACGGACAATATTATTTATATTTCATTTTGCAGGATTCTTAGCTTGTAAATTTGGCGTGGATGATGAAAAATATTGCTTTTGTAGGCAGGGATTGAATTATCCCTTTGTTAAGCTTTTGACCAAATTTGCATTACAATCTTATGAAAGACCTTTTAGATTGGCAAGATCGTACTACTTGAGAGAAAACTCGAACCCTTGTCGACTTGATGATAAAGTTAAGGTCAAGTGATTTTCACATTCTCACATCAATGGTTAGCATTTTTAAATGAGAATGAGTGAAAAGCTCTTCATGACTAAAAGTCTCTCACTTGGCATTTTCAAGAAATCCACGTTATGGGTAGAAATTGTCTTGATAATGATGCTCCACGGTGGAAATTTGGTAATGCAAACATGATGAATTGTTATGCTCCCCAGTGTATGTGTCTAGGATTGCTTTAACTGTCTATCTCCCAAATAAATGCATATACGCAAACATGTCCTACAGATAATATACTCTTGAAGACTGAAGAGTCTTTACATTAGCAAAGTCAGTAGTGAGTACATCAACTATTCGGACTTAATTTTGAAGAAGTTTTCAAATGCTTGTTCCGGATATTCGGCCTACTTGAGTTGTCAAAATCTTGACGCTCAAGCCACTCAAGCCACTCAAGCCATCATTTCATTTTTGTCTTTTTTTAAATCTCAAGCAACTCGACCTATTTGGGTTGTCCTAAGTTTTGACACTCCGCCTATTCGAGTCACCACATTCGAAACAGAGATAATTCAGCCTGCTTAGTTTATCCTAATACTCAACATGTCGGCCCACTCGATGTCACCAAATCCTTAACATTTGGCCTACTCGAATTATCACAAACCTGACACTTGGCCCACTCGAGTTGTCACAGTACCTTTGAATTCTCGAAATTACCTGAGGTGAAATCCAAGCATTCTCATAATGAATTCATCTAAATATCCAAGGCAAAATCCAGATTCCTCACCATAAATTATCCCAAGTATCTGAGGCAAAATCCATGTGTTCCATAAAAAGAACTTGTTCAATTATCTGGAGTGAAATCTAGATGCCTAAAGACCATTACAATCCTGATCATATTTTTGAGATGAAATCTAGATATTGGCCGACATGAGTTGTTTCATATCTTAAGTTTACATCACCAACCCATAAGTGAGCAACTGCGCGTAAGTTTTCTTTCATCACATCATGCATTTGCATTAGCATCACATTGCCTTAAAATGGGATCCACATTCTTGTCAAAAAATTTATTACATCAAATAGTCAAAATTTAGGCATTATTTTTGTCTTTGAATGCAAACTCTTCGAGCTCACATTTGAAGAGCAACAATTGTTGACACCTAAATTTTGGGTAATCATATATGAATTAATTGCATAGAAAATTAGGAAGCGATGTAAGTCCCTAGAAAAAACAAATTAATTAAACTGCATGTAGGTTAGGAGCAATTTTCATAGCATATAGATAATCTCATTCATAACATTTTAATTGGACCGAAAGTTGTTTAAGGTTCTGAGCTTAATTGAATTATTTGGATTTTGGCATGTTAAGAAGCAAAACTCAGCTAGACCATGGAGATATTGTGTCGGAAATTATACAAAGAAAAGGGGGATATTGAGCTTTAATTGAGTTGGGTTTAGATCATAGAGTTAAAAGACTTTAACCTTAATTAAAATAAGCCCTTAAAGGATCAAAGCCTATTATCAGTTGAGCCCACCGATGAGCAGAATCCGGCCAGCCCATGACTTTGCTATATTGAGCTTGTCTCTTTTATTGGATTCTTATCTTGTTTGATTTGATTTCTTTACTTAAAAAATATCAAATAGTGCATGTTTAAAATAGCTTTCCATGATAGGATAATATTTTGCTCAAATAATTTCCTAATCCGAATTGGATAGTTATTCTTTTTAGATAGTTCATATTAGGGACTTATTAATTATCAATTTGAATGAAAAACCCAAAAATATCATGTGGATGGCATATAGTTTTAATTGCATTATCCACGTATCACTATTTGCTAGGTCATACATGTCATGCTAGGTCATAAGCCACTTCATTTATACTAGCCATGTCATGTGCCACATCATTCATACCATGTCATCTTGCTATGTCATGTGTCGTTGCCAAGTCATTCATCAATGTTATGTCATCTTCCACATTATCATTTATGCCATGTCTTGATTACATGTTTAGAGCAATCTCATTGCATTATCCACGCGTCACTAATTGATTGCATTAACTATTTCCTATTATCATAATTCTATCATTTAATTAAAGTCGCATGTTATATAGCATGCATGTTAGATTCATCTAATTAGAAACTGCATGTCATTAGAACTAGGTCATAGAGTTAAATACTTGCATGTCATGTCAAAGTAGTTAACATTTTTATGTCATTGTGTTTAAATTAAGCTAGTATTCCATGCATTGTATATAGCTTAGATTTCATTTAAAAGAGAAAATCCCCAAAAATAATTAACTAGGATTCCATAATTAAAAATGATGTTTAAGTTAAATATTCATGATTAAATTAACATTGTTTTAGATTGTTTGATTTACTTCAAGGTAAGTAAATACTTCCTCTTATAGCAATTTATTTATTACTTTGATTATTGGGTGTTAATTTGATTGATTGCGCACTACATGATCATATTTTGCATGTCAGTGCATACATTAAAATCCATCCAAATTGCTTGGCAAACATTTTGAAAATAAAGAAGAAAAGTCACCGAAAAGGACATTAGAGTAGTCTAGTGTAATTAAGTCACAAAATACATTTAATCTCTAATTTGTAGAAGTAAAATAAATCTCCCACACTTTATAGGGTTTTTAATCAACCACTAAAAATAGATTAATGACAACTTCAAAATGAAAATAATTTGCATGTTAAATTGAACCTAAGTTATGAATTGTAAGGACTTGGTAGAGCCCGAACTATACTTAGACTTAGTAAATCATTAGCAAAACCCTATGTGGTTCACCTTTAGGGGAGGTTGCGACATCATCATCATTTGTTCATCAACAACATGCGTGCCTTATATCTATATTATGTTTGTACTATTGTTTCAATTTTGACTTATTATATTCCATAAAAGTTCTTTACCAAACAACCTATTCACCTCTTCTCCCTATAGGTTGTATTGTTAGCCTCAACAACCTTGAATTTGATATCATGTTTAGCAAGTCTAATTTAAAAGTTTAAATTAATTGGTAAATAGAGATCACATGTATATAAATAACATACGAATTGATTATTGAGTGATATGAGATGTTTCAATATATTAAAATTTCCATATAAGGAAATGTCACAATTTTCAATGTATTAATTGCCCTTGTAACATGCACAATCGACATTTTGAAAATAAAAAATATCCTTATCAAACATGTTTAACAAGTGCCTTAACAAAATCAAAATCAAAATTACAATTACATACACGAACTGAGGACCAAATGATTGACAAGGTAGGAGATGACTACGGTGCACCAAACTCCATGTATTTGCCTATTTCCCCCTTCCTAAATCTTGATACTCTCCGAGTCAATTAACATCTTTTTTTTTTTTTTTTTTTTTTTTTTTTTTAGTTTTTAAAATTTAGAATCGATGTTCCAATATATATTCTCCTGTTTTTTTAAACGAAATCTAGACACACAGGATCCAGCCAACATGATAAGGCGGTGTAAAAAAAGTGCGTACGTTTTTCTTTATTGTGCACCAAAGCATTGACAATCGTGCAGCTGGGTGTACCTGTCTCTAATTTTGCTCCATTCCCTTTTCTTTTCTTTTCATTTTGATTTTTCTTTAGATTTTCTTATAGAAAATTCACCAATCCATGTGTGGGCCCGTCATCACTCCTCTCCATTAATTTAAATCTCCCACTTCCTATTCTCGTACGTGAACTTTCCCAACAAGAAAAAGTGGATAACATAACGCGGGCATTTAATGTACTCTACTCAATGCTCACCCCACCTCCAAGAAAAGACTTTTGGGTCCTCTTGAAGAAGATGTTTATGCAATTATTATATGACATGCCATCGATACATGAAAGTGAGAGTTTGATGACGAGTGATAAGCTTTTTCAAAATTTAAATACAGGACGAGTCAAGATTCTTATCGTGCGGGTATTATAAATTGGCTCGTTAAACAAGTTCGTCTTGGAAACGATATGTTTTGCCATGATTGTCAAGATTGATTGAAAAAATCGATTTACGGTGCCATGTGATAGCTCCTATTTTGGTATGTAATGGGGTTCCCTTGTCCACCTTGTCCGGTGAACAATCAAATTATGTAGCCAAACTTTGTATGCAAATTTTGCAAATTAATCTTAATATTGTCGATTATCAATTGATGGGGTTTTTTTTTTTTTTTTCTCCTTTGCAAGAGAATATTGCATCTTATCCATCCAAATCACTCTAGTAGGCTAAATGTTATATGTCTAGGGTAATATGATTAGCTTAAATGTCTGTAGGAAAATGATTAATTTGAGTGAGTTTGTGATGAGATGTTTTGAAAGCACCTTAAAGTCTTCATGTTTAGTATAGAGCAATGCTAGGCACATCATTACCGATATAAAAATATTGATATGATAACTGGCGTGGCGGATTGTGAGAGCAAGCGGATTGTGAGAGCAATTAAGTATATGGGCCACTTTCAAATATTCAATAACAATGTATTGTGTCATTTCGATCATAACCTAGACTCAATATAAACATATATATTTCATTTGACTTGATGTATGTATTGTCTCACTTGTTAATATGGTATCACATGTCCAATCAAGTCTTTGAAGCCATCATGAAAACTGAAAAAAAAAAAAAAAAAAACAAAGGCTAATATATCTATGACTCAATAAGAAAGTATTTCATGAATAAGATACACATTTTTAATTTAATATCGATTGTTAGATGTGACGCAATTCATTATCTTCGATAGTCTAGATTTAATTTGGTATGTACAATAAACACACTTATAGTAATTGCTCATAACTTCACGTCATATGATCCACGGTGCTGTTGAGATTTAGATGTATATTTTCTTCATCGAAAGAGTAGAGTGGGTCGAGAGGAACCCACTATATGCGCTTGCAAGCATAGTTTAGAGAGAGAGAGAGCGGCATCCACTATATACGCTTGCAAGCATAGAAAAGAGAGAGAGAGAGTTTACCTGGCGAGCATTCCCAAGCTCGACACTACCTAATCCCCTTAGAGAGAGAGAGAGAGAGAGAGAGAGAGAGAGAGTTTACATGGCGAGCATTCCCAAGCTCAACGCTATAGTGAGGACGGCTCTCGACAAAGCTATATCAGCCATCGCGACTGTCATCCTCTTCCTCGTCCGTCTCTTCGCCAACGCGTTCCGATGGAGCCGGTACCCTCCGGCTCTCACTTTTCGCCGGAGACACCCAGCTCCTCCGTATTGCGCAGTATGTCTGCACAATGTCGCCGCCGGCGAGCGCTACCGTAATCTGCGAGAATGCGGCCACTGCTTCCACGCCGAGTGCATCGATGTGTGGTTTGAGCGTCACTCCACATGTCCTCTCTGTCGGAGTCGCGTCGCCGGGGTCAGTCCTCTGCATAACAAGGGCGGACATGGGCGGAGCAGCGGCGTGATCCTCAGTTTCCTGTTGTTCTCGCAGTGCATTTTTGGGAAGGGAGTTGTGGTTCCGGGTGAGAATTCTCCGTAGGCGACGTGGCTTGAATAAACGTTGATTATGCCGAAAATGATTTATTATTGCCACTACTTTAATTTCTCCCATTTAAATAATTTTTGGCATGGTTCAATTTGCCATTGAGATCAGCTTTGTTTCAGTTAACTGTATTATTGGTAAAGGAGGTGATGAGGGAACTTTTGCTCATGTTATTGGCTTCTGGCTTTTGGAAAATATGTTCGTTTGTTTCTGTTGAGGGATCGGATGGATGCGCCGAGTTCCCGCGAACCGAGTGCATCCAAGCTCATCAGATAACGTGAGACCAACCGCAAGCAAAGATCGTGATGCGTTAGAGTCGTATGCATCCCGAGCACATAAGTATTTGAGTGTTATCAAATTGATTAGACACATAACCTGTCAAATAATCTACTGAGCTAAGATTATCTATGAATTTCCATCTTAATTTAAGTTCCTATGTTCGTCATTGACCAGCGATCCCCTCATCGGCACAGGAGTTGCGTTGTAGGTAGATAAAGCATTCTTAATTTTTAGTCGAGTGAAGTTTTTCCATTCATCATTTATCATCTGCATGTAATCTTTAATCTATATTTTCGAATCTGGGTAAGTTTGATTTGGTACTTGACTCAAATACGCTCAAATAACCTAACAAATTCTTATATCCACATACTTTTAACCTTTATCATCGGACATGATTGGAGGCTTCTTCTGTTCTGCGTTCATATTTTATGTTATGAAGTATTTAGAGTGCTTTTAACATGAGAGAAGAATGAATGGAATAAAGCTTGTATGTCGCCTTCTTCCTCCGGTCGCCCGGGCCCTCGTTCTTAAAATTTCGTTAAAAATGGTTGGTAAGTCAAGATGCATTTTTCTCCCTCGCATCCCACGTCACTCCCATCAGCATCAACTATTTTTATGACATTTTTTCTTTGGCTAACCATAAATTATTTCAAATCCTAGGAATCGCCGGAGTAATAATAAGTGTATTCATCCTTGTTACTTGAGACTTAAATTTAAATCGACACACTTGCATTCTCTTAAGGCCATTCTTTTTTTTTGGTAGAAATAAGTAGCTTTCATTACTTGCCAAAAAACGGATAACAACTAGATTCAACATCTAAGCATAGGATTAAGCCAAGAGGGTGGGGAGGATTATCAATCCAACTCGGTGGGAGGGAGTCATTACGATGGGCCCTCGCTACCCAATTGGCCGCTTGGTTGGCTTCTCTGGGCTGAAAGATAAGCCGGGCTTGAGGATGAAGGCCCAACAGAAAGGTGTAGTTGCTGATGAGGGACTTGGCAGCCCACAATGCTTCCCTTTGTCCCATAATGTTTTCAACAACCACTAAATTATGTGAGGCAAAGAGAAAGTACGGGTCAGAAACTGAACTGAACTCAGTTCGTGGGGTTCGTGTGTCCAACATCTTCTTCAACCAGAGTAGCCCCTCTCTCACAGCTAGGGTTTCCACCACCAGAGCCGAAGTAGCATGATTGGCTTTGCAAGACCATCAACAAGAACGCCATGCTCATTTCTACAGATCACAGCCACTGATCCAGTCATGGATGAGCTACACCAAGAGCTGTCCACGTTTATTTTCCAAATCTGGTTCTTCATTTGCGTCCACGGTTTGGGGTGTGAATGTTTGCTGATGTTCGTCTTAAGGCCATTCTCAGGAGCACAATATTTGCAGTGGGTATGCATGATATCATATGGGGATTAATTGGTGGTCGAACATGCCATCGATATAAAAAAAAAAATCATTACACTATTGGTTTTGCAAAATTACGAATGACTTCAAATTTTTTCTTTTTTGTGTGCGACTAATAGATTCTCGATAGAATAAGTTATTCGCATGCTGTAAGCGTGGACAGTTAGATGACATGTCCTTCCGTTTAGTACTAACGTAAGTTCCAATCCGCATCTTTTCTTCACGAGACTAACAATGTCATTCGTCCAATGTTTCTAAGTTCCTATTAACATGCGACACAAGTAACCTTAAATGAATTCAGCGCCGTGCCCAAGTTGTTCATTGTTGGTGAATAGCAATTCACTAACTTCGTACTCACATTAAAAAAATAAATTATGATAAAACAAAAATTTTATCCACCTCACTTGAATTAGTTAAAAAAATGAATCAATTTCTATTTAGAAAAATTAATTGTCCCTCCAACTTCAGTGGGTACACTTGATTTTCATGGGTAGGTAGATCTGGTATTATATTTGATTGAGTCTGGTGAAAATTTGCAGACTAGTCATGTGACGGTACAGTTAGGTAATGAAAAATATGAAACAAGACCTCTGTTAATTTCCTTAGATAATTCTTTCAGTATTTGCATTTTTATTTACCAATTTTTTGTGTAATTTCCTAAGTCTTGTCACTCTTCGTGTCCGATCTATTTCCTTCCAAAGTCGATAGGTTTCATCTATTGTGTGAAGATGAAGTTCATGGACGATCAGGAGGGCCCAAATCAGCATCCAACAACAACAAATTCATCAGTACCATTAAGAGATTAAAGTACGGTCACACGTTAATCATGAAGTTGTTCTTATTTGGCGATGTCCCTCTCGAGCGTCTGGAAAAACAGATCCAACATCGTATTTTAATGCCTTGAAATTGTGTTCGGTGACCCAATTTTCCGTAGTTGGAAGTTCCTTTGTCCATGTCCTTCGATTTCTTTATCTATGTTTCCAAGTCCAGCTAATCGTTACCTTGCCATGTCTTGGGGTGTTGAAGTAGGTAAGTGGGGACACTTGTTATGGCCAACCCGTTCGGATTAGTGTGAGAAAAACATTAGGATTCATGATATCAATTAGAAAGAACCTGTAAGTAAATTGTCAAAAGATTTAGCACTAAATTGGCCAAATTCAAATTTTATAACTGATACAATATATGTGCAATGGGCTTAGGGCTTATTTCATAATTATCCTTATTCAAATTAGTATGAGAAGAATGTTAAGGAAAAAAAAAATACATGAATTTTCACCCTTTGCTAAAAAATTAGGTCTACTTCTTAGAATATACATCTCATACCTCAGCTAGGTTAAAACGACTACAAGGCCCATCTAATGAAGAAAGCCCCGAAAGACTCTAGCCCCAAAACACCCACAGAGCCAACACCTCAACCCAAGTCTACCACCACCCTCCCTCACCACCTACCGCCGTTCCCGCCGCCTCAGACCACCCCACTGCTGCCAACAACACTGCTCACTATCGTCCCGTGACGCCTAAATGCCCTCTTTCTCTTCCTCAGAGATGGTTCGAATAGGGATCGGGCGACTTATATGGGCTATATTTAATGGACGGGATTCAACCAAAGCCATCACGCTGTTTTTGAGTATCTTATGGGCCCAAATAGCACCTGCCCGACAAGAGATCCGTCGAATTATGATCCTGTGTTTTATCATCCATAACATTCAATCGAGTAATTAAAAAAAAACTTTTCAGTTCCGTATAGAAGGGCAGTATTTAGGTTTTCTCTTAAGTGTGCAAAAAGGGAATAATTTAGAAAATATTTTTCTCAAAATAATTGCTTGTGTCGTCTACAAAAATGAATGAACAAAAAATATTTTCATCATCTCTAAAAATGTTTAGATATAAATTGTTATCCATGATAAAAATATTTTTCATTAATCAATTATTTCAAGTGATATTATCGATTATTATGTAAAAAATAATTTCCAACTCATTCATTTTCAAAAAGTATTACCAGTAAAAGTACACATGCATTGCGTTTGTACGCAGAAACTTAAATTTTAAAGATTGTACATATTATGTCATATTTAAATTATAAATAAATGACAAGAATTATCGACCCGATATTTGTATTCATATACGTGAAAAAGAAACCGAAATAATTTACTGATATAATCATTATTTCGGAATGAGAATGTTGAATGAGCACAATCTTGAGCAACAAGCACAAACTGAGTGCTTAAAACTTATGAACTAAATTTTCACATATCTCGCAACATTAACAAGCTCTACAGTTATGTCGCTCCTAAACCCTCACGTCTCTTCTTTCCGATTTAGGCTTGTGTCGCTTCACATGGCCGAGTGCGCCCCGCGGGCAGAACTCGTGCTGGAGGCTCGCTTCCCATGCTTCCTCTACGTCGAACATCATGTTTCCACACTCTGTTCACGTTCCATCCTTCTGAAGCATGCACTATCCTTGCTACTCGCCAAGTACTCATCACCCTTCTCGGCAACCAATTTTGCTGGCCTAGAAATTCGAGTTAATAAAAAAAAGAAAAGAAGATATGCGATTTCGCATGCCTTTCGCGCTTATAAGCATGGCTAGTTTCTCTTATCGGGTTTTCACATATGCGCGGGAGTGATTTCAATTTTAATAACAGAGATCAATGGCCTTATTCTACTTGAAAAACCAAAACAAAGTAACCTGCTCTTTTATATAACCCTGGATATTTTCGACCAAATACTACGGGCTTATTTAATAACCATCCTACTTTTTTTTTCTCATCTTTTTGTTTCCTAAAATAGAAAAAAATGGGAATCTATTTGATAACATTAGTTGATTTTCTATTTTCAAGATAAGAGAATTGGTTAGGGAATAGATTTGGAATATAAACAAAAAAAAAAATAAATGTCATTTTTTTGAGAAAAACAAGCTCAACACAACCTAATAGTCGTCTTTACACAATCAACATGAGGTCCGGTCTCCTGACTCGATCCAAGGCCCCCTTTTTCAGAATAAAAAATAAGAAATAAAAAATTCAAAAATTTAGAAAAAAATTAGAAATTAGATTGAGTAGTTTTATAAAATCTCAGTGTTAATTCTAGTTTAGAATTAGTTTGACATAAAAAAAGTGAAAATATTTTGATGAAAATTGGATTCAAAATTGAATAAGCTTTTAGGGCCTTACTTTATGGATTTTTAAATATTGTTTTCTTTTAGAGACAATGCTATTGAAAGTTTGGTACCTCTGGTTTTCTTCTCTTAAGATTCTATTAAAAATTCTTTAAGATTATTTGCAATTATGTTTTAATGGAAATTTAGATGGTTTGAAATAAGTTTTTTACCTTACTATTTGTCTTATGTTCATAGCAGTTGAATGAGCCTATGCTCCATGGATTTTCGATGTCATTTACTTGAAAGTTTAATGAGTTTGTGTAAATAAGTGCACCAACTTTAGGATTGCCTCCATCCTTAGTTCTTCTATCATTGCCCATTTTGCCAAGTAGCGGTTGCTCTTCATCTTGCAGCAAAAAAAGCTCAAAAGGTCTATACATTTGTTTATTGTAATGCCTAAAGATTTACTATCAACCTCATCATAGTGTGAGTAATAAACCAATGGGACTCTTTGCTGTCATTTCAAGTCATCCTTATTTGACTAACTATTATGTTGGAATTTTTGAGGCCATCTTAGAATATCTTGATCAATTAAATCCTTACAAAACTCCAGTTTATATTGTTAAGTCTCTACTAACATTTTTATAATTAAATGAAAAAAATTGGGAATAAAAATTGTTAGGGTCATACCAAATGCATTTCTATTCTTTTTTTTTTAATAGAAATTTTGTGCATTTCATAAATACAATCTTTTGCTTGAAATTTGTTCGGGAATAGAAATGGGAAAAAATATTTCTGAATAAAAATTGTTCTCGAGAACAAAAATATTATCTAAGGCACCCTAAATTCCCGCCTTTCTTATTAAGACACTATGAAAGTTATGGTTAGTCTTGTATGATAGGTTAATACATGTTTATAATATTATCAAATAATCTACTAATAGGCATCGAGGTTAATACATGATTAATAGGTACTGGAGAGAATATCAATATCTAGGAAGATAGGTGGCTAAAACGAGGTATTATAAGGGGACCGACCATCTCTAGTGACCCAACTAAAGTTGCTAGTTTGATTATACAATAAGAGATAAAGTAGGATGTTGACATGCTCATTGGAATGTTTGATGAACAAATAGTGAACAAAGTTCTTGTAGTGCTACTTATCTCTTGTGCCACACAGGATAAATTGATGTGGATGGCTTCCAAATCAGGTACCTACTCAATGAAAAGTGCCCACAACACAGCATGCAAGCAACATCTTGTTTCCAGCTGCCTTGTAAATTATGGAATCGTATTTGGAAGTATGAAGACCCCCTAGAGTTAAGATCTTAATATGGAGCATATGTCATAATTCACTCCCCAGAACATAAAATCTTTATCAGCGAAAAATTATAACTTGGCTAGCATGTCCATTTTGTGACTAGGAAGTGGAATCTATAAAACACCGGTTCTTGCTCTATTCATGGACCAATTCAATTTGGTCGGACCCTGAGGTTAAAATTCAAGCATTGCATCACAATATCACGTGAATAGAGATTCGGCTCCAAGACTAAATTGAATAGCAAGAGAACTTGATGACTTTTGAAGAAGCCGCAACTCTCGTGTGGTTTTTTTGTAAAGAGGGGAATAACTTTGTGTTTCAAAGGCTTCCTCCAAATCTGAAAGCCCTAATCAACTTGTCAAGAATGTCACTTAGAAATTTCAGCAAATGGAACCATCAAGCTTGAAACTTTACTAAAAACAGCTCAGTTGGCACAAATTGGATCCTACTTATTGACACCTAAATTTTGGCGACTTGATCATTTATTTATTGCAAAGAAAATTAGGGATTAATTCTTAATCCCTAAAAAAAAATTAAAATTATATTGCGTAGCATATAGTTTTAGGATTTTTTTTTTTTTATTTTATTTTGCATTAGATTCAATTGCCTAAGCTTTAATTTGACGAGTTGGACTTGCATTGCCCGTTATTCTCGATGACCGAAAATTGACTTAAGAGGAATTTTGATATTTTCGGATGGGTTTCATGATTGATGGTTTTTCATCTGAGCCACTTGTTTTCCCAAACAAGTTCTCGACCCTAACCTGTTGGACAAAGCTCTCATGCGCGTGTTTTTTTTAAATAGAGAAAATGACACTCGGGAATTGTCCCTAACCCGTTATTCTTTGATGACTGAAAATTGACTTAAGAGGAATGGCGATTCGATATTTTAGGAAATGATTCGTATTATTCTTCAAATATTTGGTAAATATTTTATATATTCATGCTCTCCCAATTTGGCCAAAGTCAGCCACTCTGAACGGCTAATCAAGCTCTAAGTAGGCAAAGAAATTACTCATTACTCTCATTCCACAAATATATAGAAGAGGACAGTCGCTCAACTAACAAATATGAATGTGTCACTACGGTTTCACAAAACTTAACAGACTTCGATCCAATAATCAAACAGCTTGTCAGTTCAAATGCCTACATGATCAATCCATCGTCATTTCAATGCATCGACACACATCAGACAGGTCCACAACAGGATTCTCATTGCCCCAAATCTCTAAGTCAATGATTTAAATAAAGATATAAGTAAACCAATCTTCAATTCAACACCGATATAACCCAGTCTTGTGCTAGTCTAGCAATCTCACACTCACTTATAACCCCTCCGCGAAGAACAAGCTTCGAACATCACAAGCATCGAGGGGAAAAACACCTCGGAGATCATTAAGAACGCAGCAACCCATTAACACACCTTCACAGAAGAGAAATCATCAAAATACCTCGAGGCTTAGAATTTTATGGACATATCATGTATCTGCATTATTACCCGGCTTTATAGTTTCTCCAAATTCTAGAAAATTCATTTAAAGTCACCTTGAGTTTGAGAGAATGTTAGATTTATATCTCTCAAGATTGTGCATAAGGCCTCTTTCCTCACCTAATCAGTTAGAAGAAGCAGCCAGCTGAATACGAACTCAGCTGTGTATTATCACCATTATATGGACGGACCAGGGGACGAATGCCAAGTTCGTGGAGGACGTGTGGAGGGTCGGGGTTAGGGCTAGGGCCGATGAGGCAGGGCTTGTCAGGAGGGAGGAGGTGGAGAGGCGCGTGAGGGAGGTTTTAGGAGGAGGGGAGAGAGGGAGGGAGATGGCGGACAGCGTGAGGTGGTGGATGGCGGCGGCAAAGGCGTCGGCAATGTGTTCAGGTGACTTGATTGCCTCGAACACGTCCCCCGTGCCTTGGAAAGGTCATTCAATTTTGAAATATGAGACAATAACTGGATCGAAAAGATAAATTTTTAGCAGTCATTGTTTTCCTTTGGTTTCTTTCTTCAGGTTGTTAGGATTCACTGCATGATTATAAAGAAAATAGTAAGTAAAAGCAGAAAATTCGAGACGCAAAGTTTATCTTAATTTATTCTTAAACTAGGGCCACGTCCAGTTGAAAATTCCATCATAATTAGCATCTTGCACCTATGCTATCTTCTTGATGATAGAAATTATGAACCGTCATATATAATACAATACTATCCGATCTATTTATAATGTGTACAAAACAAGGGGGGTTTCATAAGATTACGGCTCCTCGTCCTCCTCTTCATTCTCATTGGGATCCCAGTTGGAGCCCTCAGTTGAGTGCACAGGGGACTCAGGTTCCGATAGGTTCCGATCTCAATCCACCACCGAACCACCTAGAGGGTCTGCCGTACTCTTTCCAAAAGTAACCTCCATCACATACAGAGATATCTCAGATTCCAGTATGGGGCCCTCTCTCGGGAGCTATATATATATATATAGGGTGATATATTTGGTTCGAGTTGGTAAACATGACGCGGAATCTCGATAGATTGGAAGATTTTAGATGAAATATCAAAATAATAAGAGGTAATATCACGCACGGAAGCATATTTGATCTTGAGCAATATACCTTGCATATCCTTATCGTATATTTGGTTAGCGCAAAGGCAAGAAATTGCCTATTCTCTGACCAATCCGTGAAGAGAGAATTGAGTATTGTGCCCTTGATTGACGGTGGACATGAGTAGAACAGGAAGTCAACATTATTTTGTGAAATTTTGGTGCCCACTTTTATTGCGTTTAGAAACAAAACAGGAAAGAGAGAAGGGACAATCTTTTCTTACTGGTTCTGAGGTGCAAGAAGGGCACAATAAAAGCACAAGAAGACAGATAGAAAAAAGGGGGCTCTCGGACACACATTGAAAATATACGGCACTTTTTGAGAGAGGTAGAGATGGAGAAGAGCGTGTCGCGGTCGAGCCCCGTCTTGGCCGTGACCTTGCTTTCATCAACTTGCCACGCTTCACTCCCGACGACCAACGCTCCCGCCGCGGGTCTCATGCTGATGCCACACTCTTTGTTCCCGAGACGACTTGCCGCGCTGATTTCTAGCCCGTTCTGACGAGTCTGTTGCGTCGCTGGTCGTGAAGTTCATTGCACCCACAAAGACATAGCTCCCTCTCGGTCTTCGCCACGACTCCGTTGCCGCTCCCTTCAGCGACGCCGATGTCGACGCTACTACTCTGAGACCACACATCGATCTGTTGTGCGTCATTGCCCCGTTGACGGCGTCCCTACTTTGCCGATCTGGTCGTTGGAGATTCTCTAGCAAGACACCAGCTCTACCATCTTTGCTGGATTTTTCGGACGATCCCTTCTTAGTTGCCGATATTATCTCCATCAAGAAACCGATTCATCCAAGATGAGGATTGAAGGCCGTGAGTCCTGAGAGGTGGGTTTTGTCCTTTTCCATCACATCTTGCTAACCCAAGTCAATAATATATTGTCAGAGAAAGCCACAGCCATGAGTCCAAGAAATAAAAGACAATCGGAACGGAAGTGGCAATTGAGGACTTCGGCTGGCAAACCACACGACATCCGCATTCGAGAAGAAGTCCATTGCCAAGCTCAGCCAGTTCAGCTGCTCCTCATTGCCATGAATTCTCATTGCGGCGAGATACTTGGCTGAACCATCGTCATAGCCGTGCTACCATGAACCACCGTTCGTGAGCCATTGACAAATTCAAATTGGGAAGCAATATCCATGCAATATTTAAATTAGGTAAAATTTCTTATCCAAAATAATTTGAATATTTTATTTCCTACTTGCTGCATATTGACATCTAATCAGATATCCTCATGTGATAGGCACAATTTCCATTAGGATTTGTTTCCTAATCCGCAACCGCACATCAATTTTGGCTTTAGATGGAATAATTAATTACGCGGGAATAAAATTGATATTTTGATCTTTAAAGCTTAAGATTAATTTATCGATTTTATCTGCAAAATAAGCAAGTTGATTAGATATTGTTTCCTAATTTGAACAATGGATGATATTTTTCATGATTTTGAATGATTTAGTGCTTCCCTTGCTTTAATTGCTTTATTTGTGCTGAAAATACAAAAAATTGCGCATCATGTAGATTAGAATTAGTTTCGTAGATAGATTTGCATGATATAATAGTTTTGCTACCTTTTTTAGGATGCATGTTTAGATAATATTTAGACTAAATAACATCATTGCTTTTTGAGATATCTATCTAGGTTAAGATAGGATTTAGGTTAGTCTATAGATAATATCTCACTTTAGGTAGAATTTTTATTTTTAGCAATTTTTAATTATGAATTTTTATAAAAAATACAAAAATATCATGCGCATGTCATATAGAATTAGGTTCATGAAATGCATGTTATTTAGTAATTATTGTTGGGTCCATTTAATTAGAAATTGTCCATCATTAGAATTAGGCCATTTAGTTAAATTGCATGACATATAGCTTAGATTTCATTAAACAAGAGAAAATCCTAAAAAATTGAGTGACTAAGTGTTAATTAGAAATCATATGTAGGGTTGTTGATGTGAATTATGACCTAACATCACAAATGTTTTTGTTGTTACGAGATAAGTCCCGTAATTTATTTATTGCTTTATTGGGTGTTAAATTGGTGGTTTGTGTATCCACATGGTCACCTCATATGTTAGGAAAGTAAATTAAAATCAATCCATATTGCTTGCAAAGATTTTTTTTTTTTTTAAAATAAAAAGAATGGCACCGAAAGGGTATTAGAGAAATCTAGTGTAACCAAGTTATCAAACTTACAATTTCTGGTTTGCAAAAGTAAAGTAAATCTCCTATTACTTTACTTGGGTTTCTAATCGACCCACCAAAGAATAGATTAGTGGCGACCCCTGGCTAATAATCTTTTGCATGCTAAATACTTGAACCTAAGTCACGAATTGATATGGGCTTGGGAGAGCCCAAACTAAGTTGAGGCTTAGTAGTCCATTAGCTAAACCTTAGGTAGTGCACCCGAGGTTAGGTTGTGACACTATTGAAGGCACTTACCTTAAAAATCAACATTGATGAAGCTTATGTTGAAGAGCTAAGGAAGGTGCCATTATGGGGGTTATCCGAGTTATTACATGGACCTTTCTTGACGGTTTCACTATAAATGTTCCAGCCTCGTTGGTGATCTAGATGGAGGCATTGGCCATGCCCAAAGCTTTAAAGTTGCTTTAGTCAAAGAAAGAGAAAAGTCTGCAATTGGAAACTGATTGTGCTGAGCTTGCAGATGCAATGGTCAAAGAAGATCACGTGTGGTAGGAAATTAAGGCTATAATGGAGGAGGCTAAATTCTTGTTGGGCTCTTTTGAAAATATCTCCTTGGCCCATCGTGGTCGATTCACAAAATGTGTAGTGGATTCGGTAGCTAAAGATCGTAGAATAAATTTCTAGCCTTCTTCTTAGGAAGTCTGACCTCCTCAATCCCTTTGGGATTTGCTTTGTTTGGATACTCTGTCAATGAGTCTTTTGTTTAAGAACTTTTAAGGGTGCGTTTGGTTTTGCATTTTAAAAGCCCCTTGTAACCCCAAAGCCCATTAGGGAAAAATTGGAGTGTTTGGCAATCATCTCCCTAGAAGTTTTTAAGTGAAAGTTAGTATTGGGAATACTGAAAACTCAAGGCAGGTGGGGACCTACTTTGAGCTTTTAGCATTTTCAAAATGATGAAGGGCTCATTTAATAAAAATTAGGAAGTTGCCTATTTTGTCCTCAAAACTTTACTGAAAAACCACTTTTACTCATTTTGAAAATTAAAACCCTAGATCTTGTTCTCTCTGCACCATTCCATTGCTCTACACCCTTCCATTGCTCTCTCCCCTATGATGACTGCTTCTTGCTTGACTGCGCTCTTCCTTAGCTCGCTCAAGTGCTCATCCTTTGCAGGTTTGGCTCTCCTCTCCCCCCTCCCTCTGGTGGATCCGCTTCCGATAGCTTAGATCTAAGAAGTAACCAGAGCCCTCCCTCTTTTTTCATCGTGCTTGTCGTTTTTGTTGCGATGATTGAGTTTTCAGTGATGGCGATAGTGATTTCCATTTGTGGTTGTTATGAATTTTATTTTTCTTGGAGTTTTTATTTGCTCATAATTTTTGACCCAAATTGTTTTGCTTCGAGTTCTCTATTCATAATTTTTCTCTCGGTATGTGCTAGTTTTTTTTTTTTAGCTTTTTAGTGACTAATGAATTGGGATTCTAAATAATAGACTATTTTCTTACTGGGGAAAAATCTAAATGGGGAGTGAGATGGTGTATAAATGTTCTGGCTTCACTGAGGCTAAAAGCTAGTGATAGTCATGGATTATAGGTTGTGTTTGGTGGTGGCAATGAGAAAGCGATGAGTAGGTAGAGGAAGCAGCGCTAGTTCCTAATCTCGTAAACCCGACAGTTTCCTCCATTTGTGTCCATTTATTAATTGCTTGTGAAAATAATTTGGTCTTGTTTCTTGTTTCTTCCTTTTTATAGAGTTGTAGTTCCAAACCTATTATTTATTCCCTCTTTTGTTCAATTTCTTTTTGGCTTTTTAACCTTTTCCTCACCCATCAATTTCTTTCATTTCGCTTGGTGGGATTAAATTTTGGTCTTTCAGAGATTCTTATTCTTCAGCTCTATGCTTCAAAATGATCACTAAGTTTAATATTATTCAATTCCTATTTCAGCTCCCAATCGATCTTAACTCCTTTGCACTGCTCTGGGCTCAAGTCAAAAATGTGAAAATGATGCTCTACCCTATGATCATCTAGAGATTGTTATGCCGCTACACTCCTCTAATGTGAAAGCCTTTCTCTACATCTTCTGCCACCATATTATTCCTTATTCCTCATCCATGATCACTTGTCAATTGCTTTGCTATAATTGAATATTGCATATGCTAAAGAAAGAACGCTATCGTGTCTAACACCCCGCACCAAGAAAAAGTACATAAAAATGAAGCTTGGTCTTGGAAGAGGCACAATCGGTCATTACTGGAATGCTTATTGACCTACCACCGGCATAATGTAGTAGCTGACTTAAGGCTATGAGCATTAAATCAATGCAAGAATGAATCCCTCTCATCTCATCTTTAAATGTATGGAGATTGAGTTTAAATTGACATCTTTTAAAGTTATTGTCTTTTGACCGCTTAATCTTGAATTTAGAATGAGGTTACAAATGTCTAAAATTGAAAAAAGCAGTTCAGTGTGGATTGGATATGTTGTCTATTGTCCTTAAACTCAAATTGCATTTGTTTATGTTGCATTTATTAGTAATGGCAAGTTCATCATACGAAAAAAGCATTTTGGAGCCTTGAAGATGTTGAAACCTTTTGTAAGTTGTGTGTTGAACAAATTGATAATGGCAATTGTCCTGCAAACAACAAAAGGGATGGATGGATAATTAAACAGTTTGTGGACCTAAGGGCAAAAAGTATGATAAAGATTAAATGAAGAGTAAGTGGGATAATCTTAAGAAAGATTGGAAAAGATGGAGGACAATGATCCTAAAGGAAACTGGATTAAGATGGGATCTAAAAAAGAATACTATTGATGTAAGTGATAAATGGTGGGAGAGGAAAATTCAGGTTTTTTTTTTCCTTCTTTTGTTAATATTTTTTTTAGTTCACATTTTTTCTATAAAACTCACAAAAATGTTTATTATAACAAGAAAATCCTAAGGTTAGAGCTTTTAGAACGAAAGATATACATTTGGATCTTCAAATTTTGTTAAATAAAATGTTTGGAGATACTGTTGCCACTAGAAGCATCATATGGAATGTTGCACAAGGCTTATGTGTTGATGAGGATGTTGTGGCCACACAATTTAATATCGGTGATTATGCAAGATTTACTGATGATAATATAGAGTGCAATGTGGGTGAAAAGACTTGTGAACAACCTTGAAACGATAAAAGAATGTCGTAGAGTACGGTGAGGCAATTTCAAGGACAGAAACAAAAAGAAATTGAGTACAACTAGAGGTGAGCGGTTCCGGGTTCCGGTTCGGTTGAGAACTGGAACCTACCCCGAGTGCAAAAAATTTGGAACTGGAACCTACCCGTCAGAATCAAGAACCTAGAACCTACCCGGTCACAGGTTCCAGGGTCGATTCCAGGTTCCAACAGGTTCTTTTTTTTATTTATTATTATTCATTTTTAGAGTTGAATTATAACATACGCGCTCTAAAAATGAATAAAAAAAAATTATAACATACACGCATATTATCGGACTCTTCAGCACTGTCGTAATGATCCTCTAACATCAAAATCATGCCATAAATATACTTCCCGAGCTATGAAAACAATAAAACAAAACATAGATTAGTGGCCTTGCGATAAATAGGATCTCCCCCATGAGAAATAAAGACCCATGAACGCCCTTCTCGGACAAAATAGATGACAATGTTGATTGCTCTGCCTTTGGAGCTGTCTTAAAACAAAATGTATAAGCAAAAGTACATCATACAACTTTACCAAGGTTCAACTAACAACCTCCTGACATGCTTACCAAGAGATTCCATGATAGTATTCAACCATGGTGGGTCGAAGCCATTCTAGCATTCTCTCCAAATCTCGCTTAACGTTGACGGTGCTCTTCCTTCCGATTCCACCCATTCTGCCCAAAAACCTGGTTCAAACATGGCTAACCTAACCAAAAACCTGGTTCAAACAGACTACCGGATCATCATCGAAACTACACAAACTATGGCTACATGAAAATTCAACTAACATCATCTAAACTCACTTAATAGCCTCTCAGCTGCAATGAAGTTCCACTTCTTGGTATCACCATAGTAATGTTGTGCAACGACTTCAACAAGTGTTTCCAAGTCCTTCAATGCAGATATGCATAACGAATAAGGAAATGTAGAAGGTTCAGGATGACCCCTAAAAAAGTACAATAACAAGACAATGGAATTAACTAAATGGCTTCTTATCCTCTTTGCACAATGTTTTTCCATGCATTAAACTTATCAATGGTGAGATCACAACAACCATCTAAAGGCTCCTAAACTCTTTGAGAACATAGTTAAAGCAGCACAAAGCCAACAAAAAACCTTGCTTGAATTCTTAACCGCTAGACCCATTACAATTGCGACACCACCAACTCTATTTATCGACAATAATCTCCGCATTAAGACCAACCATATCTGAAAAAAGAAGAAGAAGGGGTTAAATAAAATATTCACTTATCAAATATACAAAAAGAATTACAATATATAAAGATAGAAACATTACTTACCCAATTCAAATTGTTCTGCGTTCTCGATACACTCTTCAACATCAAGCGGTACACGAGCGACTCTCAACCAATCTTGAGTGTAAATCAAAGCTTCCACTACTTTGGGAGTTAAAGAACTTCGAAAGCCATTAAACACATGACCCGATGTACTAAAAGTTGACTCTGAAGCAACGGTAGTTATAGGAATGGACAAAATATCTCAAGCCATCAAAGAACTTATATTTTAAACCATTAGCCTTCCACCAAATCAAAATGTCAAGACCAAGATCCTTTTCATTTTTTTTCTTGAAGATACTCATCAAGCTCGGACTTGTTATCATCGCGCCCTTGTTCATTCGAGTATAAAAACATTTTCTTCCAATCTTGGGCGTCATACATCTTTAGTTCTTCACTATCACCCGTATTGGGTTGGGAATTGGAACTACTACTACTTGCACCCAAATTATGGCCACCAAAATCTTGATCACTTGAAATAAGAGAAGATTGCTCATAAAATTCATACAAATGCTCCAATGTATCATTCACCTTACAATGCATTTCTTCAATCTTCAATTCATTATCATAAATTTGTCCATACAAGAATCTCACACAATTTAACTTGGCTCTAGGATCTAACACAACCTCAATCAACACCATCATATTCACTTTATCCAAGCTTCCATAATATTTGTCAAATTTTTCTTTCATTTTCAGACCCATAGTTTGAAGCTTAGGATCCGAAGTATTGACTGCATCTTTCAAATATCTATACAAAAGAGTTATCCTTTCAAAATAATCATTTGAAGTAACATATGAAGTCCTAGACATCTTCTTGGTGGCATCAAAGAATGCTTTTAGAAAATTCGAAAGAATAATAGCATTTTCCTAATCATCATCCTTAGGAGTTTTATGATCTAGCTCACTTACAAAAGATGGATCGTGATCTTCCATCCTTTCGAAAGCTTTTCTGAACTTTATGGCGGTGTCTAACATGAGGTAAGTGGAGTTCCATCTAGTGGCAACGTCAAGAACTACCGAACCTTTATAAGTGATATTTTCTTTTTTAATGCAAGATTGAAATCCTTGGGCTCTTGTGGGAGAACTCCTTACATACCTAACCACATTTTGGATACGTGCAATGGAGTCACGTACCGTAGTCAAGCCATCTCTCACAATCAAATTTAATATATGAGCTGTACATCTCATGTGGAAAACACTACCATTTAATATCAACGACCTTTGTTTGGAAAGTTTATCCCCTCAAATAGCCAATTGCAACATCATTCGAGCTAGCATTATTCACGGTAATTGTGGACACATTTTTTTCTATTCCCCACTCCTCAATGCATGTCTCCACCATTTTTCCAATCTCCCTACCCCTGTGACTATGCATCACCACAAAGTTGATGATTCTTTTATGCAACTTCCAATTTTCATCAATAAAATGTGCAGTGAGATACAAATAATTTAGATTTTGATTGGAACTCCATGTATCAGTCGTGAGTGGATCCTAGAATTAGTCTTTCCAAAATAATTCTTCAAAGAAGTTCTTTCATATAAAAACAACTTCATGCAATCTTTTGCCACTGTGAAACGTGATATATGTTTGAAGAGAGGTTGTATCTCAGTAACATATTCATGAAATCCAACACACTCAACCAAGGAAAAAGGTTGCTCATCAAGGATGATAAACCGAGCAAGCATGTGCCTAGCTCGTTCTTGATTAAATGACCATGTCGATAAGACGCTACCAGTACTAGAATCTCCTCCTGCCTTGCCAGCCATGTTGACATTACGTGGTACAAAGAATTTCTGCTTCTTATCTAGATTACGAGGAAACCTCTTGCATGTGTTCAGTGCTTCCTCATTGCAGAAGTACCGTTAGCAACACGGTACTTAAGCATGGACTCACAATGAATGCATTTCACTTGATATATTTTTCCATCCTTATCACTGATTTTTGAATAATGATTCCAGCATTCGGATGTATATTTCTTATTATAAGAATGATGAGAATCGGATACCTTATTTGTGGCACTCAAGGTAGGGGTGCATCTTCTTTAATTTTATTGCCAGAAAACTCCAATTTCGTACCTGGAGTCATCTCCTCACGTCCCTCCACCTCCATTGACGTGTTATCTTGATACATTAACTTCGCACTACACAACAATAATAGAATATAATTAGAAAATTCAAAACATAATGTGAATTGAGTTATAGAATGTGCAAGCAATTGCTAAAAACCAAATCAATACACAACTTTAGGACTATATCAACACAAATGCAAAAGATTTATACTTTTTTGGCACTTTTCCCAAACCCATTACTAGCAAGACAAGATGCATGGAATTATGGAGATTCTCCTTATCCTGTAAGCCCACAGCAAAGCTTCTAAAAGTTTTCTCATCAACAGCTGTTGCAGCTGCACTAAATGATAGAAATTGAACAGCTTTGGAAAGGGAAATATATGCATCAGTAGTATGTTTGGCGGAACAATTCCAAAACAGTTGTTGCAGTAGCAAGGAACAATTCCAAAATAAATGCAGCCAGAGAATAAGTTGTCACGTAAGTCAGTTATGGAAGCTAAGATGGTGATTCTAGCAAATGAATTCTCGTCATTGTCATTTGTCAGCATTATTTCTTATCCTTGACATTGTAAATGAATTATTGACATTGCCAGCATTACATTACCTAGTCATCAATAGCTGGGAGAAAAATTGTAGTCGAAACAAACACAACAGTAGTTTATATATGCATCAGTCAAAGATAGGACAACAACTGAAAGAATGAACCCTTTACACAAAAAAGACTTTAAGAGCACATTAGATTTCGCTTGCGCTAAACTTCTTGTAAGTCAGGTCAAACAGATGAATACCCTATGTACAATCGAATGAACAATCTAATGAGATAAATTAATTTCTATCATATATCTGGCAAACCGTTTTCTCACCAGACATCATACAATTCAAACCATCGAATCGAGCGAGTCTTTCTTGGCCAAAACAGAGACAGAGTAGAGCGTTTGGAGTGAGATTGCATCAGGTTTGTTTGGCGGATTGAGGTCTCGATTGACGACGATGAAGAGCGTCTGGTTAGAGCTTTTCCTCCGCTTGCAAAAGAAATCTCAGTATTCGTCTGATCTTCGACACCAAATCTGTGAAGAACAACTTAACAACTTGTGGAATACCCTTGACCGGAGCTCTGAAAACCCACGGTGAGTTCTGGCGATGTGGTTTTCCGTCGCTCCGAAATGGGCGTCACGACTGCTGGCGTCGGGTCGTCAGAGCGAGGCGAGACGTAGCAACGGCGTCGTGGGTCAGAATTGGAGACCTAGTGATCAACAGCTATGATTGGACGGCCTGAGGACGGAATCACGGCCGGAACAGTGGCTTCTGGCGTTTGGTTGCAGCAGCGGTGGAGTAGAGGAGGACCCAGCAGCAGGGGCGTCGAGGCTTCTGGCGTGAGCGGCGTGGGTCGCGAGTGGAGACGAGCTCGGCTTAGATCTGCTTGCGTCGGGCAGTTGGCGACGGGCGTTGAGGCAGAGCACGGCAGCAACGGGCGTTAAGCTGCGTCCAGCGACGGTGGCCGGCGCTGAGTAGTGAGCAGGGACGTCGGTCGTACAACTAATAAGCTAGCAATGCAAATGGAGATGATTTGTTCAACTATTGCAAATAGAAGCTATGCCAAAGAGTTTGATCTTTATAAGGAACTCATAGAGACGTTGAAAGCTATACCTATGATTAAGTAAGACCAAGAGTTATACTTTTTTGCACTAGATTATTTTTCAGGAAAGAAAGATAATAGACAAATTTTCATAAACTTGGATGGTGATTAAGAAAAAGTCACATTACTCAAGTATAAGTTCACATGGCATAATCGTCACTAGGATGTTTGCTACTTATTTGAATTTTTTTATATGTAATGTTGTAATGTGAGACCTATTTGTACTACTTATTTATGCTAGTTGACGAGACATATTAATGCTATATTGTGAGATTTGTTTTTAGTTGGTGTTCTTTTTGTCAAGTGGAGTTTTGCATATATGTATGTATGTATGTATGTATTTATGTATGTATGTATGTATGTATGTATATGATATTGATAAGTGTTTTTTGTTGATGGATGATTTAGATAATTTGTTATATCTCTTATTCTAATTATATTTTGTTACTTTAACCAGTTTGGATAATTTTTCTGAAAGGGAAAACTATGAAAAAGAAGAAGAGGAATATTGGCAACTTTGTACAGCTGTGCATACCTACGGTATTTATCAAGCAACATATGGTAAAAAAATACTGTGCATTACCTCATCATATACATGAAATGCATGGTTAAGATAGTTGATGGGCATGTATGCTAATCCTGAAAATGTTTTATCAAATGTCTAGAATGGATAGAATTGTGTTTAAGAATTTAATGCATGATTTAGTGACATGATATGGTTTGCAAGGATCTAGAAATATTGATGTTGTTGAAATGCTAAGATTGTTTTTTCATATTTTAGGATATAATATAGGTAATAAGTTAGAACAAGAACGCTTTCAGCATTCTGAGGAAACCATATGCAGGTATTTAGCTTAGTTTAGGATAAAGTATGTGAAATATGAGCATATTTAATCCAACCATCTGATTAGCAATTTAGGAAAGTTCCAAATAAGATCAAGAATAATACAAGATTTTTTCCACATTATAAGGTAAGTTAATGATTATACAATAGAAAAGATGAACTAAATATAAATAAAATAATAGTTCTATTCTTGTTTTTGGGACTACATTGAACTATGGATAGTATTCATATTCCAACTATGGTACTATGAGTGAGCAACTTCAATTTTTGATTGAAAAGGAACATCGACGCAAAATATAATGACCAAGTGTAATTTTAACATGGAATTTACTTATGTTTGGGTCAATTAGGAGGGAACAGCTCATGATACTCATATCTTTTATGAAGCCATTAGGAGACATAATTTACAATTTCTTCATCATCTGAAAGGTTAATTAATTAATGGTTTTTACACATTAATATATGTACGTGTCGTATGTTGATTACATTTACAACATTTTTTTTGTGTAGGTAAATATTATTTGGTAGATGTTGGATATCTAAATCCCACGGGTTATCTGAGGCCATACAAAGAAGTTAGATATCATTTGCTTGAGTTTTAATAAGATCCTCAACTAACAGGTTATAAAGAAGTCTTCAACCATATTGCTCACTACGATTAGAAATTGAGCAAGCTTTTGGCATAGTGAAGAAGAAGTGGAAGATTCTAAAGAGTATGCTAAGTTATCCATAAACAAAACAAGTGAAAATTGTCATGCCCCGAATCTCGAGTGTGCACACATCCTTCGGTGGTTGATCAAATTGCAACGTTCCCAAAACTTGTTGTCGACCCATTCATTTTATTGCACATGCGGAAACGAAATAAACAATCTTCAGATAACAAACAAACATGGGATAGAAAAGCAGGACAATTAATTTAAACAAAACACACTTTTATAAACAAACCAGGTCATATACAAAAGGGTCTAACTCAAAAAGGGCCACTGAGCTATCTAAACTTTTGGCTCTACAACCATGGGCTCCTGGTCCACCACGACACCATCAGGAGTGTTGAGATCCATCGGGTGAGCTGCTTCCCACTCCTTGGTCCCAACGGGAGGCCCGTCGAAACCTAGCAGGGGACCCTCCCGACCCCCTTAAGGAAAGCCAATGAACCATGCTATGAATCGGTGAGGTACCAACTGAGGTAGGTCCTCATCGACCCATACCACTGACTCAACTAGCTCTCGGGTCAGGGTGGTCCCGGGAATAAGGAAGAAGGTGTGCTCAAAATTCATCACCTGTGGGACCTTATATCGTACCTGTCGTACCTCCATCTAGGGGCCTGAAAATTTTAAACCACGATGGGATGAGACAATGTCTCAGCGAGTCTACACCTTAAACCCCGATTAGGTAGGTAATACACCTAGAGGCAGCCTAAGCACACATCAAATGAGACTTACCTCGCCTCAACCCCTCTCTGCACATTAGTATTGTTCATATAACATATGCATATAGTAAATGTATTCGATAATTGAAACGCTTCACTTTCATATATCAATCACAGGGGTCCCGATTATAAGGCCAAATCGTTATGACATGTCTCATTCCGTGCCACACAATTTTCTCCCATAATTAGGCGCAGTCAAATCACTCATTCAAGCATTCTAATTAGTTACGACCCAACGGCCACGGCCGACTCAATAGTCAGCGGTCTTTCGACATAGCCGAACGTCATCTCACCCTATTGAGCACGGCAACGTCTACATCTATATGGTATTCCCAAAATGAGTATTGGCCCAGCCTCCATTGCGACCGGCATCCGTTGACGTGGGGCATTCTTGAAGGAGTATCGTCCGACATAAAAGCTCGTGACGGGTTCTCATAATGATCACACCACATCCAATCCCGGCCAAGGACATCGTGCTTTGCACTCAAATGCCTCAATTTAAATAATGTGTTTGGCTTATTTTCTTCATATTAAAAACACCCGGTAAAATAATTGTGTGTGGGTACATAATCAGATTGAACCATAAAATGTGATATCATCCCTTTTAAAACAATCCCATGATTTTATATAATACCTAAAAATGTTTTTGGTGTCAAAAATCGACACCCGGTATTTTTCTAATTAAATACCAAAATTCCATATTTTTGAAATAATAAATCAAAAATCATCAATCATCATTCAATTGCATAAATTAGCACTCAATTGCACAAACCGACTGCACCACGATGATCAGCATGAAAATCTAACAACCGGCTATCCCGGTATAATTTTCACTAATTAATAAATAATTAAATAAATTACAAAATAATTAAATAAATTGTAAAATAATTAAATAAATCACTAATTAATCTACTTACACTAAAATAACAACCTAATTAGACTAATTAAACTAATCTAACCGACTAGGCTAATTAACTAAAGTCACTAACCACCTAATTGGCCTAACTAATTAATCTAATTAACTAACTAAGCTAACTAATTACACTAATGTCACTTAGCCTAATCTAAACCTCTCCTAAGCATAATTAACCCCATAATTAAGGTTTAGGAGGTTAACTCACCAGATTAACGAATAAACCGATTCATGACGATGGCAACGCGGAGGCGAGCAAGACTTGGGCTTACGGCGACACCAAAGGAGGTTCGGAAGGGCCCGAAAACGGCCAAGCAAGCCTCACGGCTCAAGCTGGCCTTTAGTTTTGTGGGTTGAATCGAAGGTGTGGCTTGGGGACGGCTTGCAGCTGGTGCACAACTGCGGTTTGGACAGGCGGCGAGATGAAGTAGCAGGGATGGAGGGGCTGGTGGCTGCTTTGGCTAGTTCTTTGGTTTTTGTTTCAGCAACAATGGAGAATAACAAAGCAAGGAAGAAGAAGAAGAGGTTGTTGCTGGGGAAGAAGGGGACAAGAAGCCACAAAAGTCCACCAAAATATCCTAAACACTTGAGTAATAAGCCCCAAAGTCTTCAGCCTTGATCCACAGCCAATTCCCCTCCCAATCTTCCCCAACAAGCCATAATTGATGCCCAAATGTTGCAGCCCTCCTTAGCCTACGAATTTCACCAATTCCATCTCCGATTTCCCACCAAGTCACTCCAAATCACCTCCAATTGATGGCCAAAACGCTAAGGAGGAAGCCCAAACAAATTTCCACCATTTCCATCACCAAACAATCCAACTTGAAGGCCAAAAGTCCACACCAAAATGGCCCTTTGAATTTCCTGGTTTTAAATCGTCCAATTTTGATTTTTTGTTGAAAATCCAAGCTTGCTAAAAATTCTTCAAATGATGAGTCGACGTCTTAAAAATAAATCGTGACACGCCAAAACTTTCGTTTTCTAAAACTGGGTTCAATTTTGTGGTTAATTTCAACTGGACGTGATTTTAGCGTAACCTAACATACCGGGTAGCTTTTATGAATTTTTAGCGTGTTTGACTCGTGGTCGATTATTTTCGATCCACATTGTGCATCTTTGACACATCGACGACTCTCAGTTATTGTAAAAATTTCAAGGTTTCAATTACAGGCACATGATACAGAATCAATAGAAAAATCGGTTTAGTGCCGTTTGGCATGAATTTTGCAATCAGGTGGAATCACCCACCATTTAATTACATGCCTCTGTTGAATCGACCTATCTTTGGCCTCTAATTGATCTTAACGATGCTGTATTGACCCTTATATATTAGCACGGTCGAGCAGTCGATTTCTTGTTGAATTCTGAAGTCAGTTGTGTTTATATTCCTTAACGGCTTCACCAGATAGATTAGTTATCTCGTGAGTGATCAGCTCAGAGAAAAAGATTATAGGCATGTCGATGAAAAACCCAATTCATATTATCGAGACAGGGTCAAAAATTAGGATGTCACAAAAATTGTGATAGCAGCGATGACTTTGTACAATTATGTACGAATAAATGCCGTGAATGATGCACATTTTGCTGGAGTGGATTTGAATCCCAATTTATATACAATAGATTTTGATGGTATAAATGAGGAAGGTAATACTTCAAATGATGATGTAGCATTTGACATGGCATGTTTACGTGATCAAATAGTTATGAATTTAGGAAATAGTTAAGGATGTTTGTAATTTTTAAGGATAATGAGTTCCTTTCCTCAAAGCATTTGTTACCATGTTTATTGTAATGAAAGTATTCCTCTTATAATTGAGAAAGAGAGCATGTAAAATTTTTCCATTTGATATTTTTTAGCATAAAAAAGAAATTTTAATTTTAATAAAATTGCCTAGACAACATTTTTAACATTGTTGTCAAATATAAATTAAAAAAGTCGCAGACATTATTTTTATAATTTTAAAACAAACAAAAATTAAAAAGTTAAGATTAATCACAAAAGAGCTTTTCAAATGTGTTTTCTACCACACAACATTTCTCTCAAAATAAGTTCTAAAAACAAAATTTACCAAACAATCTTTGCATTTCTCCTAAAGCCCTTTAGGCTAAGTTGCTTTGCATTTCCTCAATGAGCTTTCAAAATGTTAAACCAAGCGCACCCTAAGTATTTATATTATCGTCGTATTTGCAAAAAAAGAAAAAAGAAAAAAAAGAGCTCAAGCTCCTCCAGGGCATTTTCAGTGAACAACTATCTAATGCTTAATATATTTTTATCCTTAGTTTGATTTTCCCTTAAAAATTTTCTTTTTGGAAATTGTCCTTTCATAAATAAATTTCTTCAACATCACTTAAATGATTCATTGAAGGCTTTCCCTTTTCATGCTTTTAATAGTGTGAAAACAACAGGGATACATACAACAAAATCAGATTATGTACGGTGGGACTTATGATGAAGTGCACATTAAGTACTTGAAAGGTGAAAATCTGGCGAAAAGGTAATCGGTGATGAGCCAAGTTGCAGTGACCCACTTTGTTCATGAAATCAATGCACATGATGTAGTCGGTGAGGGATGCCATCTAAGCAATTCTTGTGATCGACATCGTAGATAAGGGTATCGCGAATGGCATAAAATACGCTATGTATTCCGTGAATGGATGAGTCACAACTGCAAAAAGAAAAGTGAAAGAAAGAAAAAGGGTATAATAATAATAATAATAATAATAATAATAATAATAATAATAATAATAATAATAATAATAATAATAATAATAATAATAATAATAATAATAATAATAATAACAACAACTATAACTATATCAAGGAAGCAAAATGTAAATAATAAGAACCAGCTTTACTTAAATGCAACAAGTATGTCAGCTATCTAATTACAATGAGTTATTGGGCCTTGCTAAGTACCACGTACGTGCCAATAATTCCATAGGATAAATAGATGTCCATCTTTACAAAGAGAAGTGCGACACAAAGCGCGATCCAATCAAATTTTGTAAATCATCTTAGTATTTCTAACTTGGGTGAAAAGAAATTGCAGTGGGTCGTTGGTCTAGGAGTATCAACTGGTTTTCAACATAAAAGACATGATAACACATTCAAAGATCGAGTTGTCATGGTTCGGCAGTCCTTCTATTGCGTAATGGGCTTAAAGAAATTGTGTTAAATGTGATGTAAAACATAACTTACATGAGATGTGCTTGGTGACAATGGAGAGTGGTGGTGGGAGTGATAGCAAGAGTAAAGAAAATGATGGTGTAGGGTTAGGTGAAGCCAACAATAGAGGAATTTCACGACCAAGGCATGAATTAGGACGGTGATGATCACACCGTTTGTTTTTTAATGTGGCAAGTGAGAGGCTTTTGGGATTGTCATGTAATCCACATAAAATAGAGTCCCATTGAGCAAGATCTGGTCATCCTTGCAGTGAAAAAAAAAGAAGAACATATTTCACCCAAAAAATGAGTAAGAACGGACTGAACTAGGACTCCCCAGAATAAAATGGAATACAAGGAAGTAGCCCAAGGCCCCTCGCCGGGTCCATTCGGAATGAATTAGTACATCTCATGAGCCATCCATGGGGCCAAAATCACGTACTATTCTAATGCCCCGCAAACCCCAAACAAATATAAGTCAATCACAAGTGAGTCATACTATAGAGTGAAAGACAAGTGCCTAATCAAAGTTTGCAAGTACGTGCATATACATCTCTTATGCAAATAAAATTGAAAGATTATTGCCTAATGTTCGTTTGTTGTGGGGGTCTGTATGGTGGTAACTAGTTATGCATTTAATAGTATGATCTAGACATTAATAACGTTGACATATGTTTCTTGTATGATATATAATTGCTGCATGTTGAAATTGACATATTATCACGGCTCTTCACTGTCTAACTAGTAAAATTTATTTTGCAGTAACATGTCGACAATATGACAAACCGGGGCACTACCAAGTGAATAACTTTTGCCTGAAAAGAGATTATGCATACAATATGTATCTATACAATTCTAATATATGATCGGGTAATAGACACGGTATCGTAAAGAGCCTTAGACAATGATTTTGAAACCAGCCAAGTAACAGAACTAAGAGATCAAGAGGCTTCCATGACCATTCGGTGATTTCTTCTCTCTGCTTTTTGCCAGATTACCCTTCTAGTGAATGCAAGACCCTTTGCGCTACAATTTTACAGGCACGTCATGCTTTAGAGAACTTTTTCTCTCACATTAGGTGCGTCCACCCACTCCATGCACACTAACATGATGTTCCACCAACCAACGCTCCAGATGCTGACTTGGCCAACTCCTATTGCCGTCTTTTTGGCTAGTCATCGTTCTCCGCATGAAAAAAAAAGTACCAATCGGGACGGACTGAAGGGAAGGCTGAGGGAGGCGCCGCCCCTGACCGCTTGACATTCGGTGTGATTTTGTTAATATTTGTTGTATACTTTTAGAATTTTCATGCAAAGTCTGTGTATATAATCCTTGAAGTTAACGTGTTGTGAATTAGTTTGCTTGCTCAAGTTAGACTCAAGTCCCTCGTTGATGACAATGCACAGAGGAGCATGCAATTCATTCTTTGTGGAATTTAACGCAAGTGTCGCAACAGCTGATGCGATGGAGCAAATTAAATTGCAGCGTGATTCGCAGGAAGCATCATGTGGTTTTCTTAAAACCAATCGTGGGTATTATAGGAATAAATCTGTTGGCAAGTGCATCAAGGGAATTAATACGGAACGACAACTGAGGAAGTTGTTGAAATTTCGAGTGTACGGGCGTGGTCCGTCGCCTTAAATGACATGGTCCCTGTAATAATTTTGTGCGAATCACTTATTGGACTTCAAAAGTATACGTGTACGACTCGAATTTCTTGATGCTGAGTTGTGCTGATTTTTTTGGGCCCTTTACCTTTTGAATTTATTTCTAGAAACAGCAGTAGAACCAATCAAAGGCCAAATGTGTGCCCGTCATTGGTTTATGATGGCACACGTCTAACTTCAACATTTATAGGCTCCACCCAACTCAGATGCATGAGTTGTCTGTAACTTGAAACCACTTTGTAGGAGTAGCTGGGTGAATACTACAGCGGCTACTGTAAAATATCTTTCTCCTCTTTCGAATTTTTTGGTTAAACGTTTTTAATGATAGTGACGTAGTTTAATAATTAATTACTCTACTACATCTCTCATTTAAATATCGAATTTTTGTTAATATTCAATTAAAACTTTTTGTTCAACTTTAGTATCTAAGTTGATGCATACGTGAGATACATAATTACTTCGATGAATGGAAGGTAGCTTATGAGTCATGATATTTATAGCCCCATCATTACAATTCATCAGGGACCAAAAAATGACCCGACTTTGTGGCGTTTCAATCAAGTCCCACTGTATAGCATGAATCAGTTAATTATACTAAACCAAAACATGACTCTCGTACGATACAAAGTGGGTGCAGAAGTGGGGAAAGGAAAAAAAAATTATCTGACGAACTGTATTCTCTCATAAATAGGGCTAATAAGGTTGTTTACAATCACGGACCAAAAAAAGAGGTTGATTTACAATCCTTCGTTCTTATATTTCTCAATGAGACCTCAAATCTTTGTAGCTCTATATATAGAGATTATATTATGAGTTTGAACCAGTAAAAGAAATCCGATTTTAGTATATTTTCTAATTTGAACAGATTTTCTAGTTCAGTAGTTTTCTAATTTGAGTGCAGAATTTTTTATTTTGTATCTAAATCTTTTCTATAAAAGAAGTGGCTATTTTTTTTTTTGAATTGCCTCCAAAAGGGGCTTTTGGTGTGGGAGCTAATAAATCTTGCAGTAAAATATGTGAATGCCTTTGTGAAATTGATATATTATTTTGCGAGGAATTATGAGGGCTCGACATTGTTTGGGGTATTACTTTAATTAGGGATAGGTGTTCGTGTTACTCAAGTATGGTCGTAATCTCTATTAGCACTTCATTTATAGCGAAATTATGTGTTGCTCTCCCCATGGAGCAAGTCACACAGATTAAACCACTTGAACCTAGTGTTCGAGTTTATTATGTTTTCTTTTGAGACAAAATTGTCCAAAAAGTCTTAATGTAATCAATTTGGCTGATTTTGACTAGAAATCACTGATGTAAGATCTAATCATCATCAGCCATCCTAGGTGGAGGTGGAATAGCCAGAGATGTGGTTCTATTCAAATGACACCGTTTTGGGGTAATTTTATAAATTTTTTGAGTTTTTTTTTTTCCCTTTTCCTTTTCATTTTTTTTAAAGAGATGGTCTCGGGCCCCAGGAAAAAGTGGGGTGGGGTTCAACGCCGAGCCGCCTCTAGCTGACTCATGCAGTCGAAAGGATGCTTACTGTAGTGGGGTTACACTCCATCCAATGATCCGCCGTGCCCTCGTCTCACGAATTACAGACCAATAACTCGACCTCGGCGTTGCCCTTTTTCATGAGCTCTTTGTAGGCGGTCTCCACCTTGTTCTCACCATCCTCATCCTCACTTGACAAGTCAGCAAAGTAGGCCAGCTGGGTCGGAGGGAAGTTGTGGGTCTAAATGGCTCAGGGTGAGCCACGACCCTCACCCATTGCCAGCGAGGGCTTGCTGGGCAAGAGTCGTGACCCTCACCTGGAGTCAATGAGCAATTGAGTGATTATGGCAAGGAATGCTCAGGCACAACGATCAAATGTGGCAATACAAGTGCAATCAACCTATGAAAAATCCTAATATGCATTCAAGGGTGACGTGCATTGAAATCTGTCTTCATTTTATTTGAGAACATATGAGAAATTGCAATATCTGTATTGAGTTTGTGGAATCGAAGTATCAATTGGCCAACATCTTCATAAAACCTCTGGAAAAAGTTGTATTTGAATTCATAAGGAATGAGTTTGGCATTTGCAATCCACTTGATTGAATCTCTAGAATCAGCAAACAAATAATCATCATATTGCAGAAGGAAATACGTCATCAGCAGTGCACCTGGTAAGTATTTTCTTATAGGTATGCATGCTTTCAAAAACGTTAGTGTTACATTGTACTTTTTGTTGCCGATGATATATGCAGATTTACTGTTTCTGTTATGATTAATTGTCTCATCGTGATTAATTAGGTAATTAATATTGTACTGTTATTCCCCCCCTCTTCTTTCCTCTCACACTCACATTTACCACTCACCCACGTTCACCTATCTATCTATATATATGTATGTATGTATGTATGTATGTATACGCATTCTTGGTGGTACAGCTGCTGTCACAACTGTTGCTCTCAATCGCTCTATTCTCTTCTATTTCTACTCGCTTTATCCCTCATTCTTAATCAGCAAATTCTCTCTTCTCTCCATCTTTCCCAAAATTCTTCAATCATGCCTCCCAAGTCCTTAAAGGGAACTGGTAAGCCAATGAGAAAATCATCTCGGACAGCTACTATTCTGTCTCGTGCTCCTAAGGGGCCTCCAGGATCAACCTGACTCAACTTTCTAAGGGATCTATGGAAGTCAGCTAGTCGATCTCTCCATCTGGTGGTACTTCAAACGTATCGCAACAATCTGAACCAACCAAGAGGACTCCTACTGATTAGACTCCTCAATCTCACTTTGAAGGACCATGAGAAGCCATTCCAGTTCGACCTATTGAAGGGGACATCATCTTTGCCCCTTAGATTGTATCAACCATAACTGAAGCGCAGCAACATGAGCTACTTGCTGAGCTTTTTCCTCGGCTTGAAGGCACATTATCTCCCGCTATGAGTGATCTATAAGTTGCTGCTCTCAATTTGCTCCATCAACAGAAAGCCCTTACTTTAGTAAGCAGCACAATGGCCTCCAAATCTACATATGCACTAGCTCTACCGAGCACTATTCCTTCAACTGAAGTTCTAACTGAGGAAATCATGCCTACTACAGCTGAGGCTCCACCCAAAGAAAGGGGTGGTGAAACTACAACAGAGCATCAGGAAGAAGTAATTCTTGAAGAAGAAGAAATTCCTGAAACAATTGAGCCTCCCAGTATAGTAAAACAAGAACTTCCAAAGGACGTCAACACTCCTGCTGGTGAACCTATTTTTGATCCTTGCCTGAATCTGAAGAGAAAGACAACAACAGCCGAAGCTACGCTCAAATTTGAGCCCTTTCTAGGTTTTGGACCCGATCCCTCTTATTCCTCTTGAGAATTTCTTTCTGTTGCTCATGAAAATCATTTTCTGTTACTCATATCCCGTGAACCCTTTGTCAATCACACTGTCAATTTCTCTTAACTAGAAAGACATGGGATTTTCATTTTCGAGCTTTTTGAAAAGCTTTCTGTAACCTTCTTTTGTACCTTGCAAGAAGAAATCTACTCGTCTGTAGGGGCACTTCTCTACTCCTATCTTCATTTTCCAAACCATAACAGTTTCATTTTCACTTTTGACAATTATTATTACTTTGTTAATGTTGGAGATTTGGCTGATCTTATTCATCATCCTATGACAAGCTTTGAAAGAATTCCCATCTCTTCTCCTAAGGCATATGCATATATCTTGGAGAGCCTAAAAGCTGTCCGTCGTGATTGAACATGCTGCCTTTGAAAATGAATTTGATCTACAAAATCCTGATCATGTGTCTCTGACCCAAGTCCAACTCAACCAACAATCTCTCACACTACGATGCTCGAATCATCTAGGCTATCTTGAATTGAAGGAATTTTTCTCTGGTTCACATGATTGTTCTGCATATGGCTCGTGTGGCACAAAGAAAAATTAGAAAATCGCCTTGCGGTGCCCTAATCACTCTCTTACTAAGGGCAAAGGGTATCATCATTAGTGATGATCTTAAGGTTGACAAGCTAGCCAATGTGGAAAATGGCAAAGAGACCCTTAAAAAATGGCAATTACGATAACTCCTCAAGGTTGGGTGAATCGGTGAAATGAAATTGTCTGTAACGATGAAGTTGCTCAGCAAACTGTGCAAGCTAGACTCAAGGAAGGTGCGGAAAGGGCAATGCATGGGAAAGAAATAGCATTAACAGCTCCAACTAGGCCTCCAACCCCTCGTACCAGACAAAAGAGATCATCGACTCAGGGGGAGCCTATGTATCGAAGACAGAAGGATGAGATCTCCAATGCAGATTTCTATGAAGCGGTTAAGGAACTTGAAGCACGGTCCAAAATCCTGGACATTTTCTCATGCGTATAGAGCAAACCATCCTCGGCTTTCAATGCTACAGTCGTGTTCACCCTGCGCCCCAGCCATTAGCTGAAACTCCTCCCTCCACAAAGAAGAGATTATATTGTTCTTAATTCCTTTTTAGAATTGTTATTTGATTGCTCTTTCGTGTTACCATCCGCTATCCTCATCATTATTAATGAATGAATTTCTTTGCTTTTGACTATTGATCTTTGACTATGACAAAAAGGGGTATAGTTTTAATGTGAAATATGAAATATGTTTAGAATGCTGATACATATGAAGACACGTCGGTAATGATCTTCTTTACTTTCCTTATCATTTATGCCTATAAAGGTCTCAAAATGCTCATTGAAGATTACAAGAGATTATTTGCTAAAAGGCCAAACTTACTGTGCAAATCTCTCTATACCTACTTTATTACTTCGTATTTACAAGATAGTTTTGTCATCATAAAAAAATTGGAGAGAATGTTGGAAACCATCCCTATGAGATTTTGATGATCACCAAACTATCCTTTGTTACAGTAGTTACAATGATGAATGTAGATAGTGAAATAGCTTAATATCATCCATGATCCTTCCTATTGGCAAGGACGAGATACCAATTGAGATGGTGATCTTAAAAGTCTTTGGTACTGGTGACAATGGAAAAGATCATTGATCCTAACATTGCATATCATTCAATTGATATTATCATTGAAGATGGTTAGCCTAAACGCTTACAATCTGCATTGGTGATAGTGTGCGTTAGATTGTGGTAGTGATGCATTAGGTCTATTGATAGTGAGATATACATAGAAAGAAGACCGTTGGTAGTTCAGAAAAGAGCCGTTGCAATTCTAGATTCCGTAGCTAAAAAACCGAGTAAGGTAGTAGAAAAGCAGCTAACATGTTTCAAATAAGAGACAGTAATGAGAGGATATTTGGTGTAAATTGCTCTAGACAGTGAAACGGCTGTTGAAGTAGTATAGACACTGTTAGAGAACTTCCTAGCGACTCTCAAATGACTAGCTGATTATCCTTGAAATTCCTCAATGAATATATTGAAGACCTAGAGTTTATAAGGAGGAGCGAGGCTATGAAAAGGGTTAGCCATAAGAACAGAATACGTGAAATATTGCTATGGATTTCTAAGCTAAAAATTGTCATTGATCTTGATTTGTAAGCCTCTTTGCATTTGATTTAGCACTGTAACAGCTTATAGCCAAATGTACAAAGTAAGTGCAGTGTTCTTGTATCTCGACAGTATGATCTATCAAGTGAAGGGAATGGCACTAGCCAATTGTAACTATACAATTGATTACTAGTAGATTCTAGTTGCTGGTAAGGCTATTAGTCCAATAGTGGATGTAGGCTTGATCATAAACCAAACCACTATACACCGTTGTGTGATCTATGCACTTTAATTTACTTATCAGCATCACACATATTGATTAGTTTGCAATATCATCTTCAGTGCTGATTATTTGATACTTTGTAAAAGTTTTAATCCATCAACTCTCAGCCTATCATCCCTGCTTTTAGGTTGCATTGTTAGCCCCAGCAACCTTTATTGAATAAAAAAAAAACCATCTAATTTTTTTCCCTTCTCAGGATAAAGAGTAAGAATGATTTGCAGTGAACGCCCAAGTGAACGGGCGTTTCCAGCTGCCCATCTTATGTGCCAAAATTTTGAAAAAAGCCGTCGCTCTATGAATAAACCGGTCGTATGGGGCTCCATGGAGGGTTTGGCATAGATGAGTAAATTAGGTGCTCTGAATATTGTCCATATTCATCTGACCTTACAAATTTAAGTACCCTTTTTAGACTTGCATTTCTTTTCATTATTATAAGAACATAAAAAAATTCAAAGAGTTGGTATATATTGTCTAAGAAAATAGTGTTGTTATGGAGTGCCCCTAGGGAATCTGTTAAAAGTTCTTGATAAAAAAAAATGTTCTAATTTTCAAATTATTGATTACAAATAGTATGAGGTATGCACTGCATTTGAATTTGCAAACATTACTTTTTGCTTAATTAGTAAGCATCCGAAGGGCACTCGACAACAGAATCCTAAAGAAAAATGACTAATGACTTGACTAGAAATTAAGGTTATTGTTGTCACAAGTTAAGCTTTGCCTATTTAAGTACCAGAAGGTCCAGTATATTACAGCTGTGGATGCAAAGTATGAGCATCCTCGGAAGAATGACCGGAAACATTTTCAATTATTTCTATCAAAAATTAAGAGAAGCCTTGTGAACGACAGCTGCTTGATACAACCATTGTGCTTATCCTCAATCATAGTGCACTGAGTTTATGACTTTTTTGGTACTCTTCTTCCTCAATTCACTGCTTGGTTTTCTTCTCTCTATACAGTTAACTACACTCGGTATCTATTTCCGAAGCCCAATTCCAAATGATGTCTCATTTCTTTACCCTGTCCTTCATCCTTTCTTCTTCTCTGTTTCTGTTGATACTAATAGAAAAGTGATCTTTAAGAGGGTTAAACTTTTAAGCTACCTCCAGGTTCAACGAAGCTTCTAGTCATCGGAAATCTACACCAAATCAACGGTGAAGTGCCGCACCATCGCTTGAACAAGTTGGGCAAGACATAAGGATCGGTCTTCTATCTCCAACTCGGGGAGCTTCCTGTTGGGACAAAAAAACTCCTGAACAGCTGAGGTCCTAAAGACCCAAGACCCCAAGTAAGTTCTTTGCTCCATACGGAGAATTCTGGAGGCATCATTTCGGAAGCTAACGATCTAAAAGATACCATCGTAGTGATGACGATTTGTAATTTCAGCTGATCGAAGTGACGCGTCGGAAAGACAAAAGTGGGTTGACTGTGCACAGAGAACGAAGCATCAGGAAGACAATAAGCACTTCAGTACTGTTCACCCGTACGGTGCGGGTATTCATCTTTACAACGGGGGATATATTTACACAACCCGGATATCGACATGGGATGATTATGTGGCCAAAGCTTCAAATATTGTCAATGCACGTGACCCCTGTTGTCAACAATGCTCAGTAAAAGTTATATTAGCACACATCGATAAATGTTACCTCCCAATTGTTGACACACGAGGACATATGGTGAACAATGCTCAGTAAAAGTTATCGATTGGTAAGTAATCACATGCATGAGAAGTAGCCACGTGTGGTTGCAAGATCGGAGTTTAAAGGAGCAACCGGACCATAGCATTGAAGTAAAGTTAGGATAGGAAGCATCAAGACATGGTTATGAAGTATGAAACCGCCATAAAGTGAAGCAATGCAAGTCGTGGAGTAATTGGTGCCCGATTTTGAAGGAGCAACCGTTTGAAAAGAAAATCATTGGATCGTGAGAATATGGACACGAAACTTTCAAGACGAAGAAACAAGACACGTTTATGAAGTATGAAACCACCACAGAGGGAAGTAATGCGAGTCGTGAATTAATTGGCGCTCGATTTTGAAGGAGCAACTGTTTCAAAAGAAAATCATTGGATTGTGAGAATATGGACATGAAACTTTCGAGATGAAGAAACATGAGCACAACAGTAGGGAACCACTTGGGAGCAGTTATGGTATAACCCCTATAAATACCTTTGATCGGCTACTAAAATATGCTCCTCCCGCATATAGATCAAGCAAAATGCTATATTTCAATTACTTTCATTTTTTTTGCACTTTGCTTTTGATTCTCAGACTCGCATTGTTGATAAAATTCCAACGTTACACCTTTGCACATTCTCAAAGTGTATCATCGATTAAATTCCGACACGGTTTATATGTGCAATTTGGTTTGAATTAAACTTTGCAATTATTCCTTGTTTGCTTGTGATATTTTTTGTCCGGAATTGTCCAAGAACATGTCTCCTATCAATAAAAACTGAAAAATGACTTTTGATAAAAGATATTTCGTTGTGTAAGTAATTCTAGCAAAATAGTTATTAAAAAAAAATTGTGTATGCAAAGCTCAAATAACAAGGTCTGATCTTTAGTTTTTACCTCAATAATCGGATAAGATTGTTATTCTTTAATTTTTTGTGCCAACCGGGCCCAAAAAAAAGACCACTTCCTGTTTTCAATGTTAAGGGCACCTAGCGAGTTGCGACTGCCCTTCTTCCTGTTTATTTTATTTTATTTTCATCTCCATTTTTTGTTGTCAAGGTAGAAGAGTCAAAAACAATTAATAATGAAAAAGAAGACCTGTGTTCTACACGCAAAAAGAAAACATCCGGTGGCCACCAATGAGGTCGGTGGTCATTGCAGATCGCTGTAGTTTTAAGGCTTCAAGCCAAAGCAAGCAACCTTGCAGATCTAGGAATTTACAAATCTGCAATGTTGGTCTGATTATTTTGTCGTTCAAATTTAGCATTTTCTATTTGTTAAGCTTTTGCGAGTTTTTTTTTTTTTTAAGGCAAAAAAAGGCCTACAATTTTTTTTTTCTAAATTTCCTATTATATATACGAAGTTATCATTAATATCGAGGCGGTGTGATGAAGATGTTTAAGAGTAGGAACCAAGTTCGGTTCAATTAGAAAACCAGACCGAACCGACCGACACTGAAGTAGAAATGAACTGGCCAAGACATTGTTTGTCCGACCAAGACATTGTTTGTCGCACGGGCAAGATGCACCACCCTTCACCTTACTCCCACCTTCACACTCCACTCAATAACCGACTCCTGAACCCATAGACAAGGTGTTCTTGTCTGCCAGCACGGTGCTCACCCACCTTTCCACGTTGCCCATGTGTCACGCAAAGTCCTAGCCCCCAATCCAACCCGAATCTCTCACTGACTCGGCAAGCTGATATACGGAGTCACCCATTTTTCAAAGAAAACAATTTAAGGGGGAAAATATATAAATGCTCCTAGACGCCCCGAAAGGTGTAGGTAGAACGTGTAAAAACTTGTAGTTGATTGCATCTCAATAACAGTTTAGATTATATTATAATGAAGTATGGATAACACCGCCATCATAGCTTGGATCCTCAGTTCTTGGACCGCAAGTTCTTCGGGTCTATCTGTCATGATTATGAAACTTGCGTTTTCTCAATATGGAAGCTGTGATGGTGTATGCCTTGCTTCTTCAAAGGGCTGCTGACGGTAAAGGAACCCGCCTACGATACTCTGCCAGAGCCCACAATGGGTGTATGTTCCTGTAAGCGGCATAGTGTAACATGCAGTTCTTCTTGAAAACCCCAGTGATTTCCTGCCACCCAAAGTTACTGACTATTAATACTAATGGTAGGCACAGTCCATGCTTCGATCATGTTGTTTCGTTGTAAGGTAAATCTTACCGATGGAGTTCTCTCTCTCTTTCAGTTTTTTTTTTTCGATAGTTCCCAACAATGTTTCGAGTAATTAAACAAACTGTTTGGAAGATAATATGCATGGAATTATCGTCTCTGGGTTCCCCCAGTTGAATGAATTATTGCACAGCAAATAGGATATTGGTGGGGTGTACTCTTATATTTCCAGAGATATTAATCCCATATGAGATCAAGTGATAGAACGGCACGAACCTGTTGGGGATAATCCCCATCTTCCGTTTGTGAATTGATGAGCAACTTGGCGGCCCGGTGCAGCGGAGTCGGATCCCTCTCTGCCTGATAGTAGATGAAATAACAAAGTCAGAAACGTTGGTTTTACTATCATCATAGTATGGTTAATGCAATTGAGACCCCAACAACAAAATCATTCACTGACCTGCCCCGCGTGAATCAGACCCATCACAGCCCAAGCGGTTTGCACCAGATTTGATCTGTTTCCTTCGAGAGGTATGTATTCCTACTTGAAGCGATTGGACAATTAGAAAATTCAAGATTTCCATGTTGCCAGAAAAGCATGCAACTAAAACAGCTAAAGCCGCTCATGCTGTAGAAGGTCACTCTAGGAATTACCTTCTTCGGGCAAGAAAGATAGCTCTCTCCCCACCCGCCATCCTGCAACTGTGCTCTTAGAAGAAAAGAGACTCCTTTGCGCATAGCTGCACAATTGCCATATGTCTTGCCAGCAGCTGCTAGTCCACCAAGAGCAAACCACAAGCCGTATGTAAAGCAGACACCCCAGTTCCCATACCTGCAAAATTTGCTCCATTAGTTAGTTGTTTCCTTAATTTATCCAAATTCTTCAGAAGTACCTTATGGAAAAGGAACATGCCATGAGCCATCTGGATTTTGTGTGTTCTCGAGATACTGTGCGGCATTTGATATAAAATCCTCAATCTCCTCTTCCCTGTGCCGGGGATACAACCTCCGGAACAAAGCTAAAGCATGGATAGCTGAGGATGTGCATTCAACATATTCATGCTCGATGACAATATCCTCAAGGAACTCCGTTGGATTTAGGAGCTGCAAGTGACAAACAATAATCGATAATGTCCTAATTTAGTAATTAATGAACAAAGAAACATGTATTAGTCTGTCGGGACTATCAAGGAATTCCTACAAATTTATTAAAAACTTACTTCTAGCCATTCCTGGGCTCCTGCAGGTTCCCATGCTGCCAATCCGCCATTTTTACTCTGGAACAAGTGACATGCATGACCGATGTGATGATACTATAATGTATAATCATACTTGGGAATCTGAAAAAAAAAAAGTTATAAAACTCAAAGAAAGACTTGGATAACAACCTAATTTTGGGATGCATGGAGCAGACAAAGTTTGGCCAATATATCTTGTCTAGATCAAATATTTTCTCAAGTCTTGCTCAGGAAAAGAAAACAATGGTGTACTCACTTGTAGAGAAAGCAAGACATTAACAGCATCGTACAATTTCTCTGGCTCCATTTTCTCACCAACAATATCAGGTGGCATCATTGAGAAAAGCAAGCAACACTGAATAGTCAGGATAAGAGATTCGGTGAGAAACAAAGTAATTTAGAATTGGATTGAAGTTGTGGACGTAGTGTAGGTATTCCTAGCAGTATTACCTTCAGACCTTCTGCAGTGCAATCAGAGACTTGCCAGCCATGATCTTGGTCCGAAAATGTCCAAGATCCTTTAGAAATATGACGGTGCATGCTTTTGAAGTTACCTGAAGGGTTGTCCTTGACCTGGAATGTTGTTGACAGGTCAATGCAGTTCAGCTTAGAGGAAGCAAAGGAAACTAGGACAAAGTTTGGAGGCAAGCAGATGCTCGCAAGAATCAAATTCAAAACCTGAGATTTTTTAATGAAGTCGTGTCCTCTAGCTAATACTGGTGCTATCTCCTCAGTCATATTACTGGCAAGCAAAGCTTGGATGGCGAAGCCCGTATCCCACTCTTGGCTACCAAAACTCTGCATGTGAATGAGCCAAGCAAGAGACTAAGCTTTTCTCTAGTTGGTCCCACTTTACTAAATCAATCCACTCACTATTATAAGAATACTTCCATCTTTCAAACATGCAGCATAAGTATTTCTCAGTTCAAACGGAAGCCCAATTCTGTTATAGTTCAGTGACACTACTACTAACCTGCATCTTCATTCCGTCTTCTGCTACCCAAAGGTAATCCGGTATCCTAGCAAGATGCTTCTTGAAGGAGTCACCATCCGGGTCATCTACCCAGCAAGCAAGTATGCATAACACCTGTCCAAGTCCAAAGCAAAAGATATCCTCTCAGTGATGTTTCTCTTGATGTGTAAATTTTGCGATTATGTGTGTCTCTCTCCTGTTTAAATGTTTGTATTCATTACCTTTTCTACAGCTCCAATTGTGATGTATCGACTGTTCTCATCTTCATAGTGAATGTGCTTCATCGTCACCTGAAGAGCCTTTTCTCTAAGTTTTTAAACGGCCAACAGCTGAGAAAAGGCTCAGTGAATATGTAAAGACTGTCCCACATCAGATCCTTCACTAAAAAATGGGGATAGTAGAGATCCTCCTGCGGCAACAATTCAAATCATTTCATTAGAAATTTGCCTACTTGCAAACTATCTTATTCTGGATCAATATTTTGGACCATCTACCGACACTTGCCTTGGCACAAAGATGGCGGACTTTTCTCCAGCAAATCATATTGTAGGGTTGAGTATGAAGTTCTTCTCTCAACTGTTGAACAAGAGGTGTGATTGGGCCAACAAATTTTTTCCCGTACAGGTATGACATGGGCATGTAAACCAACCGACAGTAGCACCACATTTTAGCTACATCATTCAATATTGGATAATTCAGACAAAATATCCATGAAACTAAGGAGAACGCAATTACACAAAACAGAAGTTGAAACTTTCTATCTTTCAAGGGGAATTCTTGAAGGTTGGCGACTTCAATAAAAAGCCAACGCCATATTGTTCTCGGTGCAGCAAAATTGCCACATGGTCCCAAATTTGTCTTTTCACCTGGGTAAAATTAAATGTACCAAACATACCTGGATGCATGGGGAGGAATGAAGGCAAGATCCAGAACTCAGGGGGCATTGGCTTGCTTCCAGACCAATCGAAAACACCAAGAATCTACAGAGCATGCATGGCAGGACAACCCACAAGCACAAGCACAATGTCACATAAATGATTCGCTCAGACACATACACAGAACAATCTTGAGAACAATATTTTGACGATTAGTGAAGGAAGAGTGAGAGAGTACCGAGAGCCAAGTCTTGCCCCAGGAGGGTATGTAGGTAACCCCGCCATGGTCATGAATCCACTTCCTGGCCCGAGTACAAGCATCCTCCCTGCCACCGTCGGGCCCTTCCCCAAGAATGCGCATGCATATGTAGCTCAGGACGGTGCAGAACATGGTGCTGTGACCTTCAATGTGCAAGCCCCACCCACCATCTTCATTCTGCAGCAACATTAATGCAGGACATAAGTACAGAGTTTCAAGTCGAAGTCTTTCATAGCTCCTCTGCTGTTTCTCCATCCATCGTCATTCTTTTTGTGAGAAAAGAGTACCTGGTGGTTGTAGATGTAGCGGAGAATCTCTTTGCGGTGCTCAACTGTGAAGACAGCGTCGAGGTGGCCAGTGATGTAGACGCACATGACCAGGGGAGGGAGGAAGAAGAGAGGGCCGGCATTCTCAGCAGGCCAATGGCCATCGCTGGCCTGCAGGGCACAGAAGAAGTGGACGGCCCGCCTCAGTGCAGTAGACACCTTGTCCTCGGTGATCTCCTCACCGTCCTCCACCCTCACCAGCGGGATGGTCTGCTTGAATTGCTTCTCCCTCAGGAACTGCTCAGAAAACGTGCACCGTGCGTCACCTTAAGCTTGCCCATCACTTAGGTATTACCACACGTTAACAAGTTTTAAACTTGACGTCAAGCAACAACAGCAATGGTGTGCCGAACAATAACAAAGAAAATTATGACGGAGATTCAAACAACAGTCAGATAAGTTCAAAAACGCCACACCAAAAGTTTTAAAGTAATGAAAGTGATAGTTGTATGTTTAAGACAATTCAATCCCTCCACAAGCGTGTTTATTACATCGTTTATCATTTTGTGAACAGCTTTAACTAAAAATTTTCTGTCCTCGACCGATAGAAGTTAGTAATCTAATCAACAAACCCCAACTCCCGAGACCGAGATGATTACTTCGGCTATGGAATGCGTAAAATCTGGCATTTCTCCTAAGGCTACGGTGATGACTCATTTTCAGAGCACAGTTAAAATTTTTTGCCTTTTGATGGACTTATGGGATTGAAGCCAGGGTGAGCGTGTTTGAGAAGGAAAGAAGAGGAAACGACAAAACCAAGAACAGGGTAATGCGGTGAAGTCGGAGGAAGGTTGGGTTGAAATCTTTTGACCCGAGAAATTTCTGCGCGGCGGATCTTCTGCTTGAAACGTAAACGCCCGACATTAGCAACTGGATAGCACGCTATCTACTTCGCCGAAGTTAATTCCATAACTAGCTAACGCCATTGAAAATTGATTTTGGGCATCCATGTTGGGTTCAATATGTACGTATGTCATGCAATGCAGGGTACCTCTTTGCGTGACTGGGGATCAATTAGTCCTCAAATTTAAAGTCCGAAGAAAAAAAGTACACGACAATTCTTTCACACACTTAAACAAGAAATTGGCAGACTCTGAATGAGAACGGGCGCGCGTATGTGTTTAGGTGCGTGGTGTACCTGCATGCGCCAGAGGAGGTCGTGGGAAGGCTTGACGTGGTGGCGGTGGTGGTAGAAATGTTGGCGAGCGGCCTCCACCTCGGCGCACTCCTCCATGGTGCCAGCCTCAGGATCAAAAGTCCAAATCTGCCTCCCTGCAAAGTTATTGGTGCTGTACAATGAGGCACCGTCTTCTGCCGCTGCTATCTTGAGCCTCCACATCCTGATCTTCTGCTTTCCTCTCTTCCTTGAACGAACTAGATTGCGATTCTCGGTATTTGCCCACTCGTGTACTCCCCTTCCTGATGATCTTGCAAATGAAAAGTAAAAATGACCCACAGAAGGAAATGGCGGATGAGTTGCTGCAGATGCCAGGCTCATTAAACATTCAACTCTGTTTTCTGAGATAACGTCACCATTTGCATGCATGTGCCTTAAAGATATCGAAACTTAATCGCGCGGTGATCTTACTGTAGCACAGGGAGAGAGTGAAGCAGTTAGAGTGAGAGTGTCACGCCCCGAACTTTGAGTACGTGAACATCCCTCGATGGTCGATAGAATTGTGACGTTCCCATACGAGTCACCGACCCAATCGTTTTATGCACATGCGGAAAGCGAACAAATAATTACCCAACCAACAAACAAACACATGGGATAGTAAAAGTAGGACAACAATTTTCACGAACCACACTCTATAAACAAACCGAGTTAAACCTACAGGTTCAAATACAAAGGTCCATTTGCCAAAAAGAAGTCCTAATCGACCTATACCCAGATCCCTTCGACTCCGGCTCCGAACTCTCCATCCTAGGAACTTGAAAATTTTAAATCATGATGGGGTGAGACAAAATCTCAGCAAGTCAATACCCTAAACTCCGATTAGGATGAGAATTAACTCAGAGGCATCCTAAACATGCATCATATAAGACTTACCTCGCCTTAGCACCTCCCTACACATTATTATATCTCATATATCATATAAATACAGCACACGTATTTCATAACTAGAACATATTAATTTATCTTTCAATTAATCACAGGGGTCCCGATTATAATGCCAAACCATTATGACACGTCCCATTCCATGCCACACAGTTTTGTCCCATAATCAGGCGTGGCTATCTTAATCACTCATGCGTGTCCTAGTTATTTACAACCCAACGGCCACGACACCCACTAAGGAGCTTCGTTCCGGAATCCATCTGCGAACAGCAACGTCTAGCATCCTCCGCCTAGACAGCATTCCACTGAGGAGCTTTGTTCTGAAATCTATTTGCGAATGACAACGTCTAGCATCCTCCGCCTAGACGGCATTCCACTTAGGAGCAATGTTCCAAAAACTATTCGCAAATGGCAACGTTTAGCATCCTCCGCCTAGATGGCACTCCACTGAGGAGTTTTGTCCCGTGTAAACGCCTCAGGATGATTCCACTTAATGACCACACGTGCACATCCATACTTGGCCAAGAACACCGTACTTTGCACTCAAATACCTCGTGTTCAAATAATGGACTTGATCACTTTTCTTCGTATTAAAAATCATCACAGTAAAATAATTGTATGTGGTCATGCATTTAAATTGAATAAGTAAATATGGTACACTTTCATTTCAAAATTCCACGATTTTATATACTATATAAAATTTTGACATAAAAAATTGACACCCGGTATTTTTCTAAATTAAATACCCATAAAATCTAATTTTGCAATAATGATAGATCACCAAGCACTCAATTGTACATATAAGCAATCAATTTCACATATAAAGTCAACCAGGAAAATCAGCGTAAAATTCTACAAAACGGCTATTCTGTCACAATTTATGTTAATTAAAATTAATTAAATAAATCTCGATTAAATAAATAAATTGCAATTAATTAAACTAAACAGCACCCGAAAAACTAATAGAAAGGGCCCTAAACTAAAGGAAATAGAGACCACTTAATTAACCTAACAATACAAGCACTTCATCAATCAGGTCAACCTTATCTTCCCTCATATATAGTCATGAACACCAAAAATCCATTTTTAAAATTCACTTGGCAATCCTTTTTTTTTGTTCAAACTTTCCAAAATAAATTCGTACGGGGTCTCATATTGCAAATTAACCCGCCAAAATTTGCACGCATCTCGTATAAAACCTTCTCGTTTTATTGAGCACATCAAACTTGACGTCCAAACCCGACACCATATTTTTTTTCTAATTCCTTTTCCAATCACATTCTTTTGAAAAAAAAAAATCTTAGTAACCCCTCTTTTTTTTTTTCTTTTCTTTAAAATGTTTAGAAATAAATTCATAGGTACTCACGTACTCAAAATTAATCCGTCAAATTTTGCACGCACCTAGTTTAAAATCTCATTGTTTTATTGGGCAAATAAATTTTGGTGTCCGGACCCGACACCTCATTTATTTTCTATTTAATAGTCCATAAGGTCACCTTTTGCATCACCAATAAACACTCACCATAGCACAACCATTCACATATCATCACACATAATCTTTAAGCATGCCACAAGTCAATCACATCACCAAATATACACTATCTTGCAAGCACTACACCAAGAACGAACACAAAACCACTACCGGCCCTAACTGGCAGAAACAGGCCCACTTGCACACCTCCAAGTTTAATTCTAGAAACATAATTAAAAGAACTTGAAAAATTCTCAAATTTGAATATGTTCTAAAGGATACTTAAACGAATATTTTTCATGAAGATACCTTGACCCAGATTCTTCTAGATTAAGAGAAGTAAATTGCCCAAACCATTACAAAAACTGTGACCATGCCCAGAAAGTCTGTTTTCCAAAATCAGTTTGGTTCAAGATCCAAAACTTATCCGTTTGATTTGAAATTTGACCATGTTAAACTAAAAGATGTGATGAACAACTTTTATGAAGGTACTATTTTGAAAATCGAACCCTAAAAGTTTATAAAAATCATTTTAACACCAAAAGGTCACTGTTTCCAACATAATCCGAGATTCTATTTTGCAAATAATGAAGCTAAAATCTCATTCTTTTAAATTCCTAAAATCTTGAGTAAAATATATGTCAAGATGTCTAGAACATTTTTCAAGAAGGAATCAACCTCAAAATCATAGCATATCTTTCCCCACAAAAATGGCAAACGGCAAGTGTCCAGTAGACCAGCTCTGAAGATTAAGCTAATTTAATTAACTCTAATCTAACCAGCTAATTAACACTAATCTAACCACATAAACACAATTAACAACCTAATCAAAGATTAGAGAGTTAACTCACCGGATTAGGGTGGCGGTGGGTTCACAGCGACGATAGCGTGAAGGCGGTGAGATCCCGCAACTATGGCGTCACCAACAGAGAACCGACTAGGGCTGAAAAATGGCGCACAAGTCTCAGCCCAAGTTGAGATTTGATTCTGTGGCTGAGGGCTGATCAGCTCGGCTGTGATGTTGGGAGCGAGGCGGGTGGGTGGTGCTGGTCGGTCACGGTTGCTGGAGTTGGAGGCGGTGTTGTTGGCTGGGGTGGAGGAACGATGGAGCTGAAGCCGCTGGTGGTTGGTGTCGTTGGGGTGGGGCTGCGGCTGTTAAAACGATGGGATGATGGTTGAAGATGATACAGGAATGGTGTCATTGGACTTCGGGGGATGCTGTGGCAGTGAGGAAGTGTGTGGCTGACGTTGGTGGAATTCTGGTGGGGGTTGCGGCAGCAAAGAAAATGAAGAGCAAAGGAGGAAGGGGCTGGCGGTGAAGAGGATGGGAGGAAGAAATGAGGAAGAAGGGAAGTGAAATGGAGAGGAGTGGACGTGAGGAGGAATGGGCAGAGAGAAAAATGGGCAGCAGGGGAGGTTCATGCACGTAGGGAGAAGAAAAAGGAAGAGAGAGGGAGAGAGGAGGGAAATGGAAGTCAAATGCTTGGCCAATCCAAACCTTAGACAAAATATCAACCCATCATGACTTAAACCCCAAAGTTTTCATGCCAATTTTGTCAAGGGGCCACCCAATAGCCAATTTCCTTTCATTTCCTCACCAATAAAACCCTTTTTGCAGCCAAAAATCCTTTCAAAACAGCCAATTCGAATTTCCTTGATTTTAATTTGTTCGAAATTCATTTTTCCGCAAAATTCCAGACTCGATGGAGTTTCTCTGAAAGATGAGACGACTTCTAAAAATGAATCGTGACACGCTCGAACATTTGATTCCCGAAATCAAATTCAATTTCGTGGTTAAAATCGATGGGATGCAATTTTAGTGCGACCTAACCTATTAGGTAGCTTTTAGGAATTTTATCGCATTTGACTCGTGGTCAATAATTTCCGATCCACGTTTGTGCATCTTCGACTCGTCGGCGACTCTTGGTTGTCGTAAAAATTGCAGGGTTTCAATTACGTGTATCGAGTGTAAAATCAATGGAAAATCAGGTTAGTGCCGTTCGACACGAATTTCGCAATCCTACGGAATCACCCGCAATTCAATTAGATGTTTTCGTCGAATCGGCTTATATTCCGATCACTGATTGATTATAACGGTGTTGTATTAACCCTTGCCGATTATCACGGTCGAGCAGTCGATTTCTGATCGAATTCTCAAATCTATTGTGTTTATATCCCTTAATGGTTTCAGCTAATAGATTAGTTAACTCATGGTCAACTCAGAGAAAAATGATTATAGGTGCGTTGACGAAATGCCCATTTCATATTATCAAGAAGGGTCGAAATTCAGGATGTCATAGAGAGAAAGACATTTACCTCTTCTTTGATGAGAAAAGAGTCGAGATATCGCTAAACCGAAGTGCTGTTGAGGTCTTGTGGAGAAGAGAGGGACCTCCGTTCATAGGCCCAAGTCGTCGGCCTTCAGCTACTTCCTCTTTCTCTGTCATTTTATCATAAAATTTACAAAGCATCAATTAATTGTCACGTGTACAGAACGACCCCCTTCTTCCAAAATCCTTTACTCTTTCCTTTTCCCATTTCTTCTCTCCCAGCAGCATCAGGACATTCGAAAGACGGGGGAAAGCGAGGGATAATTATGATATTTTTAGATTGATGTAACTTTAAACCGTAGAAATTGTTCTTTGTTTTCTTTATTCTTTTTCGTAAGGTGCATATTTATCTCTGAATATTCTCGAACGAAGTTGATTCCACCCAACCATAGATAAAAAGACTTTTGATTCGTCATGGGGCAACTGTAGCTACAAGTAAATGACAAGAGGACCATTGCGCCAAAAAAAAAAAAAATGACAAGGCGACCAAAAGCATTCTACTAACGGAAGAAAAAGGGTTTCACTTGTTGAGAAAAAGCACCGCCTCTCTCTCTCTTTGGATTTCTTAGATTTCTCACTCTATTGCTCCAGAATTTTTCTCTCCCTCTCTCCAGATTTTTCTCGACCACATAACTCCACCAACTTTGCAGCCTATAAATAGGAGGAAGTGTGTCTTGTGCATGAGTTGTTGAGTGGTAGGGTGATAGGGGTCTTGTCTAGAAAAGCACGTGCGTGTGTGGTGTGGAGTGCATGCATGAGGTATGTGTAGCGTAAGTATAGAGAGATAAAGAGTGAGTGGTGTGTGTGCAGGGGTCTTGAGAGTGTGTTATGTATGCATATGAGTGTGAGAGGAATTGTATAAAGTTGTCCGGATATTGCATGTGGTGTGAGAAAATATTGTAATAGTGAAAGTCATATTTTGTGAGTTATATTTGTACCATGTTTTTGCAAGATTCAACAAGTGGTATCAGAGTAGGTTGTCGAAGATTGTGCAAAGACAATGGTTGGGACCATTGTAAGTGAGCAAGCGGTCAGGGATCATCGAGCCAAGGAGCGGAGTACGTAGGAGTTCTGTCGGTGCACAATCTAGGATTGTGAAGTCGGTTGGTTTGGGATCAGGCTTACTTGGTATAGTGCGGGGGATTATACTCAAGTCACGATAGCGGATTTCTCGAGTTCGGTGAACGGCATGGAGAAGCTCAATAATTTCAATTATAATAATTGGAGTACCCGCATGCGGTATTATTTGCTTGGACAAGATTTATGGGATATTGTTGGCGGCAACAACACCACACCACCCACAAATGATAGTGATTTAAGAAAGTGGAATGTCAAATTAGGTAAGGCTCTTTACATTCTTGCTGTGACTATTGAAGATGAATTATTGTAGCACATAAAGAGTGCGAAGATCCCGAAGGAGGCCTAGGATAACTTGGCGACGCTGTTTGCGAGGACAAATGATGCCAAGTTACAATGCCTGGAGAATGAACTCCTCTCAGTCTTGCAACAAAGTATGACAGTAAGTCAATACTTTTCTAAAGTTAAATCTATTTGTGAAGAAATTTCAAAATTAGATCTTGAGAATGCCATCTCTGAGATAAGAATGAGAAGAATAATAATTCATGGGTTAAGGTGGAATATAATGATATTGTTACGGCCACCCGTGGATGGGCAAATGAGCCAACTCTAATAGAGTTGGAAAATATATTGGCCAATCAAGAGGCCTTAGATAAACAAATCCCTAAGGTCACAATTAAAGAGGATGAAAGTGCCCTCTTCAGTATTAAAGAGGGTTCAAGAGCCAGAATAGAAATAGAGCAGGTGCAAGAGATGACAAATCATGGAAAAATCATGGAGATTGGTAGAGGCAACCGGAAGAGAAGGGTTATCAGTCAAGGGGAGCTCGTTAAGATCGTGATGACGATGACAATGAAGACAAAAGCAACAAAAGTCGTAGCAAACGGTGCTACGTTTGTGGCAAGGTAGGACATATTGCTAGATTTTGTTGGTATAGGTGGGAAGAAGGAAATGTCGTCACTTCCTACAAGAAGGAGATTGAAAGCGAAGAAGAATGGGACTTTCAAGCACCTGTTGCAATGAAGGAACAAGAAGAGCTTGCAATAGCTTTTGGATAATTCGACAAGTTCTATCACAACCCCAAATAAGAGCAAGCCAAGGGAGAACTCGAAGAAGCAACTAACAACGCCAACAAGCAATCATGAAAAGAAACTGCAAGAGATGCAGGAAATGATAAAGAAGCTAAAAGTTGAGAAGGCAAAGATGGAGAATATGTTGAAGAAAAGGGATGAGATGATAAGGCAGAAGGATCGAGAGCTCAATGCAAAAGAAAGGGAGCTAGAGAAGTTCCAATGTGATTTTAAGAAGTTGCAAAAGCTTCAGGACCTCAATCCCACTATGACATTCTGAATTAATCATATCGGAAGAGACAACAAACAAATGAATGAGAAAAAGGAAGTTTTCTTTGAGAAAAGGAGGCCATCTACACCCTACATCCCGTGGTGTAAGGATTGATGGAATAAGATCAAGGCGAAGAAATTTTATGAGGAAAAGGATCAAGATATCTCCACCAAAGTGCTTCAGATGGGACTGAATCGGTTGAAGCATGAAATTAAAGTCACAAATGAGAGGCTTGATTGAATGAGTTCCAATCTCAAAATTCTTATAAGAGATATGTCGAATACGAAGACCGAATTGAATGAGAAGAAAGAAAAGGAGACTAAAGGGCAGAATGACTTGGCATTGCAAAAATCCAAGAATCACAAAACTCAATGGAAAGTCATAGCAAGAGAAGCAATTGAAGATGGAGCCATAGAGCCATCCACGTATGAGGAAGCTTCGCAATATGCTGAATGGAGGAAGATAGTTGAAGAGTCCAAAAGCAATATTGGCATGGCTACTATATCTAAATTGAGAGAGAGTAGTCGGTGAGGGGGAGTGTTGAGAAAAAGCACCGCCTCTCTCTCTCTCTCTCTCTTTGGATTTCTCTAGATTTCTGTCTCTATTGCTCCAAATTTTTCTCTCCATCTCTCCAGATTTTTCTCAACCACATAACTCCACCGACTTTGCAGCCTATAAATAGGAGGAAGTGTGTCTTGTGCGTGAGTTGTTGAGTGGTAGGGTGATAGGGGTCTTGCCTAGAAAAGTATGTGTGTGTGGTGTGGAGTGCATGCGTGAGGTGTGTGTGTGTGTGTGGTGTGGAGTGCATGCGCGAGGTGTGTATAGCGTGTAAGTATAGAGAGATAAAGAGTGAGTGGTGTGTGTGCAAGGGTCTTGAGAGTGTGTTGTAGAGTGTGTTATGTATGCATATGAGTGTGAGAGGAATTGTATAGAGTTGTCAAGATATTGCATGTGGTGTGAGAAAATATTGTAATAATGAAAGTCATATTTCGTGAGTTATATTTGTACCACGTTTTCACAAGATTCAACATCACTTGTCGCTCACTATAAATCCTCCCTGTGTAGACCTGAACGCATGGTAATTACGTCTCTAATCACCCACAACTTTAGCAATCCTTGATAAAACTAATCTCCTCATTATAGGCTCTGACGTGCAGTCATGGAATTAGTCAATACCCGAGAGAGAGACAGAGAGAGAGTAAATTCTTGCATTCCATCGACAAAGCTGAAAGCTTGAGCGAATCGGCCAAGGACCGATACTTCTACAGCACTTGCTCAAACCTCGAGTTCACCGCTTGTGCCTGTCATCATCCTATTGTGAAATACGTGTTTTATTTTATATGAAACGGCATGTATTAGAAAGGCAGAATGACAAGAAACGAGGAAATAAACGTAGGAAACAAATGACAAACAATTTAAAATCAGAATTTCTCCATGAGAACTTGTTGAAAAGGAAAATCTTAAAACCTTTAAATTATATGATTACTTGCTCAATTAAGATTACCAAAGTCAGAATCACATGCCGGGTGGTGCAACTGCATTGCAGCTCTTGCCTACGTGGCCGAATCAAAGCATTATTTCTACCCCCATTAATAAGTGGAAAGTTTATCAATACAACAGCCAGATGTATAAAAACAGAAAAAGGCATCCAATGGAACTTGTCAAATCGTAACGTCGAGGACTCATCATCCTCATCTTCCCAGCAGTAAATTCAACGTGCATTTTTTTTAAATATGCTCTGTGTCGACGAAGTGCTATGTATAGCATCCGGGGAGAAAGAAGCAAGGAAATTCCACTAAGGAACCTAGGCGGGGCCATTTACTGCGAATCCACAATAGGAAACTGCTATCTAGCTTAAAAATAGGCAGCTACGTGACTTGATGACTTTATTTAGTGGGGATTGATCAAGGATTAATCCTCTTCGTGAGTCAATGACTCCATTTCTGTATGCTTTAAGTCAAGTTGTTAGCCAAAAACAACTTTTTTTGTGGCAAAATAAGCACAAGCATTCACATTATAAGAAAAGTGATCATGGCACGGAAGTCTTATAAAGTCTCTCAAGTATAATAATGGGAATCAATAAATTTTCAACCAAATTAAAACAAGTGCAATTGATGTGACAACCAAATTTATAGTGAATGGCTAAAATTAATGTTGTTTAATATTATGTTTAGAAATGAGATGAAGTTTAATTGTTGAACAAGCTCTTGTGGATAAGTAAGTAATGAGTAGAGTGACATGAGACTTCAGGACGTACATTTAGATGAAGTATTTGCTGATACTTTTTTTTTTTTGCTGAGTCAAAAAGTTCATAGCACAGGTGGCTTGTCCGTGAACACAGGGAAAAGAAATCGTAGGGCCCATGTTTGACAAGTGGAGTTTGACTATTCAAACTTCCATGAGTCCACCGCCTTAAATTTGGAATTATGTTTGCCTATTGAGCAAGATTTATAGAAATAATAGATAATGGCATTGGAGTATATCTTGCTTTTAAAGTACTTGAAATTGAGAGAATTTGCGAGGGAAATATGAAAATTGTTCTGTACTTGGAATACATTAGACAAGTTGTTCATTAGTTGGATTTTTTTTATATCATTTTTCAATTAATTAATAGAGAAACCATCGTAAGTTGGTTTTCGGCTTTTTTAGATGAATGATACTATCTCTTTTATGAATTTACAAATTCATATCTTGAAAATGGTAGAGATTTAATATAATATGAGTTAAGAAAGAACATGTTTTTCTACATATTGAATCGAACTTTTTACTACAATTTTAGTTGGATGAAAAGGCATTGAAAAGCCTTATTTGAAATAATTTGAAAGGTTGGTTTGCGAATGTTTTGATTAAATGTTCTATGAAGGGAATTGCAAGTTATTCATATTGGTTGCGAAATATTATATGAAATGCATTCAAATTTATAAATGGAATTGTGTAAGGTTATATGATTTGGTTTATAAAACCAGTTTATGGAATGGCTTTCTGGTATTGAATTGGGATAAGAAGATAGAGTGTTTAGCCAGAATTTGTATGGACGAAGAAATACCTTTCATAAAAAGTCCTTCAATTTTTTTATAAGAGGAGATAGATTTTGTGGTTATTCTGGACAAGAAAAATCACAAGTATAGGAGAAAATTGATAAATATACTTCAACGTAATCTAGTCGACATTAATGTAAAAAATATATACATATATATAAACACAACGTCGAATTTAATCAACGATGAAACATTCATAATCTATAGCAAAAATACAAGCTAGAACTTAATCGACGATGAATTATTTGTAAACCACAATTACAACATGCTTGAATTTAATCGATGATGAGATATCTTGAAACTACAGCTATAACTATGATACAAGAATTGAAAGATAACAAGATTGGTTTGTTTTGTGCGGGGCTCTCCATTACACAAACATTGATTTTTGTAGCATTCACAATGTAATTGCCCATAAGTAGTTCTTCAGCCATTTTGAGCATGCTTTCACAAAATTTCTGGCCGCATACCTACACATTGTCACGATTTTTTGTATCTCAAAGGATATTCTTAAAATTGCGTCCAGATCCTCTACTTCTGCTCATCGCCATTTTGAATCCCGTCTGAGTAGTTGCCTTGTCTGGCTCACTTTCTTCCCACAATCCGTTATGCTTCATTGTATTATCCACAAGCAATTTTAGGTTTGAATGCTACTGCACCTGGATTTTACACCCACTTTATTTGCCAGGCGGTTAACTTTGTGATGATTGTCAATTCAAACTACACCTTTCAATTGGCATCTTTCCCAACTAGTTCTGATAATCGGCAACTAGCTGCTATCGTATGTCGATAACGGATCATGGTCATTAGTTATCATTGTTAGCGTTTGCTAGAGGATTTTGGATCAGCAGATGTTGTGACTGTGATTGCTAGAGGTATTCAGTGACCTTTTTTTGAGGATGTCATACAACCTCGTAAAAACAGATTTGAAATTCATTTGATGCCTATCGGCATGAAGAAATGCAATTTTATTTTCCACATTTCGATGTACTTGTTTAAGAATCTCACTTTATATAACTTGGGGCACAGCAGTAGATAACATGACCCCTATCATGACATCAGCCTTCGCCTTTAATTATCATTGTCAGGGTTTCTGTCCAAGCGAAGTATATGAATAATACAATCCAAGAGCTCATCTGCAGATGACCTAATAAGACATTACAATGTACAAATTCAAAGATTCAAGGGCTTTGAACAGGCTGATATGCTCGAAATCATCGGTGCAGTACCAAGACTGTAAAATATGGGTTTTGACCCAATCAAAAAGAGAGAGAGAAGGTTGAACGGTCAAAAGAGAAGAAAAGAAGAGAAGAAGAATGAGGGGGAGAGGCCGAGCGTCTTCGGGAGAGAGGAAGAGAAAGAAGAAGAGAGAGAAGGAAAGAAAAGAAAAGAAAAAGAAAAAGAGAAAAAAAAGGAGGAAATAAAAAGGGAAAGAGAGAAGGGAAAAGAAGGAGAGAGAGAAAGGAGACCATAGAGCTCGTGTAAGGAAAAGAAAGGAAAGAAAGGAGAAGGAGAAGAAGGAAAGGAAAGAAAAAGAGGTTTTGTGCGTTTTTTCCACAGGGGCCTTGCCAAGCCACCTCAACTATGTAATGTAATGCCCGGTAAGCACTCTGCCCCCGTTCATTCAATCGGGGTAATTTCGGACTTAGGGCTTGAAATTTGGAATTTTGAGAAAATCGAATGACGAAGTATGATTTTTGAGTCGTTGAGTCGCGTATTTTTATAGAAATGATAGTTTAGGGTGTTGTGGAGCTGTAGGATTTTATAGATCGTGAATTGAGTTTACGATTTGCTCAAAACAAAATTTTGAAGTTTATCGCGCGTAATGAACAGTGCGCGACCAGGACTTCAGGGCCGTAATTTGTTGGTTTTTGGCTTGATTTTGGGTTGACTAAATTATGGTTCTTGTAGTATGGTCGAAGGGCTTTCTGATTGATTATAAGTACGCTTGAAATGGAATTCGATGGAGAAAGTTATGACATGACCAAGTTCCGGGCTCAAGTTCCGCATTGCGGACGGCTTAAATAATCTCTTTGGATATGCTGTTTATTAGCGTGTATGTGTCGTTTTATCTATGAATAAGCACAATTTAGTCGAGTCATTAGTTGGAGAGTAGTGTATTCATTGGTTTTTATATTGTTTTTGATTAATTGATAGGAATACACGTGCGTTGGCTCGAGTAATTACATAGGTTGATTTTCGGCTTTCCTAGGTGAGTGGTGCTATCTCTCCTAAGAATTTATAAGCTCATAGATTTGATATTTTATGAGTTATGAATAAGCATGTTTGTTGCATAAAATTTCGATTGGGCATTTACTACGTTTTGGTATTTGAGAATAGTGTGGGAACTTTTTGGCGTATATATTTTGTTTGATGAATGAAGTTGATAAATATTAAATGTTTTAGGTTTGCAAAACCTTTTTACAAAGAGCTCGACTTTGAGATGGTTTATAGAATGTCATATAGATATTAATTTGTGATAAGCTTTTGAGATGCATTTGATTTGATTCAGTTTGTAAAATCGGTTTATGAGATGAGTTCTATAATGATTTGAGGAATATTTTACGAAAGTATTTGTTGCGGATGAATTGAGTTGCGAAATATTATGTGGTAGATTTATGAAATGTATTGTGACATAGGAAATGATTCTAGATTTGGCTTTGTGAACTGTGGAGGTTGTTATAGTTGATGTTGATACTTAATATCGTTGTAAGCCCAGGAAGGGGCTTGTAGGTATGTGCATATTAGTTTAAGATTTCCTTGTGGATTGAGCCACTGGCTAATAATAGGTGGAGACCTTGTCAAAGGGGAATCTTGGTCACTTTGTCACTAGGCATTGTACTGTGATCATGGTTTGATATTGAGCGACGTATTGGTCAATGGAGTAGACCATTGACATGTGATATGAGTTTGGTCAATGGAGTGGATCATTGATATGTGATTTGAGTTTAGTCGTTGGAATGGACCATCGATGTGTTTTCATATAAGATGGATCAATGGAATAGACCATTGATGCGTGACATGAGATTAATTGATGGAATGGACCATTGGCGTGTGAATTAATAAGATTGATCAATGGACTTGACCATTAATATTTATTTTAATATTATTATGAAAAGAATATTTTTACTAAAGCATATGTAACTTATTCTCTTATTTTATGTTTGTTATATGATAGACTTGAGTTAAAAGAGTTGTGGTTTGGTTTTGGAAATATGCATAGTGGGTACTCGATCCACTTAGAAAACATGCATTACTTATCGAGCTGTGGTTGCTCACCCCTTTATATTCCATTTGTTTTAAGGTTCTTTAGCTAAGGATGACTAGTACGGAAGCGATATCAACAGGGAGACTTTTAGGAGTTGGATTTTGGGAGTTTTGAGATTGCGTTTTTCTGGTGAAATGATGGCCGAGTCATCCCTCATTCGTGATGGTTTTGGGGTGTGATAAAGACTCTTGATGCTAGAGATTCTCTAAAATCAAAACAAAATGCCATGACTAAGAAATTAATTTACAAGGTGATAGTGTACGGTCTCCAAAATATAAAGAAGAAGAAGAAGAAGAAGAAGAAATATATTTTCCCCTTCGAAAAATTTTCACAAACCGTCACTAGCCTATCTTAAGACACACACACATATACACACACACAGAGGATGTTAAGTGGCTGATCATTAGTTAATTGAGGATTTAAGATTTTTTCTAGATTAATCGAGAATTTAAGGTTTTATAAAGAATCTTAACCAAGTCTTGAGCTTGTTGTTGATGGAATTCATGTGTTGAAAATGACACATGATAGATGACCAAATATTCCACATGGAAATCATGTCAAATTACCAACAATTGAATCCTCGTCAAATTCTGACCAATAAAAAAAAAAAAAAAAAAAATCTCCATCCAACAATAAGCTTGAGACTTGATTGAAGTTTTGTATTTTTAATCTAAAGTATTCAATTGATCAAAATAAAACCTTAAATTCCCAATTGACCAATGGCCAACCTTAAGTTATGTTTTTACATGTATCCCGTAAGTGTTTTGACCTTTTTCTATGTTAAGTGATCATATCTCCGAATTTCTTTTTATCTCAATTTCTCTTTGAATTTTAATTGTCACTTCAAGTGGATTGACTATTTTGACCACAAAAAAAAAAAAAAAAAAAAAGTGGATTGATTATATTTCTTTGATTTTTTTTTTTTTTTTTTTTTTAATGTTGATTGGCTACAATTCTAAATTGATTTTATCTTGGATTCTTTTGAGTTTTAATTTCCACTCGTATAGGATTGACCATGTTTCATTAACTTTTCCTTATGTCATTGTTACTTCCCACACGATTTGAATAGATTCTTCTTTGCAGCTAGAGTTACACTTATAATTGAAATCAATTATAGAGAAAAATAGTTAATACATATGTCACACAAATGTGGCTATCACAATACAAATAGCACGCGGTTATTGGTTGGCACCACTATGCGGCGGTTTAGACACACAAGTGCCATGCCACATAGCACAACCACGATTGTTCATCCCCAACTTCATATTGAAATACTGGATTAGAATAGATGTTAGATATAGATATCCATGTGTGCTTAATGAAATGTAAGTGAGATTCCTTATCAGTTGGAAAGAATTGGCGACTCCTAGAAGAGAAGGTCCTGAAAGAGAAAACAAATGGTTTAGTTTTTTTTTTCTTTTCTTTTCTTTTTTTCTGTCTGATAGATTCCTGTTAAAGAAAGGAAATTGCAAATAAGGTCTAAATTGAGATCATTTTCTGAAAAAAAAAAAAAAATTATTTCTAAGTGGATTTTGTTTCAAATGAGGATTTCAAGTGACCAAATCAATATCAAATAAAAGCATGAGGTCACCGGACAATTTTTTTTTTTTTTTTAGCAACTAATATAGAGGCAATTTTGTCCCAAATTTACAATTGGGATCATGGTTCTTAAGGGGGTGCATGACAACCCAAAATTTATGTTCCGAAAATAGTTTTTCTTAGGGCACTATTTCGGAAGAGAAATCTGTTTGATAAACCTATTCGGTTTTTATTTTAAATAGATTTCTATTCCAGAAATAGGTTGGAAAAAAATCGGAAAGCTAAAATTTTCATTTCGATTTACGGAAGAGAAATCAGAAATAATTTCTCTCACTAAACCCTAATTTCGGTGAGTCCTCCCTCATCTCCTCTACGTCTTTGCCTCCTCCTCTTCCTCCACCTCTCCTCATTTTATTAAAAATAAAAATAAATAAAAATAAATATATTCATTGTATTCATTTAAAAATAAAAATAAATAAATTTAAATAAATAAATTATTTTTATTCATCATTTATTTTTAGTTTATTAAAAATAAATTTATTAAAAATAATTTATTTATGATAAATAAAAATAAATTATTTTTATTAAAAATACATTTATTGAAAATAAATTTAATAAATTTATTTTTATTTGCCTTGAGTGTTTTGCCAAATAAAATTATTTTTATTTTTTATTTTTATTCATTTTAAAATAAATTTATTCGTAAAATAAAATAAAATAGAATAAATAAAATAAATTTATTTTTATATTTTAATTTTAAAATAAAATGATATTTTAATTTTAAAATAAAATGATATTTTAATTTTAAAATAAAATGATATTTTAATTTTAAAATAAAATGATATTTTTATTTTATTTTTTATGATTTATTTTATTTTATTTTATTTTATTCATTATTTTTTTTGTTACTAAATCATTTTTATTTTTATTTTTTATATTAAAGGTCGTCGGTTATTCGCCGCCGTCCGAGAAAGGAAGAAATTTTGTGTCGTTATCAAACGAATTTATTTTTAGAGTAGAAATTTTGTGTCGTTATCAAATGGTTATTTTCTTTAAACTCTTACAGAAATAGAAATAGAAAAATCATTTACATTCCGAAACTATTTCAACGAACAGAATGATTATCATCTTGTACTAAATTTTCAGGTTCTCTTCTTCCTCTCCCGCTGCTCAAGTAAATTGTTCTTGCCCGCTCTTCGCCCGATCCTCAGCTGCTCCACGCTTGACGCTCGGTCCTCATCGCTCCTCGCTCACTCTGGAGCTTCAATTCGCCATCATCTATTCTTGTAGGGATCACGCTTTCATTTCCAACGTCACCGAATTTTTAAGAATCGGCGATTGCACTGCTATTAAATATTGGTTCAATCTCCTTTCCAATGTAAAAGAAAGTTGTTATCGAACTCGGAAAAATAGTTTGTTTTTACTGAACTCTCATCTCTCTTCTGAACCATTCGATGGTTTGCATGCTTTCGTAGGGACTGGGAAAGAGGTGTTATCTAGGCATATGCAGTCTGGTCTACAATTGATTGTCGCTTGAATACGAGATTCATGAAGAATTAATGCCTTCCATTTTTTTGTAACTTAGCTATTTAGGTTTCTATTTGTCATCCTCGTTAGTTTTCATTTTTTTACCAATATGGCACAAGAGTGTAATGCATATTGGATCCTATCCATTATGGCATTTGGATGCGGTACCTCACTATTATGTCAAGTATTACTTCATTTTTATTTGGTAGGTAACATCGATGAAGTTACTGTGAAAGCTACGAACTTAAAAATGAAGAATAAATTGAAGAAATGACTTTACATCTTTGTGTACTAACCCTCCTAACCGAATTGTTTGGGATTTAGAAGTGAAAGAACTCATTTTATCTACTAACGACAAACAAATTGGTGCATTATCAAATCATGCAGCTATTGCCATAGCTGCTAATATATGTATTTTGAGATATAATTGATTCGTGGATGAAGTTGCAGAGATATAATTGCTTCGTGGCATTAATATTGTGACTTGAGATCATATTGACTGATTTAATCTAAATGAGCAGTAAAATTACTGCTCATTCGAGTTGAGAGTGGACCAATAATAGTTCCAATTTGGGATTTTCTTTTACTAAAATAGTTCTTTTTCCTTACTTATATGGTTAACTTTAATGGGTAAATCCCAATAAAAAATCATGCCAATACCATCTGTCGCACCAAATCACACGTGACATTATTCCAATCTGCCGAGTTTCGTTGAATCATACCTTCAGTCCAAGAACAAGTTTCCTCGACGCATAACTTGCGTTATCTCGTTAATCTGAAGTCATTTTTACAAGGATTTCTATCCTTTTATTTTCCTTGTGAAAGGATAATACTGGAAATATAACTATTTTGTTATATGGTCGTTCGTAAACGTGACGCGTGTAAGAGAAGGTAGAGTGAAGGGAATGAAATTCCTGCTCATGCTAAAATTTCGGCACCCATTTTTTTTTTTTTTTTTTTTAATAGAAGGCTAAGCTGGAAAGGGGATAACAGAATTTGTTTAAATATATATTCTCTCTAGCTAAGATCATCCTCAGCGGTGATGGTGGGGGATTTCTCTGTGACGATTGAGGATTGGTCTCGCTGGAGTCTTGGAAATCCTCCGTTGTCGATTTTTCTCGTCCGTGTCGGTGATTTTCTAGATTCCAGGGCCTTAGGCAGGGTTGGCCGCCATTCATGGACGACATTACCCGTTTTCAAGCTGTTCATCAAAGATCAAGCTCTATTTTTTGAGATTTTCTTGGCTTGAAAGGCTGAGTCTTTGTTTGAGATTCTTTCTCCGATTCTAGCATTCATCGCTAGCTATCGTTGAAAAGTCCATCAGGACCGATAGCTGGCGATGAAAATCAGCATCGTAGAAGGAATCTCGAACCAAGACACAGTCTCTTCATCTTTCAAGTCAAGAAAATCCCGAAAGTAAAGCTGATTTTTTATGAACAACCTTGGAATGTCGTGGATAACTGGCGGTGAACCGTGTCCAAGGCACTAAAACCTAGAAAATCGCTGAGACCCGCGAGAACAATCGCACTGTTTCCAAGACTCCAGCAGGACGAATCCTCCATTGAACTTGGGACTTAAAATTCGAGCTCTAAGAATTGCGCTTCATGTTAAAAATCTGAATTGCCCCTATTTTTTATGCTATTTATTATTTATTTTTATTATTGTTCTTTTTTTTATTTGGCCGTTTTTTAAAAGAATGCTTAAAATGTCAAGGTGTGAACAATAATTTGATTATCACTTACTTTTTATTATCTACGAAACTTCTTAGATGAGATTAGCAAGTGTCAATTTGGAGCTTCATACAAAATATGTTTCTAGTGTCAGAATTTACGTTAGATCCAATGGTTTGTGAAAAGACCCAAATGATCCCTCTAAGGATCAATTCCTTTGTAGTTTCAACCATATATATGTAAAAGTTAGTCTTCCCGCCTGCAAGATGGTTCCTTGAGAGTAAATAAATACATTTTGTTAGACCATCTTAATCTCACACAGCTGTGAAATTTATTGCATTTGCTCATATTCCGCTCAATATGTAGCGTATAGGATGTCCTTTTTTATTAGTTATACTAGATATTTTCGGGGTATAGCTTCTAATAGATGATGAAGCAATTTATCTGAATATAATCTGGCCCTTTTCCTTGTATCGGGCCATTAGTTTTGAGTACTAGTTTATCTCCATGTTCATGCTTGAGATCAATTTATTTCGATATTTGTGTGGTTCTAATCGTGAATGTATTGGTTTTCCAATGGGCGGCGGCGCGATCTGCAGATGCTTTCTGTATTTGAGGATGCGGGTTTAAATGACAACAAGCTATGCCCAAGAAGTTTGTGGACATATTTGAAATATTAATAATGCCTGCTTAAAAAGCACCTTGGTCCTTCTGTTTGCCATTCGTGTTAGGGTTACTCCTGTGTAAGGCAGTGATAGTAACAAGCATGCAATGTTGCCTTTTCTTCGCCCTGTGGACTAGTGGTCAGTAAACCAGTGAATGTCCGAGCAAGTAATTGAAGCCTGCCCGGAACTGATCAGTTTGCATACTATGTACACCTAACCACTTACGTTGATCACTCTCTAATGACTGTCCACATTAGGTAGACCCCGGACACGTGAGATTGCACACTTGCATTATTCCTAGTATTGCAGCATAGCAATGCTAATTCTTTCTATGAACGGATAGGCCCTACATCCTTGTTTCCATACCCTTTCAATCACAATGCATGGCTTATTTTCATACTTCAGCGCCAATGACAACCAATGTGATTTGGTCATCCATGAGAAGGAGGAAGTGAGCAATTGACAATGAAATTCATTAGTGTTTAAGTTTGAGGTTATTATTGCACCAACAATATGTCAAATGTAGTTTCTCTATTATCGGTGTCCACCTTTTGATCACATGTTACTTGAAAGCCCCTAATGGGCGATAGGTGCACCTTCAAATTTGGGTAAGTCTCGCCCTGATTCGTTTCTTTTTCTAGTACGAGATGTAGGGTTCCAAGAACTAAACTGGTTCAGTAGGTTTTCTTCAGCTTTTTCCAGTTTCTTGGGTAGAAATAATGGCAACACAAGATGTAGTGGATTAGTACCATAAGAGGATTGGTAGCTGGAGTTTGCCTACCTGCTTGGATGAATTTGCAGAGATATATAATTGCTTCATGGCATTGGTAATGTCACTTGAGATCATATAATGCAAAATTGACTGATTGAACCTAAATGAGTACTAAAAGCACCATTCATTCGAGTTGGGAGTAGAAGAATAAAAGTTTCAATTTTGGGTTTTTCTATTAGTAAAATGGGTCCTCTTTCCTTGCTTCTATGGTTAACTTTAATAAGTAAATCCCAATAAACGTCATGCCAATATTGTCCATCACACCAAATCACACTTGAAGTCATTTCAATCTGTCGAGTTCCATTGAATCGTACCTTTAGTCCAAGAACAAGTTTGCTCAACGTAATAATTGTGTTATCTTGTTAATCTAAATCATTTTGTAAGGAATTCTATATTTTTTCTTCTTTTGCAATGATGAGAGATATAATTATTTTGTTAAATAAAACATCTACTTTTGACTTTTCTAATGCTTAGCGACATGGCTGAAGAAGCATGAGATAATAACTACTTTTGAATTACCGAACATTATTTAATTAATGTGTTGTTAAATCATGTTTGTGCACGCATCAATTTGAAGATCAATTAATAAATTTACCAAAGAAGTATGATTCTACACAATTTTTTGTGTTAATTTCTTAAGTAATAGATCAAACGTATGTAAGAAGAAATAACTAATTGCAAATCATTAAAAGGTGTAGTACTAAATTAGCAAATCATAAAAAAGGTTTAAGATTAAATTGGTAAAATTAAAATATTTATGACTAAATTGACAAGTTATCAAAATGTTTAGAATTAAATTGGCACAAGTGAAAGGTTTATTACTCAATTGGCTTCCATACAATGAGTCTAGGACATTTTGGACAATTTTCCGATCATATCTAGGTCTCACAAAGATGACAAGCCCACAATTCGATTCACATCAATGCACACCAGTGTATGCCACCGTTCATGATCATGTTGCCACAGTCTACCAAACATGTGTAATGTGATATACTCATCGATCATATATTCCATGTATCAGCATATTCACTTACGGAAAGACACAATTGACCATAGTAACATTTAAGCCCAGCACTCAATCACTCGAGCGCTGGGGGATCTAACAAGTTCACATCAACCATCGTGCAAGTGCAAGGTAAGTTTCTGTTTCCTTCTAGTTGGCATTATTATTATTATTTTTTAAAAACAAGAAGAAGAAGAAAACTTAGGAAGGTACTCACAAGTGATATTGAAGTCCAAGGTGAGTATTCACAGGTATATTTTTTGACCAATTTTCCTAACATCAAGTGCATTTGCATAACATTTTGATAAAATTCAAGCATGTTTTCGTTTTTGAAATAAACTCTTTTGAGCTCCCTTTAAAAAAGAGGCAACTATTAACACTCAAATTTTTGCCAAAAAATTTGAATATACAATTTCTGTGAAAAAAAAACAAATAAATGACAAAAAATAATAATAATAAAGCCGCGTGGCCTAAGTCGGCGACCCAAAACAGTATATTTCAGCCCATTCGGTGAATCAAATGGACTCATGATTTTAGAAGAAACGACAGAGAGCCCACAACATACAAGGCCCGGACAGATGCACAGAGCCCCGGTCCTCTCTTCTTCCTTTCTCATCCACCTTTCTCTCTCTTTCCTTTTTTCTTTAGTTCACTGAAGCTTAGGACAAAACGGGGAAGAGGTGCGCATGCCTACTCTCTCTATAACGGCCTACTAAGTATTTTGAAACACTTACTAAGATGATGCAATTGCTAATGCGAATGTCTTGGATTTGCTCTCTTACTTTCGATTATGGCCTTCCTGATCTTGTATGGCCGTTGATCAATGCCACAGATACAAAGTACTCATACCTGCACAGAAAAAATATGTATTTGAGATTTCTTGAGTTCTTACTTTTTAGAATTATGGTGTTAATTATTATTATCATTATGATCTTTTTTGGTCAATTGGCTGTGTACAAGAAGATGCGGGGATATGAAAGGAAATGGTTTTAGATGCTTACAGATTTTTAATCTCATGGCCTAGAATTTTACCTAGCAAGTAAGTTTGTGTCATTCTCAATACATACTCTTCATGTGAAGTCTTTGTTTATCCTAAGTAGTAATATTGTTGATTTTTTTGTTATGAAATGTTGTTGCCTGGGAAATATTCAGAGAGAAAGCTAAAAGGAGGAATCAAGGGAGGATTGTAATATCACAACAACCTCATCAACAAGCTCCTAGTCTGTAGTCTCATTGTGCTTCAATTAAATTTTCCAAGTGTTTGATTATTCTTAGTGTATTTTAGTCATATAGTTTCTCTAAATATAGTATTATGAATATATCTATTATATTTTATTTGGCCTACATGAAATGTAGGCATTCAACCTATAAGCCCCGTTAGATATTTTTTGTTCTCTCACTTTCACTTCATGTAAAAGTTATGTCTAATCAAAATTTGGCCAAATTCGATTAAAAAAATACATAAATGCCACTTTTCGAAATTTATTCTAAATAGATGATTTGAAATGCTCAACATTGTGCGCTTTAGAGTTTTTTAATAATCAAAATTAAATAGGCTCAATCACGGCAATCATATTTTTAATGAAGAAGATATAACTAGCTGTCCATTGGGTTCACGAACCCAATTTTTCTTTTTTTGTTTAAATCGAACCACATTTTGAAACGATTGGATCACACATTTTCCATAGGAGTAAAAATCGAGTGAACGGAAAAATTATGCTTGGTCAAAGTTTGGCCAAACTAAGTAAAAACTACGGAAGTATCACTTTTCAATTTTTTTCCCAATTAGATATGATTTGATTTGGTTGATTTTGTAAGGTTTAAAATTTCCTATTATCTAAATTACATAGCTTCAATCATGGGATTGGATTTTCAAAGAAGAAAATATTATGACCATTCGTTTGGTCCAATTTTTAGAAATTTGCAATCAATCACTTTTTTTTTCTTTAATCTGGAATCGCATTTCCAAAACAATCGAGTCATGAATTTTCCGTGAATGCAAAAATCAAGTTAATAGGATGTCGGGTGGAAAATTTATGTTGGTTTCTTACACTAAAGAGAGGGATGCAATTTCTAGGGTAGGAAGACTCCTCGACTTCAAGTCCAATGATGCCCGAGCAGAAGGATGAGAATAAAATTGGGGCTTCTAAAATAACTTACCATGAAAGAAGGTCACATACTAATTCTCTCCAATAAAGTAAATATCATATTAATATTTAAAGACTTTGCTAATGCACTTCCTACAACTTTTCTTGTAGAATGTAGTCATTTGGGAATTCCCGGACATTCGTAATAGTGGGAGCAAGTGAGTAACTATTAGGAATAAATTTGCTTTCACCCAAATTTTAAAATGTATCATTTTTTAAGTACTCTGCTAATTCGCTTTCTACAATTTCTTTTTTAAAAATGTGGTCATTCAGGAATTCCAAGATATTTTAAATAGAGGTAGTAAGTGATAAATTATTAGGAACAAATTTGTTTTTCACCCTAATTCAGAACCTTTCTAACCATCGGTGTTCGATCTTTTTTAGGCAGGAGCCAATGAGATTAATAGCAGAAACTTATTCTACGAAATATGATCACTCGAATAATAATTGCATGAACTAAGATGATGGTAATATACACGAACGACTATTAACGATCAGTAAAGTAAATTTTTAGATATGGATAGCTGGAGATGACACGACGGAAGAAGATGAGTTAAAAGCACCAAAAGGAACACTATTCATACCCTACTCGCAATTCCCTCCCAAAAAGTCGCAAGGTGACAGCTTCTACCACCACACACCAGCCAGGGTCGCTCCTTCGTTGCTTGAGAATGTGCATTCTTGTGAGGTATGATATGGCACATAATTCCAATTACAGTTAGTCTCTACTTGATAATTTTTGCGGGGAAGAAGACATGTGCTTTTATTACAAATACAAAACCGACTATACTAACATTCATAGTAAATTCATAGTGTAAAAAGATCGATTCTACCTGCTAGTTAAGACCAGTGACACGTGTCATTGTTACTTTGGCCGAACCACAATCCTTACATCACCATATAGCCGTTTGGATTTGCAGATTCCTTGTGTGCTGAATGCATACAGCAACCCTAGTATAAATCTCCTTACTGTCCTTGTAATAATGGCAGAACTGGTTGCCACGAAGAGTGATGAGCGCATGGCGCGTCGTAGGGATACTCCATGCAGTAGAAGGGTGGGAGGAGAATGAGTGTGGCTACTCCATCACCGACATCGACAAAGCATGACAAGCTAGTCTACAGCGTGGCTTTCAACCTCTTGGCATCCCTGCTCATGTTTCACAAAAACTGAGTTACATTTATCTCGATTTACATAAGCATAAACATATCCGTGATACCATGCAACGCACAATACAATACCCACTGGGATGACTTATCTAAAATTATGCCTCACACTTATCAGGTTTTCTATTTGGATAGAATCTGTGATCTGTTTAACACAATCCATTTGCATATTCATCACTAGAATACTTTTGCAGAATTACGCGTTTTACATTATTATTAAGTTACAATAAAACATCTGTGTTGTGTATCAATGAAATTTCTCAAGAATTTAGTAAATTGTCCTTACTAGATGTGTTCATAAAATCCGTAGTTTAATAAATTTAAATTAGAGTCACTGATTTCTTAAGAAACATACTCAGAGTAAATTTCTTAACTTTTTACTTACTTGATCCATCTTTCTAATAAAAATCCTTAGAAGTTGTCCTACCAGCATAGAATTGCCCCACCTTGTGGTATAGGCAAAAAGTAAATAAATAAATAATTACACATTTTCTTCAACCATTGTTCAAGATCTTTTTCAGCATCTCCCTTTGTAAAGAGTAGGCAATTTGGTCCAGCCTAAGGACCTTAAACAAAGGCCCCGGAATTGGAACACCCTCCCGGTTACAAGGGGAAAGTTCCCACTGGAATTCCCGCGCACAACACCCAGGAAACTGGGTGGGGAATTCCGCTGGTGATCCCCGTGAAGCCCACGCGGTAACCATCCCGTTCACGGTTCAGGGAAATGACCCAATCCGGGGAGGAAACTCCCCGGGGTGCGCGCGCGCAATTGGTGCGGTAGCAGTTCGAGATGCTCTCTTTATTTGGTTCTCCCTCTATTAGCATATTCACACCTTTCATTCACTTTCAATGTGCTCTCCTATTTTATTCTACCTCTATTAGTAGATCTCCTTGCGAGATATTGTGTAAAGTAGAAAGTCCGTGCAACTATTGCACTCGCATCAATAAGATTTATTAGATTGAGCCAACTAAATTTTAAAAATATGTGAGACCCAAGTCATATGCTAGTAAAAACAATAAGTTCTTTCTATGCCATAGTTGATTATGGGGAAAATTGTCAAAAAATGCTTAAATCTATTGTACGGCTAGCAATTCAGTTTTAAATTTTTTAATTTGACCAAAGTAGTCCTATATCTATTGATGATTCTCTAATGTAGTCTATTCGGCTAATTTAAGTCAAGAAATGCTAACATCTCAGTTCAGTCGGTGCCACAATCTTAGTCAATCCCGGCCATTCTATGTGGCTAACATTAAAAAAATGAATTGAAACAATATCATTTTGCTTTCTTTTATTAAAAAAAAAACTAATTATTACTTTTTCTTTTCTTTTGCTTTCTTTTCCACTCTACTATTAATCTTCTTTTACATGTCATTATATATCACTATTCACGGTTGGTGATTGCACATATATTAGAATTGAATAGACGAATTTTGTACGCACAATCACTTCTCAGAGAAAGTTCTTCACTTGGTAGTGCTCGGGTTTGTCGTATAACGTGCAAAGTAAATTATGCTAGTTCGACGATGGAGAGTAGTGATAGTACGTCACTTACAACATATAGCAATTATATATCATACAAGAAACATATATTGACTTTATTAATGTCCAGTTCAAACTATTAAATGGATAACTAGTGTACCACCATACGGACCCACAAAACCAATGAATATCAAGCAATAATCTTTCAATTTTATTTGCATGAGAGATGTAACATGCACGTAGTTGCGAACTTTGAGTAGTCACTTGTCTTTGACTATATATTATGACTCACTTGTGATTGACTTTTATATGTTTGAGGTTTGGGGGCATTACAATAGTATGTGATTTTGGCCCCTTGGATGGTTCATGCGACGTACCAATTCATTGCGAAAGGGCCCAGCGGGGGGACTTGGGCTACTTCCTCATATTCCCTTTTCTTCTGGGGAGGATGGTTCACTATCAGATCTGGATCTCGCTCTCTCGCTACCGGACTGCTATAGGCAACCGCGCGATTATCGACAGAGGCATCGAGTTCGAGCAGGTTTCACCGAGAAAGCAATTGGTCTCTCTCTCTCTCTCTCTCTCTCTCTCTCTCTCTCTCTCTCTCTCTCTCTCAATCACGAAGATCATTCTTGGATTTTCTGTTAAATAAAACAATGCGTTAAGAAATGTTGCTCCAACGGAAATTAATAGGCGAACGAGCTTTCATATGAACAGTAGCCAGTCAAACCCCCTATCTAGGATGTACGTTTAAATGAGCGGGACCCTTGGCTATTTAAGCAACATCTTCTCGACCGATAGCACAGCACAATCAGGAAACAATGATTAAGGGCCATCAACGACATTATTCTACAGATTCTCTGGGAAAAGAAAATCAATCAGAGTTGAGTCAATTCTTACTTATTTTTTTGACAATTTATTTATTTTTTCACTGTAGGGACAACCAGATTTTGCTCAGTGGGACTCTATTTTATGTGAGTCACGACAATCCTAAAAGCCTCTTACTTGTCACTTTGGAAAATAGATGGTGTGATCATCACCGTCCCGATTCATGCATTGGTCGTCGAATTTCTCTATTACTACCTTCACCAAGCCCTATACCATCATTTTCTTTGCTCTCGCTGTCACTCCCACCAGTACTCCTTCATTGTCACTATCTCATGTAAGTTATGCTTCACATCGCATTTCATAGTTTCTTTTAGCCCATTACGTAATAAAAACACTATGCTGGACCAATGATCAGCTGCAATTTCTATTTACACAAGTTAGTTATATTGAGATGATTTAAAAAGTCCAATCAGATCGGGCTCTGTGTCGGATTTCTTTTAGTAAAGTTGGACAACTACTTATCGTCTAGGATTATTGGCACGCACGTGGTACTTACTAGGGACTGAATGACTCATGTAATTAGATAGCCAACATAGTCGGTGTTGCATTTAAGCAACTCTAGCTTTTAATGTTTACATTTTGATTTCATGATATTGTCAGGCAAACTTTGATTTTTTTACCCTTTTTTCTTTTTCTTGATATTTCTTTTCCAGCCATAATTCATTCATTCGCGGAACACGTAGGGCATGTAATGCTATTTGCATTACTTTTGTATATGACAGCGATCACAAGAACTACTTCAGTCGCATCCATCACCAGCTACACCATGTACATTGATTTCACGAATAATATGAGTCACTGCAATTTCGAGCTCATCCCCCATTGGCTCTCCACCATCTTTCCACCTCTCAAGTACTTAATGTACCCTCCATCATAAGTCAACAATACATAATCAATTTCATTATATATATATATTGTTTTCATATAGAAGCATCAAAAGGAAAGTATAACAACTAACATTTATATATATATATTTATAAAAGCCATTGTTTTCACAAACTATTAGAAGCATCAAAAGGAAAGTCTTCACTGAACATTTAAGTGATGTTGAAGAACTTTATTTATAAAAGCACAATTCCTACCAAAAATAATATTAATAAGGGAAAATCAGCCTAAGGATAAAAATATAAATTTAAGCATTTAATACTAGATCATTGAAAGGAGCTTTTTTTGGGAACTAGAACATAGGATTTTCCATTAAAGATCTGGCTTTTCACACCATCAATTAACGTAATGAAATAAAGCTATTGAGTTGCAAATCTGCCCCCATTAACCCTCCGTTCAAAATTTTTTGTTGACAACCAACAGATGGAAAACTCCCAAGTATGAGTTGTTCGAGTGTCCTGAGTGCAAGCTCTTCAACCATGAGAGATAAAACATTTCCAAGCACAAGAGATTGATGATCAAGTCCAAAATCCTAAGGGTGATTTTGACGGAGGATTAATGAAGACATATTTGAGACTCATGTCAAAGTTAGTGATATTTTATGAGACAGAAAATTAAAGTATAATTGAAATTGGAACTAAAGTTGGGATTCTTTTATGGGACAAAAAAAATTAGGGTAGAATTAGGACTGTATATGAAGTTGGGGGTTTTTTTATGGGACAAAAAAAATGTTTAGGTTAGAATTAAGATTGGATCTAAAATTGAAGGTTTTTATGAGATAAAAAGTAGAATTGGGACAATAGTTAAAGGACGTGACCCCTTGGGACAGTACTTTTTTTATATTATTCACATGATAAAAATCAAGTTATAAAGTCAATTCTTGAGAGATATGGGACAATAGTTAAAGTTTGAATTTTTTAAGGTATTAAGTCCGTAGAAATCTATACTTAATGGCTCAAATAAATTTTTTATCAAACAATTTTTATTCTTGTTTAAATTAGATTTAAAAACTTTTATTTCGAAAAACGTAAAAAAACTTTTTTGGCCGGCGACGGTATTATTCACATGAAAAGTAGGACAATTATCAAGTTATAAAGTCAGACGTTTGCTTTGGGAGTGTACTGAGAGATATGTGTCGGGACGGCGGAGCTGAATCGAAACGCCCGGATGCCGGGCGAGCCTCCCGCGAGGACGGCGAGGGTCGCCGGCCCCTCGTGAGGGCGGCGTGCCCATCCAGGCGTCCTCGCCGACTGGCGGGGTGGTCGGGCCTCGCCAGGGCCGGCGAGGCCTCGCCCGGCCTCGCCCGGGGCCGGCGGCCGTCGCCGGCCCCTCCGGCGAGGGCGGCGGCGGCTGCGGCATTTCCCGCCGGTGACATTTTCTTTATTTTTTTAACAGTTTTGTTTTTTAAATAAATTTTAGTTTTTAAATCTAATTTTTAAAAATTTTGAATAAAAAATAATTTTAAAAAGCCACGTGTATAATAAAAATTTATTTAAAATATGACGTCAGCGCACGTCGCATTTTCCGTTAGTAAATCTGACGGTGTTAACTTTAGGACTGAATTGAACCAATTTGACAAGTTTTAGGACTTGATTGCACTTTTTGTAAGTTTTAGGACTCACAAATTTTAGGACTTGTGTTGCATTTTCAAATTAAGGAAATAAGATCCCTCCCTTTAAAGAGGTAGCTGACTTTGCCCTCTTATTGTTGGTCCAGATTTTATTTTATTTTTTGTTAAATATCAGGTTTTGTCAATTATTAGGTCCAACGACGAAGTATACGAATTATGCTCCGTGGGAGCTAAGGAACTAAAACTCCATTTATTTCGTAAAAAATAAATAATTTGAATTTTTAAAAAATTGATTAATTATACCACTTGAAATAATTAGTTAATGAAAAATATTTTTATTATTGACAACAAAAAATGTCTAAATATTTTTGTGGACTTTGTTTATTCATTTTTGAAAGAGATATAAACAATCATTTTTATAAAAAATATTTTTCAAATGATTCATTCTCCGTGAAATAAAGAAAGCTTAAGTGGAACCATGGGAGTGAGTGCGTGAATAAGAGAAATTTTTTTTTAACTTTAGGTAGAATGGTTTTTTCATAAAATAAAAAGATATATTCTTTTAATATTTGTAATAAATATATTCAAAATTGAACCCTTGTAATTTTAAGTGCATTTAAATGTATTCTTATGATACTAGTTCTCGCGACAAATGGACTTTTAGTTGAAAATTACTTGTGAATCATAACATTTCGACGGGTACCATTCATTGCACTACACCCAATTTCGGACAAACTACAATCTTTCATGTCGATCTACGACTGCATATACAGATCAATGGACCGGTCAATGAACGCCACATACGAGACATCCCTTCGAAGAGCAAAAGATTCGTCCGATGTGGTGCATTTGACGCACCTGACAATGCCAGAGTCTATCTATCATCTATCGCTGGGATTCGCCTTGCTCGCGTCTTGGCCTCACTCACCCAAGTGGTAACTGTGGATGATGTGGCCAGTTACGCTCACCTCCGCAGGGTGGACTGGATCTACAGCCACTCTTTCGTCTTGGAGAGGAACAGTTTCATAAAACTCGAGTTGCAATCTTGGGTGATTCCAAGTTACAATGTCCAAGTAAGAGCTGGGAGAAACAGATTGTTATGTTTTCACACTTTGGTGTTTACTTTCCCTTGTTCCTGGTGTATGAACTTTGATTATATTCTTTTCTGCGGTATTGTTCACTTTAGGATTAGTAAAATGTCGTAGCGGGTCACCGACCTGATCGCACCTAGGGAATGGACGGCCCGTTTGTCCCAAAGTGGGAGAGATGGCGGTGGTAGAATGGAGGGGCAGAGACCGAGGGGATTAGGGTTGGCTGTTAATTTTTGGGGTAATTAATCTCTCGAAGCAGGGGCATATTACTGTTGGTAATATTGCTCAGGAGCTTCCAGCGAAGCCCATAAATGTGAATTTGTAAAGGGACTTATCGAGCAATAACTAAAACTTTGAGGGTCCGCAGAAGAAAAACCGTTGTTGAGCCGCACTTGATTCTGTCAGTTTAGCTGAGCAAATGCCATTTGCTAGGTCCAAGAAATGTTCTTCTCTTATATTACTGGCTAGCTTATGAGCATAAGAACACTAAAAGTGTCAAAAGTTTAGTATAGCACTCACTTTAATGTCATTTTTTTTTGGATAATTTAAGTGTTTTTTTTTTTTTAAAAAGAACGATCACTTATGTGTCAATTCTAATTTGGGTCACTGGAAATTTGAGATGGCAATTTTTTTAATTAATTTCTCTATCCAACGTGGCTCGCCGGCGTGCCTATATCATATTATTCTCTAAACAATGTCGTTTATGAGTTTTGCCCCAACTATAAACCCTAAATTGGACAATCAAGCATTTTCTCAAATTCCCCAAATGTAAACCCTAATTCTCAAAAGCCATCAATTAACAAAGAAATTATACACGTGGTCACGAATATCTGTAAATTGCTCGTTGAAAGATTGTCATCTAGTGTTGTAAATTGTCCGTTTACAGTGGATGTTGCAGCAACTCTAGCTCATCTCCCTTGGATCAAGTACGAAGCCTGTACAATGAGCATCTCATACGAATCCACCTCCTGGTTGTCTCTCCTCGTAGAGAAAGCCGAAATGATGTGTAGGCGAAGTCCAAATCCACCCCCTGCCAGATCCCAGCATTCAAAATTCCTCAGTCATGCCATCATAAGCATCCAATTTCAGAAACTTGCCTCCCTGGTTGATTAGGACAATAGAAATTGGCACCAGATGCAAATGCACTTAGAATTTACCTTTACAACTTCCCTTCATCCACAAATTGCTCAATCCACCATCCACTATCTTCAATCCCTGTCAATCTTCATCGCCAACCACCTTGAGTTCATTGCAGCCAAAATAGAGCATACACACGGATCTAACGAAGGAATCCTCTCTCGATGATTTCTGAAATTCAACTGTTGGTGATCCTTCTCCATCACTCTCAACCCACTTTCCGAAGATCTCTTCCTTCTCTTTGGGATCGAACATCAATTACAACGATTCGATAAATGACTCATTGGGATAGACGTAGATAAACTAGAACCTCCCCCCCCTCCCTTGGACATTGTCACCATCGTCAACCGATGCCGTCCGTTGCTTCCAAGTCTTGTCGGCCATGCCTCTCTTCTCCCTTGTTTTCCTGATCTGAGTTTTTGAAGGTCCTCATGCTCACTCAATCCTTCTTCGTCGACGCTGATCACCACTGCTTGATATTTTGCTTCAAACCACTACATCTTTCCAACCTAAGGTACCCAAGAACAAGGCTACCCTTCAAACCACAACATCTTTCCTTTTAAATTGCCGAACAATGCTTTAATGAGAGTAAAAAGAGAAAAAGAAAGATTAAAATGCTTTAAAAGCGGTGTAGTGTTGTGAAATTGCGCAAAACAAACACTATCTCAGAATAATTTGCAACTCCCATTGAAGTTAGAAGGACATTCAACAGTCCTCTCAAAAAGTTGGAAATGATAAGTGATTTACTTTTCCAAGGAAGGATGGGACATGTTCTCATCTCCTATCCCCCTCTTCAAGGTAAGAATAAATGAAAATTAGGCTTGACCGGTTCATTTCTAAGTTTCACACCGGGAACCGTTGGTCTTAAACTTGTTTTGAACGGTTTTTACTTTTTTTTTGTTATTTTTTTTCTGTTGCCTATAAAAAGATAATTCTATTGGAGATGGGTTTTGAACTTGGAAAGTCTAAGGAATTCATTGATACCTCAACTAATATGACATAAATCGTTCTCATGGTATAATTTGCAACAGTAATAGTTATATTATCTAAACTTAGACCAAACTCAATTCCCAAGTCAACCTTAGGAATCTTCCCAAGGGTGCAATTATGATAAAGTAAATATCTGGTTTTAGAGCTAAAATCTATTAATTTTGAAGCCGATCGCCTCTATAATAATTCTCTTCACAAAGTAAACACAAAAAAGGGGTAGTTTCTTTCAACCTTGTTTTCATCTTGCTTCACGAGAAACTCTAGATGTTGCTAATGATCAATCCTTGTCAAGTCATCCGTATTATCTTTGTGTCTGTACTATATCTGAATAAAGCTCCCATTGGTGTATCAAATAAAGCTAACAATTTCTTAGGCCCACATTATAATTATTTTTAGTCATTCAAATATATCCAAATACGTTACATTTCTTTTAATGCACATTTTGTTGTAAAATAGATAAAGTATAATCCTAACAAATTAATCAACTCTCTGAAAGAACTACATCAGCCTTTTCAACAATAGCCTAAGACTGCTCTACATAAATCATACCGAAATTAGACATTTGAACCTATGAAAATTAATGTCAAACTTATTAACCTTTTCAATTAGTATGATAGGAAAAAAATTAGCCATGTTTCGGAATTATGATGTACCTAAAATTAAAAGAAATTTAAGGCCCACCTTGAACAATTTAAAAAATATATGGAGATTAAATTGAATATCGCATGGCTAGAGCTGAGAAATCATATGACATGTCCAACTTTTTAATATAAAAAATGCATTCTTCCTCGTACAAGATTTGACATGTGAACCCACGGAAATTAATGTCTAACTCATTAAATTGTCCATTTATTTTGAAGGGTTTAAGATCTTAGGATTTATTAATCATGATGTAGCTTTAACCAAAAGAGTAATTCATGGCCCAAATTGTACAAAGTCTAAAACATGGGGTAAAATTGAAATATCACATGATGACGAGAGCTTAGGGATCAAATGAAATGTTGAACCTTGTAATAAAAATACACATATCCCTCTTTTTGCTGTTCCGTAGCCTCCACTATCCCGGACAATCACAGTCAATCACAATTAATGACAGTGTGTATAACCAAAGAAAAACATGATGTACGAAGATGGAAAGAGTACATTATCGCGTGCATTGGGTCTAAATGCATGTCTCACATGAAGTTGTTCTTTAAACGACGGATGTAGATATCCTTGTGTTATCTCTCTCCCTCCTTCGCTACTTTGGTTTGATCAAGCTTTGTGAGGGAATAGATAAACGGGGAGTCCCTTCGCAGGCATCGGCATCGGGTCAACGACAATTTTCTCGTCCGGAAGCAACTTCTCCCACCTGAACCTCTTCAACAGATTGTGCATGAACACAAGTATTTCCAGGCGAGCGTACTCCTTCCCTGGGCACATCTTGGGGCCGCCCCCAAAGGGCACGAATGTGTATGGCGCTGGTCCATTTCCTTCGAACCTGGTTGGGTCAAACTTCCTTGGCTCGGGGAAATACTCGACGCTCTTGTGGGTTGAGTTCGCACTCCAATAAATCTAAGAAAATAATTCAATCCTAAGAGTTGTTAGTTCGATCGTCGAATTACGATTTCGCTAGTTAAGAGATCAACAAGCAGTGGACAGGATGGGGTTGTGTTTACCTTCCATCCCTTCGGAATGGAGAAACCATTGAACATAAAGTTGTTGATGACTTCCCTGAATGCACCCTGGAGAGGAGGGGCAAGCCTCAAGACTTCACGGGCCACGTTCCACGAGTATTTTATCTTCTGAATATCGTCCCAGTTGAGCAACTCACCCGGAGCTTTCGACTTCGCGATCTCCATTTGCTTTGTTTATCGCACGATTACATACAATAAAAAATCAGAGTCAGTACATATAAATAGATATGGACAAGGTGTGGATCATTTGCTGCTTGTTAGGAAAATCTGGAAGCATCTTCACTGGTTATATATACTTTCATTTTTCTCAAACAATTTCAAATAAAAAACTTATTCACATGGGTGTCTGATTCACCAATTAATATGGTGAGATTAATAAAAAAAAAAGGATTAGATAATTTAAATGTAAAAAATCTCGTCCAAAAAGTATAAGTTCAATTGATTTTTGGATATTAACAAGTCAAGTTTAGAGCTTTTGTTTTTTTAATTATAGTTCCTCCAAAAATTTACTATCTCCTTTCTTATGTATATTACTTATATTACTTGGATCATAATATTTACGTGGATATAGCCAAAAAAAAAAAAAAGACTGAAAAAGAAAATCTTACCCTTGTAAACTTGTTCATAGATCTCGGGAAGCTTAGCGAGATATTTAACGACGAAAGTACAAGCAGCATTGGCGGTGTCGTGGCCACCAATCAGCAAGCCGAGAATCTTGTTGACGATATCGAGCTTGGTCATGTGTTTCCCATCCTCGTCCGTCGCCAGGAGCACGTGGGACAATATGTCCTGCATCGGCAAGGCCTTCCCTTCGGCCAGATCGACCTTCCTCTGCTTGATGATCACCCTCAGCTCCTTCCTGATGAGGTTGGAGGCCTTGATGGAGCGGTTGAACGGCGTCCAAGGCAGGTTGATGGGGATCGAGATGATGCCAGAGGCCAATAGCTAGAATGGGTCGGCCAACCACGCAACATAGCTTTGGTCCTCGAAGTTGAGGAATAGGTGGGCGGTGAGCTAGAAGGTGTACCACTGCGTGAGGGGGAAGACGGTGATCTCGTCCTTGCCCTCTGTTGACACCTAAAATTTGATTAGGTTTTCAATTAGGCCTTTGTTTCTATGTATATGTATTTTTCCTTTTTTGGATAATAAATAATAAATAATAACAAGGGAAAGCAACAAAAAAACATACAAAAAAAAACAAAAACAAAAAAAAGAGAGAGCAGAAGCAGTAGCCACTAGGGCTAGGCCAACGAGCCTAGCCCCTTCCTTTTTTGTGCGGGCCCCAATGGCCCGGCCCACGCGTCCCGGCCCCCTTTCCCCGTCTTTCTTCATTTTCTTCCTTCTTCTTCCTTCTTTCTTCTTTTTCTTGGCTCCTTTCTCCTCCGCCTCTATAGGTCACGCGCAGTGATGGTGACGCGCTCAAGGATGCCTACGACGAAGATGGGAGAAGTAGACTTGCAGTGACGGGACATGCAAGTGGGTAGCTTGGACCACTGACCGTCGCCCACCGCTGCACGACCACCGCACGACCACCGCACGACCACCGCACGACCGTCGCACGACCGCCGCACGACCACCGCACGACCGTCGCACGACCGTGGCGACTTCATTTTAAAATTAACTCGCATGTTAAAAAAGGCTTGGACTATTAAGTCATGAATTGGTGGACTTGGGAGAGTCCGGCCTAAAAAAAACCTAGCCGAACCATTAGCCTTCGCAAGTGCCCACCCCGATTGGTGCCGAAAAAAGAGGTCGCAACACCCTTCCACCCCATGGCGAAGTGCTACCGGGCAATAGTGTCCATTATCCCAATGTACTGCTGCAGCGCCTCGGGCTTGAGGAAGTTGGGGAGCATCTTCCTCATCTTCTTGGCCTCCTCCTTGGAGGAGGTCTGGGTGGAGGAAGGGAAGATCTTGTTAACAGAGTTAGGCCACCACGAGACGACCAGCTTGTTTTCGTTGGAGAAGAGAAATTTGTTGCCTGCGGCACCACAGAAGACGGCGGTGGGCTCCCCTAGGAGGTAGGTCTTGAAGACGTAGGAGGAGTAGTGGGTGATCCGGTCGAAGATGAATCGCTCCAGGTGGCCTTTCCACCCAGTGGAGAGGAAGTCGAGGCTTTCGCCGACGAATGGTAGGCCAATGTTGCCCAGGGGAAGGTTCGAGGCGGCATAGTGGGACCGGTGCTTGTAGAAGAGGAAAAGGAGGGAGAGGGTGACGGAGGAGACAAAGAGGAGGAGGAGGGAGAGGTAGAGGTGCTCCATTTGGAAGGTGGAGCCGAATTGACATGTATGGAGTAGTGACGGGGTACCGGCATTTTATAGGCATCACACAAGGAATTAGAGAGAGAGACGAAAGCTTCAAGTGAATCAACAGAAAAATATAAATATAATTTTATTATAGAGAGAGGGAGATGTGAACGGAGAGAGTAGAGAGTTGGTATGGTTGCAAAAGGTTTAATTTACATATGAAAGCTTAGCGATGTTGCTTGAAAGTATAGGAATGCTCTTTGGAACATGTCTAGTGACCTTCTCAATTAATGCTCACACACGCTTTACTCTTGTGTGTGGCCCTTTCATATTTTCATCGGCTACATATCAAAATATAAATTAATTTTCAAGTGAGCTCCAATTCCTAAGTCGGAAATCTTTCAACACTTCAATTGACTATAACAATCATGAATTGCAAAAGTGGATATACATATGTATACATATATATGTTTCTCTACACGTATATGCATATACACATACATCTATTCGAGTTTTAATTGATAAAGAGATCCAAAAAAAGAAAGAAAGAGAACAATTCATTTATATAGGGTGCGCATGACAACGTTTCTATTCCGGAAATTATTTCTTTTCAGAAATAGTTTTTTTCTATTTCTACTCAGAACAATTTACAAGTTAAAAAAAAGGTGTTTGGTAATTATACAAAATTTCTATTATTGGAATAGAATAAAAAATAGAATTGTGTTTGGTAAAAATTTATAAATTTTTGTATTTATTTATTTTTTCTTCTTACTCACGGACCACCAACCGTCGCCCACCGCCACACGACCGCCGCACGACCGTCCCACGACCACCGCACGTTCGCCACATGACCACCGCACGACTGCCAACCGTTGCTGCCGACCGCCGCTATTTGCCGCCGCAAGATTGCCGCCCAAAGCCCACCGACCGCGGGAGAGGGCGGCGGTCGATCGGCTATGGGCGGTGGTCCTACAGCGGTGGTCGAGCGTGGATCTGAACCGGGTAGGGTTTAGCTTCTAAGTGGGCCGGGTCGTCGGGTTGTTGGGCTCTTAGAAATATAAAAGGGAAGAAGAAGAAATCTGACTGGGCCTACACATCAAGCCCAGCTTAGCTGGGGCTCACCAAACCGTGTCAAACGACCCAAGCTGGTTCGGGCTTTAGCTGTCAGACTTGGGTCCCGGGTTTTACTGAACCGGGTCGAGCCCTATCCGCAGATCCGACCCAGTTCGGTTTTTATATTAGATAATAATAAAAATAATATTTTAATAAAATAAATAAATCAAATAGGAAATAATTTATTTTCCAAAAAAAATAAAAAATATCCATATTTTCCCAAAAAAGCCTAAAAATGATTCATATTTTTAGGAGAAGACCATAATTCCCAAAAATGCTTTTTATGTTCAAAAAAAATGAGAAAAAGATAAAAATACTTTTCCTCCACTAATGCATGGAAAATCCCTCAAAAAATCGAAAACGCCTTAGGATTTAAACAAGATTAGGTACCGAAAGGGCATTAGTAATTAACTAGTGTAATCAAATCCCCTATCTTAATTTCCATAATTGTAGGGGAGCGAGTATTTCTCCCGATATTTTGCTTGGGTTTCTAATCGGCCCACCCCAAATCGATTAATGGTGACTCCGTTTTAAAATTAACTCGCAGGTTAAAAAAAACTTGGACTATTAAGTCATGAATTGGTGGACTTGGGAGAGTCCGGACTAAAATAGACCTAGCCGGAGCATTAGCCTCCGTAGGCGCCCACCCCGATCGGTGCCAAAAAAAGAGGTCGCTACACACTCCCACCCCATGGCGAAGTGCTGCAGGGCAATAGTGTCCATTATCCCGATGTACCGCTGCAGCGCCTCGAGCTTGAGGAAGTTGGGGATCATCTTCCTCATCTTCTTGGCCTCCTCCTTGGAGGAGGTCTGGGTGGAGGAAGGGAAGACCTTGTTGACGGAGTTAGGCCACCATGAGATGACCAGCTTGCTCTCGTTGGAGAAGAGAAATTTGTTGCCTGCGACACTGCAGAAGACGGCGGTGGGCTCCCCCAGGAGGGAGGTCTTGAAGACGTAGGAGGAGTAGTGGGTGGGCATTGCAACGTTTCCATTCTGGGAAATTATTTCTTTTCAAAAATAATTTTTTTCTATTTCTACTCCAGGAACAATTTCTGAGTAAAATAAGATATTTGATAATTATACAAAATTTATATTCTTGCAATAGAAAAAAAATAGAAATGCGTTTGGTAAAAATTTATAAATTTTTGTATTTATTTATTTTTTCTTCTTACTCACGGACCACCAACCGTCGCCCACCGCCGCACGACCGCCGCACGACCGTCTCACGACCACCGCACGTTCGCCACACGATCACCGCACGACTGCCAACCGTTGCTGCTGACCGCCGCTATTTGCCGCCGCAGGATTGCCACCCAAAGCCCACCGACCGCGGGAGAGGGCGGTAGTCGATCGGCTATGGGCGGTGGTCCTACAGCGGTGGTCGGGCGTGGATCCGAACCGGGTAGGGTTTAGCTTCTAAGTGGGCCGGGTCGTCGGGTTGTTGGGCTCTTAGAAATATAAAAGGGAAGAAGAAGAAATCTGACCGGGCCTACACATCGGGCCCGGCTCGGGCTGGGCTCACCAAACCGTGTCAAACGACCTAAGCTAGTTCGGGCTTTAGTTGTCAAACTCGGGTCCCGAGTTTTATTGAACCGGGTCGAGCCCTATCCGCAGATCCGACCCGGTTCGGTTTTTATATTAGATAATAATAAAAATAATATTTTAATAAAATAAATAAATCAAATAGAAAATAATTTATTTTCCAGAAAAAATAAAAAATATCCATATTTTCCCAAAAAAGCCTAAAAATGATTCATATTTTCAGGAGAAGACCATAATTCCCAAAAATGCTTTTTATGTTCAAAAAAATGAGAAAAAGATAAAAATGCTTTTCCTCCACTAATGCATGGAAAATCCCTCAAAAATCGAAAACGCCTTAGGATTTAAACAAGATTAGGTACCGAAAGGGCATTAGTAATTAACTAGTGTAATCAAATCCCCAATCCTAATTTCCCTAATTGCAGAGCAGCGAGTATTTCTCCCGATACTTTGCTTGGGTTTCTAATCGGCCCACCCCAAATCGATTAATGGTGACTCCGTTTTAAAATTAACTCACGGGTTAAAAAAACTTGGACTATTAAGTCATGAATTGGTGGACTTGGGAGAGTCCGGGCTAAAATAGACCTAGCCGGAGCATTAGCCTCCGTAGGCGCCCACCCCGATCGGTGCCGAAAAGAGAGGTCGCTACACCCTCCCACCCCATGGCGAAGTGCTGCAGGGCAATAGTGTCCATTATCCCGATGTACCGCTGCTACGCCTCGGGCTTGAGAAAGTTGGGGATCATCTTCCTCATCTTCTTGGCCTCCTCCTTGGAGGAGGTCTGGGTGGAGGAAGGGAAGACCTTGTTGACGGAGTTAGGCCACCACGAGATGACCAACTTGCTCTCGTTGGAGAAGAGAAATTTGTTGCCTGCGACACTGCAGAAGACGGCGGTGGGCTCCCCCAGGAGGGAGGTCTTGAAGACGTAGGAGGAGTAGCGGGTGGGCATTGCAACGTTTCTATTCTTTCTTTTCAGAAATAGTTTTTTTCTATTTCTACTCCAGACCAATTTCTGAGTAAAATAAGATATTTGATAATTATACAAAATTTATATTATTGTAATAGAAAAAAAAATATAAATGCGTTTGGTAAAAATTTATAAATTTTTATATTTATTTATTTTTTCTTCTTACTCACAGACCACCGATCATCACCCACCGCCGCACGACCACTGCACGACCTTCGCACGATAGCCGCACAACTGTCGCACGACTGCCGCATGACTGTCGACCACTGCCGACCGCTGCCGCATAATTGCCCACCGGCTACGGGAGGGGGCGGCGGATGGGCTATGGGCGGTGGTCCCGCAGCGGCGCCGGTGATGACGGTTAGCGGTCGCGCGGCGATCATGTGGTGGCCGGCGACAGCAGGCTGCCGGCGAATGGTGGCGGTCGTCGGCCAGTGGGCTATGGGCGGCGGCCGGTGGGCTATGGGCGGCGGCGACCGTCGCCGGCGGTTGGCTGCCAACGGTGGCCGCAGGCGGCAGGAGGTGGCTGACGGTTGGCAGGCGGTGGCCACAACAAGGAACAAGTACAAAAAAAAAATAGAAAAAAAAAACTTATTTCTAGAAATTGTTCATAGGAACAAGAAGCTACTTTTTTTTTTCTATTTGTTATTTCTATTCCAAATCTATTTCCCAGCCACTTTTCTATTCGGAGAATAGCAAAATAAGTTGTCGTTACCAAACAGATTTCTGGTCTTTTTTTTTTTTTTTTTTTTTTTTTTTCGGGGAACAAGATAACATAAATCGGGAGAAAATAGAAACATTACCATGCAGGCCCATAGTATAACATTACTCAAGTTGGAGTTTAATCAAGGGGCAATTCCCAAATTCTCAAGGATATGTTTTATTTTGAGAATTGATGATAGTTGGATCTTAAAAGAATAGGCTTTGAATGCTCGTCAAAAATGTTTGAAGCATTTGTGGATTTGGTACCATGCAACAAAATGCATAGTAGATGAACTATCAAGATGTCATAGATTCCATCGATCGAGAACCAAAAATAAATAAATAAAAAATAAAATTCCAAAAGGAATTCGTGACTAATATGGAAGTAGGAAGAAAGGAGCAAGAAATCTCAACGCGTCTTTCCGATAAGGCTTCCAATTGATCTCTCCCATTATTTGCATTGGCCTAAGGAATTTCTCTTCTAGCAGTGAGGATGGAAAAGAAAAATCTTATTTTCTTCTAAAAAAGGACCGCCATTTGAAGAGAAATGCGAGGCCGAGCTTTGTACCTCACCTGCTTGTGAAATCATTTAGTTTTTGTACTCGTGTGATGCGGGGAGATATCACGGGTCGATTGTAAAATAAACAAATTGAGAGGACAAAGAAATGGGTCAAACTCGTGTTGACGTGTGAAAGTGAAGAATGGGGTACGAGGAATCTTGATGACTCCAAAGTCATCGATGTCCTTTTCGGTATGTTTCCCAATGGGACGATCTTAGCTGGTTTGTCGCTTTCTCGATTATTCTTCGACCAGCGAGAGAAGCGCGTCATCAAAAATTAACATGTACCTGAAATTAGAGGAAATTAGAGAAAATGTTCAAAGATACAAATTAGTGAAATAAGTCATTTAAATTCAATTTGGGAAACGAACATACATATATGATTAGTTTATGATTAACTTGGCTAATTAAATTGCAATTTTATATATCATATCATACCATATTCTATAATAATACATCATACAAGTAATGTGGACATGAAGTGAAATCTCTCCGATAATTTGCTTTATGTATAGCAAAGTTTGTTAGAGGGACAATGTCGGAATTGATCCCAAACTTTTAGAGCATGTTTGATAATATTTTCGGGAATAATTGATTTTGTTCTTTTGTTCCTGAGAGTTAAAAAAGAATAAAATTCCATTTGATAAATTTTTTGTTCTTAGGAACAAAAATCAATTTGTTTTGTTCTTGAGAATAAATTTGGAATAGAATTAAGAAGCAAAAAAATAGTTATTTTATTTATTTATTTTGGGAACAATTCCTAGAATCAATACTAATTTTTTCTTTTCTTTTCTCTTCTCTTTCCTTATCTTTTCTCTTCTTCTTCTTCCTTTTGGCCAGTCGCCGGCTTGGCCATGGCCGATGACGGCTAGATGGGGGTTGGTGACCTCGCCGGAGCATCACCGACCCATGGCGACGCCGAGACACAATGAGGCTCGGCCTCACCTTGGCTGGTTGAGGTCGACCTTGGCCAAATTTGACGAGGTCGAGCTCAACCTTGCCCAATCAAGGCGAGGCTAACCTTGTGCCTCCTCGGCGAGGTTGAGCCTTGCCCAAATTTGGGAGGCCGAGACTCGCCTTGGTTTGGACCTCACCCTGCCGTTGACCTTCCATGGCAAGATTGGCAACCAGCTACCAAGAAGGAGGAAGAAGAAGAGAAAAAGAAAAAGAAAAAGAAAAATATAATAAAAGAAAAAAAATTAAGAATCCTACCAAATACATTTATATCCCATGACTAGAAATTTTGGGCAGTTATCAAGTATGTTCTTTTTCTCAGAGATTATTTCCGGGAATAAAATCAAATAAAAAATCATTTTTGATCAAAAATTGTTTCCGGAAATACAACCGTTACCAAACACACCCTTAGCCAATATTCATCTAGGAGAGGTTATATTACGATTGGGCAACAACGTTAATATTGTTGCTTAACCTGTTACGTGCATTCTTGTGAGCCTTTTTCACCTAAAATTACATCTATGGCGGAAAAGGAATGCACTTTAAGTGAAAAAAAAAAAAAAAAAAAAAAGCATCTATCTTTGTTGAACCGCTCAACATTGTCAGACTCACCTATCTCGGTCGCGCCCTGTATCCATGTCCGAGACCATTTCCAATGCCTGTCTTCCCCCTCCGTGCCTGTGTGTGTACGAGACCACAAGTAATAATTCTCCGAAAATTTCATACGTTTGCTCAAGTAAGGCTATTTCCACACCTATTAGCTTGATCCACATCTTCTTAAGTAAATTTAGCATGTCCTCCTCTACACAAGTATACAGTCAAGCATATAAGGACTTTACTCGTGCGTGGGGATTACAAGTGCAACACGGGTTCAATTCCCCACATTGCCGTTGCAAACAATTTCTGGCTCCCAGCTCGAGTTTAGGTTTAAGACTCATTTCATGGTCGATGATATTAGTGGAGTATTTTCATGGACTTTGAGCTTGTCTATGTAAGATGGGTTTCCCTGTCCTGAAAAAGAAGCGCAAACGGAGTGAGCCATTAATTTATTTATCTAAATTATATTACCATCAACTAACGTTTAGAGTGGAAAGTGGGACTTTATCTATTGAATAAAAAGTTCCACCACATCTATGTAATTGTAAAGCTTCGATTATACATGATAGCTAGCAATTAATTTGCATTTGAAAATCCATTGAGTTTATTATTCCTTCTATGAAAAACAAGGGATAAGCAGAGCCCGTGCCAATACGTGTTTTATTTTACATGAAACGGGATATATTAGAAAGGAAGAAAGCCAAGAAACGAGAAAAACAAAAAAAACGTAGGAAACAAATGAGGGATAAAAACACTACAAGTGCAATAACTTGGCACAAAGAGACATTTAAGTGCCATATTTGAAGAAAAGTGGGACACCTGAATGCCACCTTTGGCGAAACCGGCTAGAAATCATACGTGGCAATTAAATATTAATATTTCTTGCTGAGGTGGCTTGCCGGAGAGCTGAGTCAACTCTAATTCACCCCAAACAACGTTGTTTCGGGTGTTGGCCAAAATAAAGCCCTTAAATCAGCCAAAACGACGTCATTTTGGCATAATTTGAATTTTAATATAATATAAAAATTAATTAAATTTAATTTAAAACAAAATAATAATATAATTTATATTTATTATTATTATTTTTAAAAAACGGAGGAGGAAGGCAACCGGCGGCTAAGGGCTGAGCCCTTGCCACCACCGCCTCCCCGCCGTCGTCTAAAGGTGGGGGAGGGTTGGTTGGGGCCGCCGAGCCCGAGCCGAGGGTCAGCGGCCCCGAGCCGACGACGGCGAGGGCCGCGTGCCCTCACCCGGATCCAACGAGGGCCGGCGACCCTCACCTAGATCTAGGCGAGGGCATGCGGCCCTCACCGCCGGTCGGCTAGAGCCGCCAGCTCGACGGCCATAGCCCTTGCCGCTAGTTGCCTCCCTTTCCTCCACCCCCTTTTTCCTTCCTCCTCCTTCCTCCTCTTCCCCCCCGGCCGGATTTGGGCGAGGGCCGCAACCCCTCGCCGAGGCCGGGGGGGGTCACGTCGCGGGCGGCGGCCCTTGGCCCGGCCGGGCGAGGGTCGCCAACTCTCGCTAGATTTGAGTGAGGGCTCGCGAGCCCTCGCCACCGGCCGGCCGGGGTCGCCAGCCCACAGCTAGGGCCCGCCGACCCCGGCCGACCCTCCCCCTCTGTCGCCGGCCCTTCCCGACGACGGCGGTGGCTAAGGGCTAGGGCCGCCTTCCCCCCTCCCTCCCCTTTTTTAAATATTAAAATTATTATTTTTAAATATTTTAACTAAATTTAATTTTAAATTTAATTTGATTAATTTTTATATTATTTGTTTATCACGTCAGCCCAAAACGACGCCATTTTTGCATTATTTAGCCACGTTAGCATGCAAAACGGCGTCGTTTTGCACTTGCTTCGCTGGAAAAATGCCACATATGCAATTTGATCGGATTTTAATCAAATTGGCACTCAAGTGATCCACTTTGCTTCGATTTTGGCACTTAAGTGTACCTTTCGAAAGTTATGGCACTTAAGTGTCCCTTTCTGTTAAGTTATGGCACTCAAGGAGTCCGCACCTCAAACAAATGACTAATAATTTAAAATCAGTGCTTTACCCAAAAAGAAAAAAACAATTTAAAATCAGAATTTCTCCATGAGAACTGTTGAAAAGGAAAATCTTAAAACCTTTCAATAATATGATTACTTGCTCAATTAAGATTACCAAAGTCAAGATCACATGCCGGGTGGTGCAACTGCATTGCAGCTCTTGCCTACGTGGCTGAATCAAAGCATTATTTCCACCCTCATTCATAAGCGGAAAGTTTATCAATACAACAGCCAGATGTATAAGAACAGAAAAAGGCATCCAAAGGAACTTGTCAAATCGTAACTTCAAGGACTCATCATCCTAATCTTCCCAGCAGTAAATTGAACGTGCAATTTTTTAAATATGCTCTGTGTCGATGAAGTGCTATATATAGCGTCCGGGGAGAAAGAAGCAAGGAAATTCCACTAAGGAACCTAGGCAGGGCCATTTAGTGAGAATCAACAAAAGGAAACTGCTCTCTAGCCTAAAAATAGGCAGCCACGTGACTTGATGACTCTATTTAGTAGGGATTGATCAAGGTTTAATCCTCTTCGTGTGTCAATGACTCCATTTCTGTATGCTCTAAGTCAAATTGTTAGCCAAAAACAACTTTTTTTTTTTTTTTTGGTGGCAAAATAAGCAAAAGTTTTCATTCAAAGAAAGTGATCGTAGCACAGAAGTCTTATAAAGTCTCTCGAGTATAATTAAAACAAGTGAAATTGATGTGACAACCAAATTTTTAGTGAAAGTTTAAAATTAATATTGTTTGATATTGTGTTTTTTTTCCAAGAAATGAGATTAATTGTTGAATAATGTTGACACCTAATTTTAGCAAATCTAGGAAAATAAAGAAAATAAAAATTGCATTGGCACAAATAAAAGGAAAAAGATGAAAAAATGGAGGGAAATTGATTTGATTGATTATGCATGGAAAATTAGAATTCTGATAGATATTCAGATTTTTATAAATGCAGAAGCAATTAAAGATCAGGTGAACAAAGGGCAAGGATTTTGATAAAATGGAAGGAATTGGTGCAAGATCGGGCGAAATTGCGAAAAATCATGCTCCAATTTACAGCTACGATTTAATGCGACGGAAGATGGAAACTCGGAAAATGCCATACAAAGTGGCCGTCTGGAATGATTATAAAAGAGAAGTCCATTTTTCGTAACCGGGGGGAAATTTCAGAAAAAAAAGAGAGAGGAAGGTCTGTTCGTCGGATCTTTGAGAGGTCAAAAGAAAGCAAAAAAGCTTCTGCTGAAAGTACATGAAAAAGAGAGTGACGTGAGAGAGGTGTGAGAGAGAGAGAGTGAAAAAAAAAAAAGGAAAAGGTTGACAAGACCCCTACTGTTCACCTTCTTCCCCCCATTCGTTTCTGCTCTACACGGTATCGCTGCTCGTCCGCCACCACACCACCATCGCGCGATCAACGCCGTTTGAAGCCCGACGACTGCCCCGACGCCTCTGCTCGCTCCACCGCACCTCTGCACCAGCGAGCTCGCACCGACGCCGCGCCCACCGTCGGTCCCTGCCTGCGCCTCCACCTCGGCGTCCCCGTAGCCGAAGTCCACCGCACCTGCTGCTCGTCGCAACGCCAGCAGCCGCGGCGCCTGACGCCGAACCGACGCATCCGACGCACCAGCCCGCGAGCCCTCCTCGCCGACCCAGCCGCCGGACGCCTCGCCGCTCTACCGCCTCCGCCATTGCGCCTCAGCCTGAGACGCTTGCTGCTTCTTGACGAACCCCGCTCAGCATAGAGACGTGAAGGGAACACGATTCGTAAAAGAAAACAGGGAGAGTTCTTTTATGTTTTTGGGTCAATAGGTCAACAAAAGAGTAGGGTTTCTTCTGACAAGGTGCCTGGAGAGAGCGCGTGAAAGAAGAAAAAAAACTAAAAAGGGCTGGGGTTGTCCTGTTCCAGTGGGGGTCTTCAAGCGTGAAGTGCAACTTCAACACTCGCGGCCGCCGATCCATCACTGACCGCCACCGGCGCCTGCAGCACTCCTCGCTGCTCCGTTCGACGTCCTCCGCGCCCCTTCCGACGACCACCCCTGTTCCGAACGGCGACCCATCACCGAACCCCCAGCCGCTCCTCGCCATTCCTCAAGTCAACCGTGAGTTAGACTAGGTGAATTTTTATACTTGATTTCATGTTTTGTTTTATTCTAACTTGATTTATTTTGATTTATTTTGATTATCTAATTGGGAAATTTGTCATATTAAGCTACGATAATCAAAATATTGAACCGCGAGACTGCGGGTTAGATTTTTGATTATTTCAACTTTTTATGGCAAATTTGTGGTTTGCCTTGCATTATTGACTTACATTAAAATATGTCATTGATATACATTGATGGATTATATTTTGGTGCGTCATCATTTATTTGCTCCTTACATATTCATGCATATCAAATTTAAATTAAGATTACATTTAATTAGGTGTCATGTCATTTAGAAATCATGTTTAGGGCATGCATTTTTATTAGCATTTTTATTGAATGTAATTTTATTGATTGTGCACCCGCATGACCACCATTTGCATGTGAGTAGCTTAGGTTAAAATTAATCAACATTGCCTGCAAAGTATTTTTTAAATTAAAATAAAAGGTACCGAAAGGGCGTTAGACTAATCTAGCGTAACCATGTCCCCGGATCTATTGAATCTACGGTTCGCAATAGTAAAGTATTCTCCCATACTTTACTTGGGTTTCTAACCAGCCTTAATTGGTTAGTGGCGGCTCCAAATTGAAATTGCATGTTTAAATGAATTAATTTCTATCAAGTCGCGATTGGTAGGACTTGGGAGGGTCCGTGCCAAGTCTTCGGACTTAGTAATCCATTAGCCTTCTTTAGGTGATTCACCCGAAAAATAGGTCGCGACAGCTTGGCGACTCCGCTGGGGAATTGAGTTAAAACTCATAGTGGACATAGGCCTGTGTTTTTTTTTTTTTTTAAATATATTTTGTTTGGCAGCATGGAAACAAGGTACGCTCCTAACATAAAGTGTTAAATGTTTTTGCAGATGGGAGGTATAAGGGGAGTAGTCTTTGCTAACCCTTGTTTTGCAGGTTGGAGTTAGGGATGAATGGTTGAATTAAACTATAGAAGTGTTGTTTGCAATTAAATTGTTGTGCATGTTTATTTGTTTTTAGCACTACACTATAGCACACACGACCTGCTGCCGGACCTGGGCTGCGATAGGATTTTTAAGATGGTGTTGAGAAGGATACTTCCTCTAAAGCGAGACCGCTATATAGAGGTTGACCTTCTCTTCCCCGAAAGTTCTTCATGGTGTCGAATGTGTTTGTCAATATCCGCGAGACTGCGTGATTATTAGGCATTCCATTCGACTGAGCCGGGGTTAGGAGGACCTGATACGTTAATGCGAGACTGCAACGGTCAGATCATCCTCTTAGCTCCATTTTGTTAAGCCATTTAGACAGAAATCGAGCCCCACATTTCATGCGTGTGTGATTGTCATCCCTTACCAGTGAAAGTAAGTTGTTTAAATTCTCACTACTGCAATTTACTTACTTGCAATTTCGTTGGTCCATGACAATAGGTTTCGTTGTCCGTCTTGTTTTATATGCAATGGGAAAAACCGATTTGCAATTCATTTCCACTCTCAAAAACATATAAAATGAGATGTTTTGGTTTCTTAGTTCAATGTTTAGAGACCTCGATTTCAATTCAGTGCTTTCAATTTTTAGTTCAATGTTTAGGGATTTGAATTTCAATTCTTAGTTCATTGTTAGGAAGTTTGGTTCAACGTTTAAAATAAATAAAATGAGGCGATTAGACCATTGTCATGGGCCATTTTCCTATTTTGTCATCGTTTCTTACATTATCTCTTTTCTCTTAGGTGACAACACGGCTCACCCAAGATCGCCAATCCGTACTCGTTCCAGAGCAACAATGGCTGATAACACCGAACAAACACGTGTTGCTGAACAAACTCGCATCGCTGTTCTCGAATCGGAGATGAAGCAAGTCCTAAATGTTCTTGAGCAGCTCTCCAAGCAAATTGATTCTCTCCAGGCAAACACTGCCCCACCAGCTCCGCAAGTTGAAGTGGTGTTACCACAACATGCTCCTGCGATTGATCCGAAAGATAAAGGCAAGAATACGTTCGCAATTGGGACATCAACCTCTGATGGTGCTTCCAAGGAGAAAATTACTGATGTGCCTCAAATTGTTGTTGATGAGGAGGTAGAAGTGATACACTCGACTGCATCAAGACGTAACAAGAAAACGCATGGCAAAAATCGAAGAGAAACTCAAGCAGCTGCAGGGTTCGTTTATCCAAGGCCCAACTGATTTGTCCCACTATGCGAAGGTCAAGATGCCAAAGAAGTTCAAAATGCCGGACTTTGAAAAGTATGATGGCACCTCTTGCCCGAAGATCCATTTGCAGACGTATGTGGTCAGGATGACCCAATATGTTGATAACATCCCCTTGATGATTCAACAATTTCAAGCAAGCCTGACAGGACCGGCGTTGCAGTGGTACATCATGAAGAAGATTAATCTGCTGGAGACTTGGGAGGATTTGACTGATGCCTTCTTCAAGCAATATAAGTATAATATCGATGTCACTCCATCTCGAGAAGATTTACTTCGCGCCGAGAAGAAGAGGACGGAATCTTTCAAGGCATATGTCACGAGATGGAGGACCGTAGCTGCTCAGATTACTCCGGAGCCGACAGAAAAAGAGTTGATGGATTTGTTCATGAAGACACTCCCGCCTGAATATCGAAATCGGATGTTAGGATCAACTGCTGAGTCATTCAATCAGCTAATCCCTGTTGGCGAGCGAATTGAAGTAGCATTACGTGATGGATGGGCATCTGATCAAACCAGCTCATATGGGAGAGTCTCAACCAAGAAGGATAAGGAACTTGTAGCAGAAGTTAATGCAGCTTATGTTCAACCACCTCGCCCTACCTCGAACACCCATCAGGGAGGAGCACGACCATTCTTTGGCCAGCAGAAGAACTTTTCCAGGCGTCAATTTACGCCTCTTCCTAAGCCATTGTCCAAGATCTTGCCAACCCTTCAGAAGAAAGGATTACTCGCTAAGGAGCCTAAGCGACTTAATCCCGAGCGTTTCCCCAACTATGATCCTTCCAAGACATGTGCTTACCATATGGGGGAGGTAGGGCATTCTGTTGACGATTGCTATACGCTGCAACACAAAATCCAAAATCTTTTGGATGCCAAGGTGGTCTCATTCCGCGATGCACAGCCGAACATCCCGAGAACCCACTCCCGACCACCCGTAAGCCGTGAATGCCATTTTCAGTTTTGATGCCGAGCCGACCATGTTTCAGATGATGCATGAGGAAGCAGAAGTGATGGACACCCTGGGGCAACCAAGTGGCAAGTTCGATTACAATGTAAAGTATTCGGCTCCTCCTAGCTCCGACCCACGGGATATCATCCCAGATGGATAGGGTGGCATAGATGATCCCGCACCCCCGAAGACCGAAAACCCTGATGATGAGCTGGAGGGAGTTGCAAGCTTGTTCGACGACCTCATCATAGGAGCCATTGATGAAGGACTCCCCAAGAGATGGGCTTTGGCCCACAAGAGTAACTTTTTATTGCTTTTGCACATTTCCCTGCGTGGGAATTTTTATTTTCTGAATGATGTTTTCAGTTTCTTCTAGTAATTGAGTGTTGCATTTTTTCCATTCAATGAATGTAATTGATTGATGAATTTCAATAAAATTACAAATTTTATTTTGAGGGCATGATGAGGTACACCAAACCAGCCCTGTGATGAAATCCTACCAAAAAGAAAACGGCAAGGAGCTAATTCTGAAGGCTGGGCTTCTTCATGTTCCCTTGAAATTTTTTTTTTTTTTTTTTTTTCAAAATAAAATAATTTTCCAGCATGCATCTAATTTACCCTGTTTATTTGTTTTAATTATTTGCTTTATGTTTCAGGTGCAGCCCTGCGCACATTTAAGGAACTTCTATGAGCTCCCTTGCAAAGAGGGGCAAGACATAGACACTTAGCATCTTTGACTTTATGATTTGATGTGCAAGAATAGAGCATGGCTTTTCGTCATTATAGAATGCTTTCACATGATATTATGCAATTTGTCAATTCCACTTGAAATTTATCAAAATGGATAATTCAGTGAAAGATGTCGAATTACTTGAACATGCTAAATGAGGTGTGAAAGGCAAGCCTAATCCCATACACAGTCCCTTGTCTATACATTGTGAGGTGAGTATGGAAACATTTTGTGTTTCGAGATGAAGAGTTTTCTTGCATGAAGTACGACAACTAAAATGACGAGGGGCAGTTCATTTCTCTATCAATGAACCCTTGTTTAACCCCTCTTTGAGCCCAAATACTTGAAGAATTTCTTTCATACTACCCCTGTCAAGAACCACCCCACATCGGGGCAAATGGAGGTAAGTTGACATTGAAGGAGAAGGAAAATGAGTTGAAATTTTCTTGCTTTCACTTGCATCAATCTTCAAGGTGTGCTATTACATTGAATTCATGTGATAATTTAAGTGCCTTAGGATGACGAAGAGCAGTTCTTTCTTCATCCCACACACTTTTGACTATTGTATAGCCCACTTGAGCCTTGAATTCATTTCATGTCAAACCCAGTTGGTGATCATCCCCCACACTGGGGCAAGATGAAAGACAATCATTCGGATAGCATGGTCTAAAATGCTGATGAAAGAAAACTGTGTGAGTCCAGAGAAAATAAATGCAAAAAAATAAGGGGCAAGAAAAAGCAGTGTGCCTGGTAAAAGCAAGGCCAATGCCCATGAAAAGAAGAGAGAAATGACTGATGAATTGGGGGGCATGAAAAAAGAGCAGTGTGCCTGATCGATGCCTATCATCAAAGAAAATGATTTTAAAAGAAAAAAAATTGTTGAGAAAAGATCTCCAGTTGAATGGTCATTGGCATCGGTGATAAACTCTCGAGCCAATAAAGAAATCTGTCAAGAAGACAATCTGTGGCGAAGAAAACTGGTGGTAAGGTCAAGATGATCACCAACTCCTACCTATTACACACATCTTTGAGCCTAACGATCCTTTCGTTTCTCACCCCCATGAACCCAGCCTATGTTACGTCCCTTACAAAGTCTCTTCAGATTAGGGCACTTAAATTAACATAGGGGTTCACATGTTTTAAGCATTGCTCGAAGAAGTGCGAGCAAGATTATTTCTTTCTCATTTTGCAGGGTCCTTGACTTGTAAACCCGAAGATGGTCACAAAATTGTTCTTTGTTAAGCCATTGACCAAACCCACATTACAGTACCTATTAAAGACCTCTCAGATTGGTAAGGTCGTACTGCTTGCAAGAAAATTCGAACTCTTGTCGACAAGATGATGATAAGATTGAGTGATATATTCCCGCATCAATGGCCGGGACAAATAACCCCTCATAAATGAGAGTGAGTGAAAAAGTCTTTCACACCAAAAGTGTCTCATTTAGCATGTTCAAGAAATTCACAGCTCGGTGAAAATTGTCTTGATAATTTTTCCTTGTGGAAGTTTTGAAAAAGCCATCATGTATGGACCTTCATTGAATTAAAAAAAAAAAAAAAAATTGAAATGAATTTTTCCTCAAAGACCAAAGGATTTGTCTTTGAAGCCCTGAGTTTGTAAAATGTTTTCAAATGTCTAGTTTGAATTCCAGATATTTGAACCCTTAAATGCTTGATGTGACTTCCAAGTGTTTGTCTTTCCAAACATCTGATGTGATTTCTAGATGTTTAGTGTGAACTCGAGATATTTGAACCTTTAAATGCTTGATGTGACTTCCAAGTATTTGTCTCTAATGTGATTTCCAGATGTTTAGAATTTTTAAGTACTTGATGCAATTTCCAGGTGCTTGGGATTTGATGAGAGTCCCAAATCCCCCAAAGATTTTTCTTCAGATTCAATCTGATTAAGGCGACCGAAGAATGGTTCGGGTCCTGGTCGGATGATTTCTGTCGCAAGGCTGGGCGACCGAAGAATGGTTCGGGTCCTAGCCAAGCAAAACCTCAGTCTAGGCGACCGTAGAATGGTACGGGTCCTAGACAACATTAAAGATTTTTCCTCCAGATTCAATCTGATTAAGGCGACCGAAGAATGGTTCGGGTCCTAATCGGATGATTTCTGTCGCAAGGCTGGGCGACCGAAGAATGGTTCGGGTCCTAGCCAAGCAAAACCTCGTTTAGGCGACCGTAGAATGGTACGGGTCCTAGGCAACATCTATTTCCCTATTTAGGCGACCGTAGAATGGTACGGGTCCTGAAAGGTAAATCCCCGTTTAGGCGACCGTAGAATAGTACGGGTCCTAGACACAACCAAACACTGTCATACTGGGCAACCGTAGAATGGTACGGGTCTTAGGAAAGCAGTCTCTTTGTAAAGTTATGTTACTATTTTAGGCGACCGTAGAATGGTACGGGTCCTGGACATGTAACACTCACTGCCTAGAACTACTTTATCCTTCTTGAAGGTAGATTATTCCAGGTGCTTGGGATCTGATGAGAGTTCCAGATCTCTAAAGACTTTGAGCCTTTCAATTATCTGAAGAGATTTCCAAATGTTTTGTCAGGTCTCATAGAAATCATTTCACACCTAATAATACTTTTCTGAATCTTCAGATAAGTATGACCGGTACGTGTTCTTCTTTGCATATGCATTTCGTATTCATCTACATTCTTAATCAAATCATTGCATTTACATTGCATTATTGCATCGCCTTGCATTTCAAAATAAATTAAATTTATTTGAAAAAGAGGTCATTAACATTTGCATATTCATCTTTACAAAAAAAAAAAAAAAAAAAAAAATTTGCATATTCATTTCGCATTTATTCTGCATGGTCTAAATTTAGGTGTCATTTATCTTTGAAGGAAACCTCTACGAGCTTCCCTTCAAAGAGGGGCAGCTGTTGACACCTAATTTTAGCAAATCTAGGAAAATAAAGAAAATAAAAATTGCATTGGCACAAATAAAAGGAAAAAGATGATAAAAATGGGGAAAATTGATTTGATTGATTATGCATGGAAAATTAGAATTCGATAGATATTCAGATTTTTATAAATGCGAAGCAATTAAAGATCAGGTGAACAAAGGGCAAGGATTTTGATAAAATGGAAGGAATTAGTGCAAGATCGAGCTGATTGCGAAATCATGCTCCAATTTACAGCTCTGATTTAATGCGACGGAAGATGGAAACTCGGAAAATGCCATACAAAGTGGCCGTCTGGAATGATTATAAAAGAGAAGTCCATTTTTCGTAACAGAGGTGGGGGGGAAAAAATTTCAGAAAAAGAAAGAGAGAGGAAGGTCTGTTCGTCGGATCTTTGAGAGGTCAAAAGAAAGCAAAAAAGCTTCTGCTGAAAGTACATGAAAAAGAGAGTGACGTGAGAGAGGTGTGAGAGAGAGAGAGTGAAAAAAAAAAAAGGAAAAGGTTGACAAGACCCCTACTGTTCACCTTCTTCCCCCAATTCGTTTCTGCTCTACACGGTATCGCTGCTCGTCCGCCACCACACCACCATCGCGCGATCAACGCCGTTTGAAGCCCGACGACTGCCCCGACGCCTCTGCTCGCTCCACCGCACCTCTGCACCAGCGAGCTCGCACCGACGCCGCGCCCACCGTCGGTCCCTGCCTGCGCCTCCACCTCGGCGTCCCCGTAGCCGAAGTCCACCGCACCTGCTGCTCGTCGCAACGCCAGCAGCCGCGGCGCCTGACGCCGAACCGACGCATCCGACGCACCAGCCCGCGAGCCCTCCTCGCCGACCCAGCCGCCGGACGCCTCGCCGCTCTACCGCCTCCGCCATTGCGCCTCAGCCTGAGACGCTTGCTGCTTCTTGACGAACCCCGCTCAGCATAGAGACGTGAAGGGAACACGATTCGTAAAAGAAAACAGGAGAGTTCTTTTATGTTTTTGGGTCAATAGGTCAACAAAAGAGTAGGGTTTCTTCTGACAAGGTGCCTGGAGAGAGCGCGTGAAAGAAGAAAAAACTAAAAAGGGCTGGGGTTGTCCTGTTCCAGTGGGGGTCTTCAAGCGTGAAGTGCAACTTCAACACTCGCGGCCGCCGATCCATCACTGACCGCCACCGGCGCCTGCAGCACTCCTCGCTGCTCCGTTCGACGTCCTCCGCGCCCCTTCCGACGACCACCCCTGTTCCGAACGGCGACCCATCACCGAACCCCCAGCCGCTCCTCGCCATTCCTCAAGTCAACCGTGAGTTAGACTAGGTGAATTTTTATACTTGATTTCATGTTTTGTTTTTATTCTAACTTGATTTATTTTGATTTATTTTGATTATCTAATTGGGAAATTTGTCATATTAAGCTACGATAATCAAAAATATTGAACCGCGAGACTGCGGGTTAGATTTTTGATTATTTCAACTTTTTATGGCAAATTTGTGGTTTGCCTTGCATTATTGACTTACATTAAAATATGTCATTGATATACATTGATGGATTATATTTTGGTGCGTCATCATTTATTTGCTCCTTACATATTCATGCATATCAAATTTAAATTAAGATTACATTTAATTAGGTGTCATGTCATTTAGAAATCATGTTTAGGGCATGCATTTTTATTAGCATTTTTATTGAATGTAATTTTATTGATTGTGCACCCGCATGACCACCATTTGCATGTGAGTAGCTTAGGTTAAAATTAATCAACATTGCCTGCAAAGTATTTTTAAATTAAAATAAAAGGTACCGAAAGGGCGTTAGACTAATCTAGCGTAACCATGTCCCCGGATCTATTGAATCTCTGTTCGCAATAGTAAAGTATTCTCCCATACTTTACTTGGGTTTCTAACCAGCCTTAATTGGTTAGTGGCGGCTCCAAATTGAAATTGCATGTTTAAATGAATTAATTTCTATCAAGTCGCGATTGGTAGGACTTGGGAGGGTCCGTGCCAAGTCTTCGGACTTAGTAATCCATTAGCCTTCTTTAGGTGATTCACCCGAAAAATAGGTCGCGACAAATAAGCTCTTATGGATAAGGAAGTAATGAGGAGAGTGACATGAGACTTCAGGATGTATCTTTAGATGAATTTTTTTGCTGATACTTTATTTTTGCTGAGTCAAAAAGCATAGCACAGGTGGCTTGCTAGCGTGGCCCTGTTTGACAAGTGGAGTTTGACTATTCAAACTTCCACGAGTCCACCGCCAAAGAAGTGTGCCCAGTTAAGATGAGTAGTGGAGTATATCTTGCTTTCTTGAAATTGAGAGAATTTGCAAAGGAGAAAAGTTCTGTACTTGGAAACATAAAGGAGAGAGAGACCGTAAGAAAAGAAAATAAGAGAGAGGAAAATGAAGCTCGTCCGTGAATACAGGGAAAAGAAATCGTAGAGAGGAGAGAGAAAGTTTTGCACGTACGGACGTTTCCACAAACCGAATCAACTGAGAATTGCAACACCCGGTAAATATTCAACTCTATCATTCATTTAATTGAAATAATTTATTAAATTAGGTCTTAAAATTAGAATTATGTGAAAATTGAACTAAGAGCTATTGAGCTTTAGATTTATATGGACATAGTAGATAATGGCATTGTGGATATATGATGATTGATGTAAATCGATTTTGAAGTACGATTGGATTGGAATTTCGTGTTCGAATTATGTGTAGCAAATAATACTAGTAACGAAGAAAGATGAATAATTGTTATAAACGAGTTTCTTCGTTAGTGAGTAAATGTCGTTTTATCAACGAATAAGTATCAATAGTCGAGTCATTCATTAGAGTAGTGTATTACTCGATTTTTATGTCATTTTTCAATTAATTGATTAGAATATGAGTGTGTTGGCTCGAGTAACCAATGTAAGTTGGTTTTCAACTTTTCTAAGTAAATGATAATATCTCTTCTATGACTTTACAAATTCATATCTTGAAAATGGTAGAGATTGAATATAATATGAGTTAAAGAACTTTTTTTTCTACATAAATTGGATTGAACTTTTTAGTATATTTTTAGTTGCATGAAAAGGCACTGGAAAGCCTTATTTGAGATAATTTGAAAGGTTTGTTTTTGAATGTTTTGATCAAATGTTTTGCGAAGGGAATTGCCAAAAGTTGTTCATATTGGTTGCAAAATATTTTATGAAATGCATTCTATTTGATAAATGGAATTGTGTAAGGTTATGTGACTCGGTTTATAAAATCAATTTATGAAATGGCTTTCTAGCATTGATGGTGGGTTGTTAGAGAAAGATATTGGTTGATATTACTCATTTCACTCTGATGAGAACCTATTGAGGGGGAAGTATGCATTATATTGTCAGGACGTCCTTTTGGGTTGAATCACTAGCTGGTAGGTGGTAGACTTAGTCAAGAGGGGTAAACTTGGTCATCTTTGTCACCGCATTAAACGTAATCATAGTTAGATGTCAAACAGTAGATTAGTCAATGGAATAGACTATTGACGTTTGACTTGATTGAGATTGACCAATGGAATGTAACATTGATGGTTGTTTGTAATTGTGAGTTGACATTGTTATTGATTTTATACATGAAAAGGTTAGTTGGAAGGATACTATCTATTTTTTATATTTTACATTTATAATAGAGATGTATCATTTTATAAAGGTGCATGGTGAATCTTTGATTCAATAAGAAGAGATTTACTTACTAGGCTATAGTTGCCTATTCCTTTCATCTCATCATATTTTTCAAGTACATTAGTTAGCATCAAGTAGGACAAGAGTGTTGATAGCGAGAAACTTTTGGTAGTTGAATTTTAGGTATGCGTTGGAGATGTATACATTGGATTATAGAAATTTTGGTATATTGATTTCAATTTGAGGTTGTGTCTTGGAGGTGGAGAGAAGGATGGTCAAATTATTTCCCCAATTCCTATAGGATTTGAAGTGTGACAATTGAGCCCAAGATAAGCATTCAATGGGTAGTTCTCTCCTTCAACAACTTCACCCTCACAGTTTCAGGCAATAACACCTTTGACTCTTGCACCATTAAGTGATATGAAATATTAAATGGGATATGAAAGATGCGAAATCAGGTTCTAACGCCATGTAAACTTTAGTAACATTGCTGGCACCTGTTTAAAAACTTATGCAACCCAAACTCCATGTTGTTAGTGTGACATCCTGAATTTCAGGTTTTGTCTTCGACTAAATAAGTTGGACATTTCATCGATATGCCTGTAGTTCTTTTCTTTAAGTTGGCTACTCACGAGATAACTAGCCTATCGGGTGAAACCGTTAAGGAATCTAAATGCGACTAACTTGAGAATTCGACCAGAAATCAACTGTTCGACCGTGCTAATCTACAAGGGTCATTATGACATAGTTAAAAATCGATTAGAGACCGGAGATAGGTTAACTCAACAGAGGTATGTGATTAGTGCGTGAGTGATTCCACTTAATTGCAAAATTTTTGTCGATTGGCACTAAATCAATTTTTCTATCGTTTTGGTACCCTGTATCCGTATATGAAATCTCGAGATTTTCACAACAACTGAGAGTAGCCAATATGTCGAAGATGTACAATGTGGTTCGAAAATAATCGACCACGGGTTAATTGCATAAAAAATTCTTAAAAGCTACATGGTAGGTTAGGTCATACTAAAATCGCGCCAAATTGAAATTAATCGCGAATTTGAATCCGGTTTCAAGAATCGAAAGTTTTGATATGTCACGATTTATTTTCGGAACGTCGACTCATCCTTTAAAGAATTTTCGGCGAGCCTGAGATTTTTACAGAAAATCAATTTTGAAAGATTCGGAAACGAAAGAAAATTCGGATGGGACAAATAGAGGGGATTTTTGGCCTCCAAAGTAAGCTACTTGGTGAGGGGAAATTGTGGAATTTGTGTGGACTTCCTCCTCAACAAATTGGTCATCAAATTTGAGAGATTTGTGAAGAAATTGAAGTCCAGATTGTGGAAATTCGTAGGCTTGTGTGGGGGCTGCAACTTTTGGCACCAAAATTTATTATTTGTGGAGATTTATGCAAGAAAGTATTATGGGGGACAAAGGGGATGGACGTGTGGATTTTTGGAGGACCAAGCATTGAAAAAGATAGATATTTTTGTAGATTTCTCCCCCTTTAGCTTCTCGATCACGCACGCTCAGCTGCTTCTCCTTCGCAGCTTTTGCCTTCACTTCATTTTCCTTCAGCTAGATCGTCCTCCTCCTTGGACAAATTGTTCCTACTCTTTTCTTTTATTTCATTCCCTTGCAGCTTGACTTTCCCTGCAGCTGCCATGAGGTCAAACCCCCCGATCCAACTCCACCGACTCAACCTCTCTGCCCATTTCCTTGCTAGCCTTCCACTCACGTCGTTTCCCTTCCTCATGTCTCAACCCTAGCGAATCAAACCTAGCAGCTCCCACCGATCATCTTGACACCTCCTCATGTCTCCATCTCGCTACAATGTCAACCCCCCATAAATGACCAACGCTCTTCTCCACCGAAGCAAATCCACGATCTTCTCTCGCTACCACCGATGTCCACGACTCGGCTCGCACGTCAGCCCATCTCCACCGAGCGGCCTCACGCCCCCACGAGCTCCCTCCACTCGCTGCAGCCTACGCACTCGGGCCACTTCAAGAAGTCAGCCCAAGTGTCCACCATGGAATAGCCCCATCGCTCATCCCGTACCTAGCAATCGATCGAGCGGCAAGTAGTGGGCTTGCTGGGCTTTTTTGGCCCGATCTGAGCCTCCTTTGACGCCGCCATAGGCCTATGTTTCGGCCATCGTCACGTTGCTATTACCGTGGACTCGCGGCTCGCTAATCCAATGAGTTTACTCACTAAACTCTGCTTATGGAGTTAATGATGCTTAAGGGATGATTAGTTTAGGCTAAGTATGGTTAAGGTGGTTAGTTAGAATGTATTAGTGATTTAATTGTTCGTTTGTGCATGTTAGGTGGTTAGAATGGATAGATTAGAGGCGAGATAAGTTGTACTATTTATCTAGATAGGTTCGGAAATCTTCCTAGCCCGTTCGGGTTGTTAATTAAGCATTTTCGGCCTAAGTTTGCATTTTTTGATAATTAATTGCATTTATTTAATCATTTATTATTTTTTGAAAATTATACCGAGATAGCTGAGGACCGGAATTTCGTGCTGACTGTAATGTTGTACTTGATTTATTTAATTGAATGCTATTTTATGCAAATTGAGTGGTGATTGTAATTTTGTGTATTTATCCCAAAATTGTGTAATTTCGGTATTTAATTAGAAAATACTAGGGCCTTAGTTTTTAACGCCAAAAATGTTTTTTAGGCACTATATTAAATAGTGGGATTTTTGAAAAGAAAGATATAGCATTTTGGCTCATATCAACTGTGTGCCCACACACGATTATTTTTATCGGGTATTTTTAACACGATGAAATTAGGCCAAGTTCATTATTTTAATTGAGGAATCGGTGTGCAAAGTACAAGGTCCTTGGCCAAGATTGATTTATCTTATATCAGCTTGTGTAAGCATTATTGAATCGTTAGCTTGTGCGAGCATTATTGTATGTCAGCTTGTGAGAGTAGTATACTATATCAGCCTATGTGAGCTTTTATATGTTAGATTGTGAGAGCAGTATACTATATCAGCTTGGGTGAGCTATAATATATATCAACTTATGCAAGCTACCATCTATATATCAGCTTGTGAGAGCTATAACCATCTATTTCAACTTATGTGAGCAGTAATCGTATCGATGAATGGATAGATGGTATTGATTGATAGATGGTATCGATTGTATCAAGTCGATTGGGTGGAATTGATTGGTAGAGATTATAGACTGTACTGACGTGCATGAGGAAATTGAGGCAAGGTAAGTCTTCTAATTAGTGTGCATAAACTGTCTCTAAGCGTATTTCTTTCCTAGTTGGAGTTTAGGGGGTGAACTTACTAAGACATTGTCTCACCCTATCGTAAGCTCAAACTTTTTCATGTCCTTAGATGGCGGTTCCTCCGGAATGTTTTGGATAGCTACGGGCTATTACTGAGCACGGTATGGACGTCTCAGTCCTCGGTAGTCATTGGGTCTATGAGCTAGTGGTGACCCCCGTCTAGGTTGATGAGGGCCTACTTGAAAGGGTATCTCATTAATTCAGGGCGTGGTATCGCCATGGACTCAATGAGTATAGGGTAGGTCACTTTTAGGGATTTGATATTCTTGTTGTGCACTCAACACCGCTTTGCGCGAGAACGCAACCAACCCTCCTGATGGTGCTAAGGTGGACCCAACGCTCCCAGCTTGTGGAGTCCGAGGGATCAGTGAAAGTGTCTAACTAGGAGACTGTAGGACAGTCTCCTTTTAGGGACCGATCTTTTTGTAGATAGATGAGTTTTGTATATAAGCCAGTTGGTTATTTATAAAAGTGTTTTGGTTGAGAATATGTTTCCTGCTTTTCTATCTCATGTTAGTTATTGTCAAGACTATTGTTTCGCTTCCGTATGTGCATTAAAATGAATGGGTCGGCGACGCGTCCTGGGACATCGCAAATTTATCGACCACCAAGGGATGGGCACGCGCTCGAGGATCGGTGCGTGACATCCCCACCCGGAGTGGTATTAGAGCTGATCGATAGTTAAAGTGATAAGGTGTGATGGGTTCTTGGGATAGTTAGTAAGAGAGACCTTTTAATTATGCTAATGCATGGGATTGATAGCTAATTGGTAGCTTGTTTGTGGGGATTACTCGGTTTCTAATTCGGTGTGAAATTGGAAAGCAAGTTCTGTAAGAATCTTGCGTAATGAGTGATCAGGAGCAGAGAACTCCTAGTAAGAGGGTAGTAGCCTCTGTGACTCGGGGTAGAACGCCGATAAGGATCAGTGCCCGAGGTAGTCGAGGTAAAACATCGACTCAGGCTAGCGCAAGCAGATTAGCGCCGTCGCAAGTCGGTGCTGGTGTAGCAGCACCGGCGATCTCAGAACCGACGGGATCGTATAGACACTAGTGACCCTTGGGAACTTGTTGAGCTAGCAAGCTCAGAACCAAGCCGCCACTGTTGCCGCTATCATTGCCACCGCCAATGCCGTAACCACAATTGTTGACCTACTGAGGCCCAACTTGGAATTATGATCGGGGAGCAAGTCGCCACATCTAGGTCGCGGTTCAGTTCAAGCAGAGATGGAAATCGATTTGGGGAGAAACTGATGACCGAAGGAAAGCACCCCATTCGTCCCAATCAAATTAGTAGAATTGGAAAGTCAACGCCGAACCAGAATGTCGTGTGTCGCTTCTGCGAAAGGTGATATGGTTTAGCCCCGTGCCATTTTAGGACGGGTGCTTATTTTGAGTGTGGCTAATAAGGTCACTTGGCTAGAAACTGTCCCAAAAGGCCGATGGGACCACAACAGCTCCGTCGTCACCGCTGATGGGGCAGAACAGAGGGAATGCGCCCAAAACGCATAGTGGGGTATTTGGAACAAGCCCCCGATGCAAGCAAGGATGCATGTTGTCACCCGGCAGGAGGCAGAGGACTCATCAGATGTGTGCTGAGTTTGTAAAAGGAAGCATGGATCAATCCAATGTCCTGGTATAACGGGAGCGTGCTATAGATGTGGCTAGCACGGCCATCGGGTGAGGGACTGCCCGCACAGGTCCAAGAGAGCATAGGCACCGCTACCATAAATAGAGCGCCACTAGAATGGCAAAGGGAACATGAGTGAACTGAACCATGCACCAATCAAGGGAAGAAGGTTTTTGGGGTGATTTTAGCAAAGTAGTGCAATGGAATTTTGGTTAAGTTTGTAGAACTTCAATTTGTTGTAATAAAGTAGTAGAAAGGAGAATCATTGACTAGAGTTGTACTTGACTACTTCACTTATGTATAACTTTGATGTCATATATGAAAAGAATTGGCTCAAGGATCCTATTGTTGTGATGAATTGTTGTTGTGAATTATTTCAGTTTAATCCGTTAGTAGGTGAAAGTTTCGAGTTTATCGAGGGTTAAGGAAGACCCTCGATAACTTTAATCTCGTCGCTTGAGGCAACCCATTTGTTAGACGAGGGTTGTTAAGGTTACTTAGCAACTGTCGTGGATACGACAGTTGAGGAACTAAATATTGAAGATATTGCAGTGGTACAAGAATTTCCAGACGTGTTTCCAAAGGAATTATCAGGCCTACCGCCAGAGAGAGAGATAGAGTTTATGATCGAGTTAGCACTCGAGACAGAGCCAATCTCTAAGCTTCCTTACCGGATGATGTTATCTAAGTTGAAGGAACTAAAGGTACATATGCAGGAGTTGTTGGGTAAGGGATTCATACGTCCTAATGCATCACCTTGGGGAGCACCAGTTCTGTTCGTGAAAAAGAAAGATGGTCCGTTGTGTCTATGCATCGACTATCGTCAACTCAATTAGGTGATGATTAAGAACAAGTATCCGCTCCCGAGGATCGACGACTTGTTTGACTAGCTGCAAGGAGCGTCGATATTTTCAAATATTGACTTGAGGACGGGATATCATCAGTTGAGAATCAGAAAAGAGGACATACCGAAGTTAGCATTTTCTACTCGATACGGCCATTACGAGTTCACTGTAATGCCGTTTGGTTTGATGAACGCCTCGGTTGCTTTTATGGATATGATGAACCGAGTGTTCAAAGAATACTTGGATCAGTTTGTGATCGTGTTCATCGATGATATCCTGGTGTATTCGAGAAGTTTGGAAGAGCATGAGAGGCATTTGAGGATGGTACTTCAGACCTTGAGGAATCACGAGCTATACGCTAAGTTCAGTAAGTGCAAGTTTCGGTTGACTTGTGATATGTTCCTAAGTCACGTGATTTCAGACGAAGGAATCTCCATGGACCCGACCAAGATCGAATCAGTTATCAACCAGCCAAGATCGATTACCGAGACAGAGATCATAAACTTTTTGGGTTTGGCAGGTTACTACAGAAGGTTCATGTAAGGGTTTTCAGCGTTAGCTTCGCCGTTGACTCGACTACTGAAAAAGGAAGAGAAGTTTGTGTGGACAAACAATTGCGAGGGTAGTTTCTAAGAGTTTAAGCAGAAGCTGACTATCGCACTTGTGCTAACCATATCATCTAGTCCAGGAGGATACGAGATCTATAGTGATGCATTGTATAGAAGACTAGGGTGCGTGCTAATGTAACATGGTAGGATTGTTGCATACGTGTCCCATTAGTTGAGACCTCATGAACTAAATTATCTAATGCGTGACTTAGAACTCGCAACGATCATTTTCGATCTGAAGATTTGGAGACATTATTTATGTGGAGAAAGATTCCAGATCTTCACAGACCATTGAAGTCTCAAGTATCTATTATCGCAAAAGAAGTTGAATATGAGACAATGTCGCTGGAAGGAACTCTCAAAGGATTATTATTGTGATATTTTGTATCACCCTAGAAAAATGAATAAAGTTGCAGGTGAGTTGAGTCGGAAGTCTTCAGTTGCACAATGATGGTTAAGGAATGGACTTTACTTGAGAAAGCTCGAGATTCAGTTTTCAAATTTGAGGTAGGTCATTATCCAAATCTTATGGCCACCCTCAGCATTAAGCCGGAAGTCCAGATCAGAATCAGGATGCTTCAGCCGATAGACCCAGAAATTCAAAAAATCCTACAAAAGGATACAGAAAATAAAAAGGCTAACTTCCAGATTTTTTAGGATGGAACACTAAAGTTCCGAGGACGATTGTGTGTACCTGACGATGCAATGCTTAAAGAATAGATCTTATTAGAAGCTTATCATAGCAGTTACAGCATTCATCCTGGTAGTGCGAAGATGTATCAAAATATGCGTTAACACTATTGGTGATTTAGTATGAAGGCGGACATCGCCAAGTATGTCGCCAAGTGTCTAACGTATCAGCAAGTGAAGGCACAGCCTTGTAAGCCAAGAGGACTTTTGCAACCTTTCGAAATTCTCAGGTGGAAATGGTAACACATCACAATCTTTGTAACAGGCTTACCAAGGAGTCAAAGGGGTAATGATTCCATATGGGTTATGGTTGACAGATTGACGAAGTCGACTCACTTTATTATCGTATGAAGGGACTATGCATTGGACGGATATGCAGAATTGTACGTGCGTCAGATTGTTCGTCTGCATGGAGTGCTAGTGACGATTACATCAGACCGAGACCCGAGGTTTACAACTGCCTTTTGGAAGAGTTTGCAGACCGCCTTAGGAATGCAATTACAATACAGTACGGCTTATCACCCACAGACAGATGGTTAGTCTGAAATGACGATTAAGGCTCTTAAGGACATGATGAGAGCGGGTGTGCTAGATTTCAAGGGAAGTTGGGAGGAACAGCTTCATCTAATCGAGTTTGCCTATAACAACAGTTACCAGCAGAGCATTCAGATGACTCCTTTTGAAGCGTTTTATGGCAGAGCGTGCAGAACGCAAGTGTGTTGGGATGAGGTCGGGGAATGAAAGACCACAAGCCCAAAGTTAGTCCAGCAGTCAGTGGATGCAGTTGCCATTATCAGAGATAGATTAAAGACCGCTCAGAGCTGCCAGAAAAGTTATGCTAATAAGCGTCAAAGGCCATTGGAATTCCAAATTGGAGAGCACGTCTTTCTGAAGGTGTCACCAATGAGGGGTACTTCGCGCTTTGGCAAAAAGGGAAAGCTGAGTCTGAGGTACGTAGGTCTCTTTGAGATTCTGAAAAGAATCGGGATCCTAGCGTATCGTCTTGCATTACCGCCAAGGTGGCACAAGTACATAACGTCTTTCACATGTTGATGTTGAGAAAGTATGAGTCTGACCCGACTCACGTGTTAAATTTTAAAGAATTAGACATGAACGACAGAGTGTCGTATGTGGAAAGCTCGATTCAGATTGTGGATCGGAAAGAACAAATTCTACACACCAAGATGATCCCGTTGGTTAAAGTGGTCTGGCAACACCACGGCACAGAAAGAGCAACCTGGAAAAGTGAAGATGCGATGAGACTATTGTACCCCCACCTTTTGTTTAAGATTTATAATGATTTAAATTTCAAGAACGGAATTTTTATAAGAGGGGTTGTGACATCCTGAATTTCAGGTTCCGTCTTCGATTGAATAAGTTAGACTTTTCATCAACGCGCCTATAGTTCTTTTCTTTGAGTTGGCTACTCACGAGATAACTAGCCTATCGTGTGAAGTCGTTAAGGAATCTAAACGCGATTGACTTGAGAATTCGACCAAAAATTGACTGCTCGACCGTGCTAATCTACAAGGGTCATTACGACATAATTAAAAATTGATTAGAGACCGGAGATAGATCGACTCGATAGAGGTATGTGATTAGTGTGTGGGTAATTCCACCTAATTGGAAATTTTTTGTTGATTGGCATTAGATCGATTTTTCTATCGTTTTGGTACTATGTGTCCGTATTTGAAATCTCGAGATTTTCACGATAACCGAGAGTCGCCAATGTGTTGAAGATGTACAATGTGGTTTGAAAATAATCAACCACAGGTCAATTGCGCTAAAAAATCCTAAAAGCTACTCGGTAGGTTAGGTCACACTAAAATCACGCCAGATTGAAATTAATCGCGAATTTGAACCCGGTTTCAGGAATCGAAAGTTCTAGCATGTCACGATTTATTTTAGGAACGTTGACTCATCCTTGAAAAATTTTCGGCAAGCCCGAGATTTTTACGGAAAATCAATTTCAGAGGATTCGGAAACGAAAGGAAATTCGGATGGGACAAATAGAGGGGATTTTTTGCCTCCAAAGTAAGCTACTTGGTGAGGGGAAATTGTGGAATTTGTGTGGACTTCTTCCTCAACAAATTGGTCATCAAATTTGAGAGATTTGTGAAGAAATTGAAGTCCAAATTAATGAAATTCGTAGGCTTGTGTGGAGCTGCAACTTTTGGCACCAAAATTTGTTATTTGTAGAGATTTATGCAAGAAAGTATAATGGGGGACAAATGGGATGAACATGTGGATTTTTTAGGAACCAAGCATTGAAGAAGATAGATATTTTTGTAGACTTTCCACCCCCCTCTTTTAGCTTCTTGATCACGCATGCTTAGCTGCTTCTCCTTCATAGCTCTTGCCTTCACTTCATTTTCCTTCAAGCTAGATTGTCCTCCTCCTTGGATAAACTGTTCCTACTTTTTTCTTTTATTTCGTTCCCTTGCAGCTTGACTTTCCTTGCAACTACCATGAGGTCAAACCCCTCGATCCAGCTCCACTGACTCAACCTCTCTGCCCATTTCCCTGCTAGCCTTCTACTCACGTCGTTTCCCTTCCTTGTGTCTCAACCCCAACGAATCAAACCTAGCAGCTCCCACCAATCATCCTGACACCTCCTCGTGTCTCCATCTCACTGCAACATCAACCCCCCACCAACGACCGACGCCCTTGTCCACTAAAGCAACTCCACGATCTTCTCTCGCTACCACCGATGTCCACGACTTAGCTCACACGTCAGCCCATCTCCACCGAGCGGCTTCATGCCCCCTAGGAGCTCCCTCCACTCACTGCCACCCGCGCACTCGAGCCACCTCAAGAAGTCAGCCCACACGTCCACCGTGGAATAGCCCCTTCGCTCAGCCCGTACCCATCAACCGATTGAGCAGCAAGTAATGGGCTTGCTAGGCTTTTTTGGCTTGGTCCGAACCTCCTTTGGCGCCGCCATAGGCCCAAGTTTCGGCCGTCGCCGCCGTGGACTCACTGGCTTGCTAATCCGGTAAGTTTACTCACTGAACTCTGTTTAAGGAGTTAATGATGCTTAAGGGGTGATTAGTTTAGGCTAAGTATGGTTTATGTGGTTAATTAAAATGGATTAGTGATTTAATTGTTCGTTTGTACATGTTAAGTGGTTAGAATAGATAGATTAGAGACTAGATAAGTTGCACTACTTATCTAGATATGTTCGGAAATTTTTCCAGCCTAAGTTTGCATTTTTAGTAATTAATTACATTTATTTAATCATTTTTTATATTTATGTAATTATTTATTATTTTCCGGAAATTATACCGGGGTAGCCGGTGACCGGAATTTCATGTTGATTGCAATGGTGTGCTTGGTTTATTTAATTGATTGCTAGTTTGTGCAAATTGAGTTATGATTGTAATTTTGGGTATTTATCCCAAAATTGTGTAATTTCGGTATTTAATCAGAAAATACCGGGGCGTCGGTTTTTAACGCCAAAAATGTTTTTAGGCACTATAGTAGATAGTGGGATTTTTTAAAAGAAAGATATGGCATTTTGGCTCAGACCGATCGTGTACTCACACACGATTATTTTTATCGGGTATTTTTAATACGATGAAATTAGGCCAAGTTCATTATTTTAATTGAGGAATCAGTGTGCAAAACACAAGGTCCTTGACCGGGATTGATTTACCGTATATCAGCTTATGTGAGCATTATTGAATCGTCAGCTTGTGCGAGCATTGTTGTATGTCAGCTTGTGAGAGCAGTATACTATATTAGCCTGTGAGAGCAGTATACTATATTAGTCTATGTGAGTAGTATACTATATCAGCCTATGTGAGCTTTGATATATCAGCTTGTGAGAGCATTATACTATATTAGCCTATGTGACCTTTAATATGTTAGCTTGTGAGAGCAGTATATTATATTAGCTTGGGTGAGTTATAATATGTATCAGCTTAGGTGAGCTATAATATATTCAGCTTGTGAGAGCTATAACTATCTATTTCAGCTTGTGTGAGCAATAATTGTATCGATGAATAGATAGATGATATCGATTGTATCAAGTCGATTGGATGGAATTGATTAGTAGAGATTATGAGTTGTACTGACGTGCAGGAGGGAATTGAGGCAAGGTAAGTCTTCTGACTAGTGTGCATAGACTGCCTCTAGGCGTATTTCTTTCCTAGTCAGAGTTTAGGGAGTGAATTTGCTGAGACATTATCTCACCCCGTCGTGAGCTCAAACTTTTTCAGGTTCTTAGATGGCGGTTCCTCCGGAATGTTTTGGACAGCCGTGGGTTATTACTGAGCAGGGTATGGACGTCTCGGTCCTCGATAGTCATTGGGTCTATGAGCTAGTAATAACCACCGTCTGGGTTGATGAGGGCCTACTTGAGAGAGTACATCATTGATTCAAGGCGTGGTATCACCATGGACTCAATGGGTATAGGGTAGGTCCCATCCAGGGATTTGATATTCTTGTTGTTGTGCTCAACACCGCTTTGGGCAAGAACATAGCTGACCCTCCTGATGGTGCTGTGGTGGACCCAACGCCCCCAAAGCCTATGGAGTCCGAGGGATCAGTGAAAATGTCCGACTAGGGGACTGTAGGATAGTCTCCTTTTGGGGACCGATCTTTTTGTAGATAGACGAGTTCTGTATATAAACCAGCTGGCTGTTTATAAAAGTGTTTTAGTTGAGAATATGTTTCCCTCTTTTCTATCTCGTGTTGGTTGTTGTCAGAAGTATTGTTTCGCTTCCGCATGTGCATTAAAATGAATAGGTTGGCGATGTGTCCTGAGACGTCGCAAATTTATCAATCACCGAGGGATAGGCATGCGCTCGAAGATCAAGGCATGACAGTTAGGCCTTATTTGGTAAAAAAAAAAAAAAAAAAAAGCTTGTTTCATTGAAAATCTAAAATGTCGAAACAACTTTAGTTGACACCAAATCAAAAACGAAATAATCGATGGTAAGAGAATAGTGACAAAGCATAGTTATCGCTCCTACCCATAAGCCATCTTTATTAGGAATGATCAGGATTGTGAGGGGTTAGTAATCACTAATCACATACAAATCACTCTTTCTCCAGACTACCGCTCCAAAAACCTCAGTCATGTAATCTTCTTCAGAAGTTTGGCCATTCGGTAGTGCCCAGTCTAAATGGTAAAATAAGAATGCGAGTCAATGGTACAACCAGCAAAGGCACTGTCATCAATTAGAGGGGGACATAAAATAAAATACTATGACACATAGAGCTTTAGCTCTCTGCTTTTGCCTCGATCCTTTTGTCCTTCCTCTTTCTGTTGATGCTAATAAGTTGGATCTTTCACAGAAAACGAAAGGAAAGGGCTTCCACTTTAACCTATATCTCGACCCGAAGAAGTTGCTGCTTGCCGAAAATCTGTGCTAGATTATCAGCGAACCATCATACTGTAGCCTAAACAACAGCCCAAATATGTGGACTGGTTTTCTATTTCTGAGCAATGCCAAGTGTACTAAAATTGATCTAATCAGTATAATAAGTGATGTTGGAGACTGTGAATGCTCATTTGGACAAGCTAGGTGTATTTGATATCCAATGAAACCCAGCTTCTGCTTAACAAAGGAGGCAATTGTATGGATGCTGTACTTTCGACTTCTGTTTACCAAAGAGTAAAATGTATTCGACCCCTCAAGTGTAGACTTTAATATACAAGTGGTTTTGCATTGATTGGATTATATGTACCTTGCAAATTTGGGGAACATCCTCTTGATAAATTGCATGTTGCATTGAATAAGTTAAAAGTTCAGTGATTACATTAAATAAATTAAAATTCAGGGACAACATTGCACGTTAGGCTAAAGTTCACAGATAACATTAAATAAATTAAAAGTTTAGAAATCAAATCACATATTAGGCCTGAGCACGAGTATTTGTGCTTCTTCTAGGTGTCTTTCATGAGGTTTTTAGATTTGGGTTTGAGTCGTTATGTCCGTGTCAAATGAGTTGTGACAGAACTCCAGATGCAGAGTGCAGAATAAGATTTCGAAATTGCCGGAAACAAGCTCCAATCGAGTTTTCAATGATACTTTTGAGTCAAACAAAAGAATGGTAATTCGGCATCCATGTCCACACGTCCTTACGGAACAAGAGCATCTGGAGTTTGAAAGATTGCTATAAAAATACATGACCATGGTCACTCGCAAAAGACTCAAGCAACCTCAAAACTTAACCCAAAAATCAACGCGGTCAGAGAGCCAACACCTGCGTCTTATATAAGCACAAAGACTGATATCAAATTGTGGCATCAACAGAGAACTTAACTATCAAATTCACTCCACAAGCAGGGAAAAGCGACCGCACAAAACCAGACAAGAAATGAAGCATTAAGAAAGGAAAAACAATTAAAACCGGAGAAGAGAGAGACGGCATTTTAGACAGAGAAGCGAGCTCCCTTTTACCTTGTCGCTGCCAATTTGCTAATTCAGAGAAGTCTACTTATCTCAATGTCTATTTTCTTGCCCCCAACGCCAAAACTGTATGTATTATGTCTCAAAACTTTCCTCGATTTTGTCACAAGTCACATGATACGGACATAAATGAGTCAAATCCAAATCTCGAAACCTCATGAAAAACACCTAAAACACTATAGTCTCTTGCTCAGTAGGGAATAACCACGAATACTCTTGCTTGGAAACAGATTTTCCGAGGCAAGGTTGAAGAAAGGAGCAACTTTTACTCCCAGTCTGGATTGCACGAGGTCGCATGATGCAAGAAACTTCATGAGAGATTTGGGCAAACGATGCACTGACTTGATTCTATCGAAGCCCCGAGAATGGCAATAATTAATCCATACCACAAATATGACTGAAAGCAAGAACGACGTCAGACGCCCCCTGCTTTGCTATCTAGAAGAAAAGCACGAGGTAACAGTGAAAAATGTTACGGAATTTTTTTTTTTTTACCACACATTTTCCACATCCCAAACATCAGAAATTGTGGAAAATGTTTCCCAAGAAACTTTTTTTTCATGAATCAAACGTAGCCTTAATCTAATGCAGCAGTGGTAACAAAGAATGCTAATGTCACGGGAGCAAAGCTTACCAAAAACTGAAGAAAACAGGAGGCAAACTCTTTAGTCAACTATCATCTTTAATTTACGTGATGGACCTACGTTTAATGTTTCAAAAACTGGACAGACAGTAAGAACCGTAGCCACCGGTTTATCCCCTCTGGAAATTGAGGAACTTGATGCCATAAGCAAAGACAAAGAAGAAGAGCAGGACCCAGCCGATGTGAGCAACCATGACGGCAGGGAGGAAGTCGTAGTCGAAGTCCAGTTCTTGTTTCAGGAACTGCCTCAATGGCATGTCGTCAGTTCCTGGTATTTCGAGATTGCCATTCTTGTCGCCCACTTGGGAGGTGACGAGACCGTACAGCGTCCACGCCACTGGTGAAGCCCAGTAATACCACCTCCACCATATAGGAATTTGCTGCATCCGTCAAAATGAAACAAAAAGATCAACACACGGTTCTCATGTTGCTGATGATGCTGAACTCTAATGTTTCTTTTTCCATGTGCCAAAGAATCTAGTGCACAGCAAGAAGCTTGAAATGTGGACTAAGCTTCAGATTGTGATGTTTTAATCCGAAAGCTGCTGTCCTTTGACAGGATTATGCCATCAAGACCAAGAAGAAATATGTTTTGTCCCAAAATTCTGTTCTTAAATTGACAAGCTAGAACTTCTCCAAAGTGAGCTACTGAAAATGCCTTCAGGACATAAGTAATTCGCCAAATAACCGAGTGACGTTTTGTTCAAAGCTGCTGTCCTTTGACAGGGTCATGCCATTAAGACCAAGAAGAAATATGTTTTGTCCAAAAATTCCGTTCATAAATTGACAAGCTAGAACTTATTGGAAGTGAGCTACTGAAAATGCCTTCAGGACGTATGTAATGCACCAAATTACTGAGTGAAAGCAGACATACCGGCCTAGGGATAAGGAAGCCAGAGAACAATTTCCAGAAGCTCAGGAAGAAGGACATCACAATGGCAGCAATCTGGTGGCCCGGCATCAATGCTACAACCATCATCCCAGACATCATGAAGTAGATGAAGCACATCATCATGTAGTAGTAGAACCACAAGAACTTCCCAGCCTTCCATTCAAACCCGATCATTGAGTAAAGGAGAAGACTGTAGACAAAAGTCTGAATAGCCACGTAAATTGTCTCAATGGCCACCTGCAAAAAATCATTTTATACTGTTCAGCCTTCATATCATTGGGGTGGTAATTGTTTTCTTATATCCTTTTATGCTTCAAAGAGGACTCGACCTTGCTAAATTACTGTGTTCATACCTGAGCAAATGCGTATGGCAGAGGAGAGTACATTCCAGCCACTCGTTCACGGTAGAAGACCATCCTCTCAATGGCAACAATAGACTGCACAGCAGAAGCATTTTGGGCCCCAAGGAACATCACAGCTGCATACATGGCTCCCAAAAGACTCATCAGGTCTTGTTGCTCGGCGCTGTCAAGAGATTAATCTTAGCCAAAGTCTGAATATGCAGATATCATGAATGACCTGCATTTCTAACATCTAATGATGTGGAATCTATTTCTGTTTGGTCACTTTGAAGAGTTTACTCAGCAAAACACATAAGATGAAAGAAATCAGAACTTACGTCTGGTCTCCTTTATTCCAGAATATCAGACCGAACAAAATGCCAACGATTATGGTCATGAAGAACCGAATGGCATTGTACTGAGGATTTCTCCAGTAAGACCAGTGCTGTTTCCAAACACAAGCCTTGCATTGTGTGAGGAAAGGTTGCGAGTGCTTGGTCGGGAAGTAGAGATCTTTGGAGCCCAGAGCTGGGGTACTAAGCTCTTTGATCAGTTCTTGGTTCCTCCTGAAAATGATTCAAAGAAAACAAAATTGTTAAATTGACATTGGCCTTTATGAGCAAATTATTTCAATGACGCATTTGAAACTTGGATCCTTAAGAAACTTACTTATCGAGATCAGAGTTTGCATAAATGTCAGCAAAGTCAATATGGAGCTGATCCTCGACTGCTGGAGCACTCACTTCCAGCATCCACGTGGCCAGATTGTAACCATTCCTGATCTTCGGAACCCCTGGGACAGCATGGTGTAATACACATATTTACCAGAATTCAAGAATTACCTGAAGATTCTGAGGGAAAGAGGCGACCAGGTAGACGCTAGGTATTTAGGAAACAGAAAAAGCTCACCTCAAAATATTCTATGAGCTTGTGGGAATGGCAACCAAGAGGTCCAGCATAAATGACCCGCCCGCCTCTTTTCATCAATAGCAACTGCAATAGGAACATTTCTGAGTCAATTACTCAAGAGCAAGGCATTTCAAACAACAAAGATAATAACATCGAAGGATTAGCAACCAAACCTCATCAAATGCCTCAAAAATGCCGACGCACGGCTGGTGAATCGTGCAAACAACAGTCCTCCCTGTATCTACTGTGTTCCTTGCTATACGCATCACTATGGCAGCTGCTCTAGCATTGAGGCCGGAGGTTGGTTCGTCCATGAAGATAATAGATGGATTAGCCACCAACTCTACAGCTATTGTCATCCTCTTTCTTTGCTCAGTTGAAAGACCATCAACAGCAGAAAGCCCAACAAGGGTGTCTCTGATCGGGTTGAGCTCGACTAACTCCATAACTTCTTCCACAAACATCTGTTACGAAATTAGAAGCACAAGACTAAACCATCTGATTTAAGTTTTTCCACGAGAGAATGTGAACTAGGCCCCAACAAAAGTGGGGCGTCTCGAGAGACAAATATTCCCTACGTTGCAGGTTTTAGCCTTAATGTCGGAAGAAAGACGAAGCCAGGCGGAGTATAGGAGGGATTCGTAGACAGTGACATTAGGCGAGTGAATGTCATTCTGTTCACAGTAACTGCTGACCCGAGCAAACATAGATTGGTTTTTAGGGTATCCAGAGATGCTAATACTTCCTTCTATGTAACTACCTGTCTTCCTTCCAGCTAGCACATCCATGAGGGTTGTCCTTCCGGCACCACTAACCCCAACCAGTGCTGTGAGTACCCCGGGTCTAAAAGCACCGCTGACATCTCTCAACAATTGGAGACAGTCTTGCTCTAGTCCTTGACTCTTCATTTCCTAATATCATGAAAATAGTAGTTATTATCACTACTCTTTGCCTTGTGATGACAGGAACAGGAAGTTCGGTCCATCACAATAGCAGGTTAAGTAAAATTGGACATGAGTAACACCGGACAAAAGAAAACATGACAACGAATGATCATATGTAGTACTAAAGATTCGCACAAGCTCATGGTTACATTTAGGAAGAAGTTACTGCTTCCAAGATAAGAATAGACTCTTTAGGAGGAAGGTACTCACTGCAGGCATATCCACATAGTAGTTCACATGGTTGAATGCGAGAGAAAGGAGTTGGAATGGCAGAACCATCCCTCTTCTCTGTATATTCTCCAAAGTGCTAAAGATTTCTGAAGAACTTCTGACTTGCATATCGATTCCTGGGATTTCATGACATATGTCAGAGATCAGGCAACTCTTTTCTTGACAACTGATCAGGCAACTTATTTTGGAAGTCAATTATAGAAAGTCCTCGATCTTAGTTTTCTTGAGAAAATTTCTCTATCAGCTATACGATCATGACTAGAGTCTTAGCAAGTTTATCATCTAAAGTAGCCTAAAGAAGAAAAGCATTGAGCAACTGATGAATTTTGAGAATGTGCAAACCTTCTTTCGCAAGTTGAGAAGACAATGATTTGTTTTTCTTCTTATCTGCCTCTTCATCCAAGACAACTGCTTTTGTATCTCCCAAAGCTGCAAACAATTTCATGCAGGAGTGTCAACACTATTACATCACTTGTGTATATGAGCTGATATGCTAATTATTGGTATTGGATCTGCATCGGAGCACTGTTTGGGTTTTCACTCCTCTTCAACAAGGCAAAGAGTAGTGATAATAACTACTATTTTCATGATATTAGGAAATGAAGAGTCAAGGACTAGAGGAAGACCGTCTCCAATTGTTGAGAGATGTCAACGGCGCTTTCAGACCCGGGGTTCTCACAGCACTGGTTGGGGTTAGTGGTGCCGGAAAGACAACCCTCATGGATGTGCTAGCCCGAAGGAAGACAGGTAGTTACATAGAAGGAAGTATTAGCATCTCTGAATACCCTAAAAACCAATCTACGTTTGCTCGGGTCAGCAGTTACTCTGAAATGAATGACATTCACTCACCTAATGTCACTGTCTACGAATCCCTCCTATACTCAGCCTGGCTTCATCTTTCTTCCGACATTAAGACTAAAACCCACAAGGTAGGGAATATTTGTCTCTCGAGACGCCCCACTTTTGCTAGGGCCTAGTTCACATTCTCTCGTGGAAAAACTTAAATCAGATGGTTTAGTAATCTTTCTATTTTGGTTTTGTGCTTCTAATTTCGTAACAGATGTTTGTGGAAGAAGTTATGGAGTTAGTCAAGCTCAACTCGATCAGGGACACCCTTGTTGGGCTTCCTGCTGTTGATGGCCTTTCAACTGAGCAAAGAAAGAGGCTGACAATAGCTGTAGAGTTGGTGGCTAATCCATCTATCTTCATGGATGAACCAACCTCTGGCCTTGATGCTAGAGCAGCTGCCATTGTGATGCATACAGTGAGGAACACAGTAGATACAGGGAGGACTGTTGTTTGCACGATTCACCAGCCGAGCGTCGGCATTTTTGAGGCATTTGATGAGCTTTGGTCACTAATCCTTCGATGTTATTATCTTTGTTGTTTGAAATGCCTTGCTCTTGAGTAATTGACTCAGAAATGTTCCTATTGCAGTTGCTATTGATGAAAAGAGGCGGGCGGGTCATTTATTGGACCTCTTGGTCTCCATTCCCACAAGCTCATAGAATATTTTGAGGTGAGCTTTTTCTGTTTCCTAAATACCTAGCGTCTACCTGGTCGCCTCTTTCCCTCAGAATCTTCAGGTAATTCTTGAATTCTGGTAAATATGTGTATTACACCAGGCTGTCCCAGGGGTTCCGAAGATCAGGAATGGTTACAATCCAGCCACGTGGATGCTGGAAGTGAGTGCTCCGGCAGTCGAGGCTCAGCTCCATAACAACCTCGAGACTGCAAAAGCATTCTTCCAACCGTGGCCTCATTAATTCTCGGATCCAAGTTAGGCTGCAGCTCGCATGATGGCGATCAGGTTTCAATAATGCATTACCTGCGTATCATGAAGGACAACTGATTGGTGAAAGAATAAATAGATTTTACCTTGCTCCATCTTTTGTCGAGGAATTCATTTATCACTATAGCATTTTGCCCATACATCACAGGAGAAATGTAATATCCCCATATCATCCATGGCTTGATGTCGTCTGTAAATGCAAGGAAGAATAACATGTCCCCATTAAATTAAACATTAACGTAGGCACAAAAAAACTGGTAGACTCAATTTAACGGCACCCAAGAATCTATGAGCAGCCCGGAAACAAATGCTTTAGTCAACAAATAGACATGGTTGGCAAAAGTATGAGGTGAGTTGTACTTACTTTTGGCAATAATAAATCCTCCAAGAACGAAAATCAGTAGCAAAGTGAAGAGTCCCAGGTTATTTGCAACAACCAGAGTTCGCCCAAGTGCAGCAATGAGCCAAAAGAATGTCAAGAATTGCTTGAAGAACCTGATAAGAGTAAGATTGATTAGTTTCCTAGACTTTTCCTTCTTATAAAGCACAGTGCGCAAATATTATGAGTAAATACCCCGAGAAACATTAGCTTCAGATATCTATGGAAAACCCAATAGCAAATTCTCACGTACCTGCTGGCAGCAGGAGCGAAACCGATGGTGTAGTATGTTAAGATGATCCATATCCCTGATTCCATGAATGACAATGGAATTCGGAGTACCCAAATAGGCAAGCCGAAAGCCCAAGCGGGGTAAAACAAGAAATCTCTCTGCTTATAGAACACAGGAAGCCTGAAAACGGTCATTGCAAGTTCTGCCATTCCATTGAACATGACATTGATCAAGCTGAAGAAAAGTACTCCAAAAAATTTCCCTCCATCTTCCAGAGTCCCTACTGGTATCTCAGTCCTACAGAACACTGTCATTGTAATAAACGACATGATAGTGACCTGGGTGGTCTTGAATATGTAAACAAAGGAGTTTCGCTTCATTAGTAGCCATTCTCTAGCAAAGCATGCCTTGAACAGCTCCATATTTGAAATCCCATATTTCTCTTTGACTAGTGCAGCTGGGTGAGTTCTAGATTTGTCATAAGGAACACTAAGATCGGATGAGAGCTGTTGGCCAATGTGAAAAGATTTGAACCCATGCACGAAATCATCTACAGAAACATATCGGTAAGGTTGGTTATTCTTGAACCAATATTGTTCTTGAACTTTTTTAGATGTCACTTCTTGCAAGAAGTAGGCAACTCCTTTCCTTTCAGGGCACTTGAATCCCATGTCCTCAAGAAACTTGAGAACGTTCTCTCGTGGACCTTGGTAGACGACTTGACCCTCCGAGAGAAGGATAATGTCATCGAAGAGATCGTAAGTCTCGGGTGCTGGCTGAAGCAGTGAGATGATCATGGTGACATCCATTATATGAACCATCTGCCTCATGATTTGCAAATTTGAAAAGCAGTGGAACTGTCCAACCCTGTGGATATTTCATCCATGAAAAGAGCCTTTGCTGGTCCTACTAACATCTCTCCTGCAACAGGTCAAACAAGAAGACTTTAGTATGGAGAATGGTGCAATGAGGAGCACGAGCAATGTAACACTAGCAGAATCCCAAATTTTAGCAGTTGTCATATCATAAGCTAATATGAACCTCAAAGTTTATTAATCACCAACTTAAATTAACAAGTCCTAAAGAAACTTGACAAATGGAGAACTATTCTATAAAATGGAGCAGAAGCTCCAAGGACATACGGGTCGTAACATGCTTTTTCTGTCCACCTGAAATGCCCCTTTGCATCTCATCTCCAACCATAATGTCTGCACATATGTCCAATCCAAGAATCTGCAATGTGTAACTTGGGAGGTTGGTTTCCATGAAGCAACTCCTACCAAGGAATCAACTATAAAAAGAGACTTGAGGAAACCAACCTTGAGTACATAATCAGTGACCAAGCTTGTCTCTTGACCCGACACAGCTGTGGCCCTCATAAAAGCATCGATTTCGGGATCCAGTTTGATTCTGGCTTCCCTCTCTCGCCTGGAGAGTTCTGCAAGCATCTCATACCTTGTCCCTACACCCAAACAGCGACCCGAGAAGTCCAACGTCTCTCTAACTGTCATTTCTCCATAGTGAAGATCATGTTGGCTGATATAAGCACATGTCCTCCGAGGAACAAACTCATTTAGCTCGTGACCACAGTAGGTGATTCTTCCAGTTACCTGTCAAAAGTTTAAACAAATGGATGTCACAAAAGCATAATATTTGTTGGAATCCTACACTAATTATACGGGACAGAAATCAGGATTGGCACCCTCAGATCGCTGTCAAGTTTCCCCGGCAGTGGCCGGCAACAATTTTGTCTTCCCTGCTCCGGGTGGACCCAAAAGTAGGGTCATCCTGAAATTAGCAGCATCAATTGAGGATTGATCCGCATTGAAATTCAAACATGACAAAAGAATGAGCCAAAACATAAAATACTTTGCCTAAAGACAGAATGAGAAAAGAATACAGAATTTGGTATTCTAGTTAGTGCAAACTTGAGGCATATTCGACAAGTTAATGTCCCCATGATACCATTTAAAATGTTTTGCTTTTCCAATTGTCAGTTCAATGCGTCCAAAAAGGACTCTGTAATGCTGGTAAATGCATGAAAATACCTTGAAGGCCTGACTAATCCGTTCACATCCTTAAGTATCTGGATTTTTCTCTTCTTTGATGGGGCTAGGCGAATAAGTCCAAGAACACTCTGTTGCTACACACAGGAAGGGAAAGAGTAATCAATAAATTCAAATATTTCTAGTCGGATGATGACTACAGCAGTAATCCAGGCAAACGAAATAGTCAGGTCAGTCCGAAAGTGAAAACTCATCCAATTCGAAAGTAAAAACTCATCCTAGAGATGCTAAACTATCAGGAACAAATACGCAAGGTTAACTTCATATATTCCAGAAACCATCTGTATACAAAATCATTGCCAGCTCCAACAGCTACCACCAGATCATGAATTCACATAATTTGAACTTGAAAATTGATTAAACAGATTACCTCTATTGTGTTCAGAGTGGCATTGAGAAGGGTAGGGAGGGCTCTGCTTCCGATGTACGCATCTCCTTCCACAGATAAATGCTCATACCGGATTTCGATCTTCGGAATTTCCATCCCGACCCTGCACTCGATACCAACCCCCCCCAAAAAAAAAAAAAAAAAAAAAAAAAGAAAAGGAAAAAGAAAATCAATGCCAGAACAAAAAGAACAACATTAAATAAATTTTATATATGATCAACCCGAAAAAACAATTCGCTGACCTATCAGTCCTGTCTCTCAGTCTCCTCAGGAACTCCTCATTGTCTTCTTCTGCAACCTTAAGTACGCTCTCCATCAACTGCTTCTTGTCCTGAATTCCGAGGTTAGTCACCTCCACTTCATGCTGGACCCCCTTCCCAGTGTCGAGTACTTCCTTCAGCATGCCTTTTCAGAGGCAGTCATACGTCGGAAGCCGCTCAGTGGCCGGCCACCAGAGCTCCTCCTCATCGTCCTGCCTCCAGCTCTGTGCGAACACTTCCCGCACGGCGTTACTCGCCTCCCAGAGTCTCGTGGAGGCCCAGCTCTGCTGGTTGCTCATGGATCTAGCCAGATCATCCCCTGCTAGAGCCGACGCCATTGATATTCCCGGCTGATTTCATCAGTCAAATGCCAACGCCAACCTATATCAAAACCGAAAGCTACAGTTCATTGAAGCTTGACAGCCTGCACTCCAGGAGTCTTCCCTTTTTCAAAACAAAAAAACAAAACCGAACTCGTCCCTTTCGTTCTTAAAAAGGAAGTATACGACGCGGTCTAAAGGGATTGGATGATTCTTGCCATTTTTGGGGGAAATATGATAAAAAGCTCTGCCATGGGTGGAACAATGACTTGATCCTCGGTTTCCTGTCGTTCTCACTGAGCATTTTTGGGAGGGGAGTCGTGGTTCCGCTTCCGGGTGATAATTTCCGGTAGGCGACGTGGCTTGACTAAACGTTGATTCTGTCGAGAATGATTTATAATAGTCACTAATTTAATTCCTCCCATTTAAATTATTTTTGGCACAGTTCAATTTGGCGCTGAGATCAGCTTTGTTTCGGTAAACTGTATTACTGGTAAAGGAGGTAATGAGGCAACTTTTGCTCATGTTATTGGCCTTTGGCTTTTGGAAAATATGTTAAATAATCTCCTGAACTAAGATTATAGATGAATTTTCATCTTAATTTGAGTTTCCATGTTTGTCATTGTCCAGCGATCCCCTGTGGGCATGGGAGCTGCATTGTAGGTAAATGAAAAAATATTAACTTTTATTCGAGTGAAGTTTTTCTATTTGTCATTTATCATTTGCACGTAATCTTTAATCCATATTTTTGAACCCAGTTAAGTTTGATTTCGCACTTCCCTCAAATGCGCTCAAATAACCTAACAAATTATCGTATTCACGTACACGGTTGGATGCTCCTACTGTTCTATGTTCATATTCTTATTGGATATCCAAAAATAATGCTTAAGATAAGAAAATGACTTACCAAAATTGAGTTCCTTGGTAATATCAATAGACTTTTATTTAATGGTTGAATGTTCAGATAAATTTCGGATATAAAACTTATATAATCCCTTCTAATATGTATTACCTCAAGATTTATAAGAACGATATTAACCCCGAATGATCTTGAAATGTTTCTAATACATCATTGTCGTTGAATTGTTGAATTTGGCAAATCTTACCGAATATAATCTCACCACATGATGCCACAATCATAGTCTCACCACAACAAAGATAGCCTCCACGTGGCGAAAGTTTGGTTCGCCACAACATACATCTATATCCATGCTTAGTCGCCAACCTAAAGTGCATGGCAAACCTTGTAATAAATCACTGCCCTGGTATACACGGGTTGAACCAAACGAGTTAATGCCAAGGCACTCTCAATCGTTAACTCTTAAAGCATTCCATGGACTCCCAGCCTTGAAGAATCTACAAATAGTTAACTTCAAATGACCCTATCAGCAACAAAATAATTGGGCTATGTCACAAATTATAACTTGAATCTGCACACTAAAGCCTCTAATCTAGCTGGAGTCTAAAACCAGCATGAATCTAATATAATATTAGCTAGTCCCGATTGAGAATGCAAACCAGACTCATAGACTTGAGCAGAGGGCCAGGGGATGCCATTCATCATGCCACATAAAAGATAGATCTTCTATCTCCAATAACATGCTTGATGAAAAGCCAAGAATCATTTCTAGACTAATTAATAATTTGGGATAAGTGCATTAAAAGTTCTAAAATTTGCTATGAAAGTGTAATTGAGTCCTAATACTTTCAAATAGTGTAATAAGATCCTAAAACTTGAGTGAACATGAAGTCAATATTTGTAATTTTGTTTGCACCAAAAATTAACCCAACTCTTTGTAGTCAACATGAAGTCAATTTGAGTGGATGTAGAGGTGACAACAAATGTGGTGATTGGTAAGTTATCAATGATGAAGCAACCACTGATGACCATAAGCAATATTATCAATAACTAGAATATGTGACCGTCAATATACAGCTTCGACTTCGATACAAGGAAACAAACAAAGGAGACAAAATGAAGATGTCGATTGTAGAGGAATTATGGATTGGTGGTTGAGCCATGTGACACTTAAGTTGTCACATATGCATAAGGGTGATATGCAATTATGGAGCCTAAAATTGGGAAATTGCAGTTGTAACCATAGGTAGAATATTAATTGCTTATAGTATAAAAGGTAGGGTGTAATTACTATGAGTGGATGACCATCACCAACGAGCATAAATTCCTCGTGTGCTCTTTTAGTTTATCAATATTAATTCGTTTTAGATTCCTATCCTTTGCAATCTTTTATATCTAAATTTATCGTTCTTCATCCTTAATACATAATTCACTTCCTAATCGAATCACCATTGAACCCATTTTACAAAAAAACCAAATTCAACCTTTGATGAATTTTTTTTCACTATTTTAGTCAACACTCATTTCTAGAGAAACAATTTTGGGGAAAATAGAGAGAAGATGAAAATAAGTACAGACTTATAACAACTAAAAAGGATTTTACACGCTTCACTTGATGTTTACTGCCATACTTCATGGGTAAATATTCTTTTTTTCTTATGCCATACCTTTTACAATTCTAAACTAGAGAGTGAATCACCCACTCAACACTACTTTGATCTTGCCATGGAAATAAATAGCTCGCAATCATTAAAAATAAAATCAAAATTGCAAATACATAAATAAAAAAGGGAAATCCCAAACTAAATGTCTATAAACCCGTGGATTGCATGCTGAACACCCAAAAACCTCGCGACTCCTCCTGGACCCAAATTCCCCATCCAATTTCTTCTTTCACTCCTCTTTTCCCACTAATTTGTGGTAGGGGTAAGGGTAACAACCTAGTAAATAATTTACTTTACAAAGATATCTTATAAATCGTCATTCGTCTTCGGAAAATAATGAGAAAATGACTTACAAAAAATTGATTTCCTCACTAATATCAATAAACTTTTATTTAGTGCTTAATTTTTTTTATATATATGAACTCATGAATCTCCGATTTTCGATATGAACTCATGAATCTCCAAGTAATAATACCTAGTTGTAGTTTCATCCCGTCAATTTTGTTCCCCTTTGCAAATTAAAAAATTGGAAAATGTTTGGGTGAATTTCATATGTGAAAATTGTCGATCCAACATAATAGTTTGTTTTTTTTTTTTTTTTTTTTGGTAAAAGTAAGTAATATAATAGTTTGTTTTTATATCGTAATTTTTATGATTTAGTTTTCAAATTGTATCGATCATAGCATGCTTTAGATGGTTCAAACTAGGAACGGAATTGAAGAAGAGTATTTATTTTAGATAAGAACATTTCTAGCACCCATATAATTGGCTGGACGTGTAAATTTGCTTGACGATTGAAAGTGTTAATCGCTCCTTTTTCACCACATTTTATAGCCTGCTGCCATTTTCACACCTGTTTTACCTATATATATAATTTTTACATTAAATAGTCAAATTAGCCTTCAACTTCATTAAGTAAGTATTAGTATTTCGTAACACCATTTTTTAGACAAATTACTTTTATATGAATTGTTAGCTTCCTATCTCCTTTCTATACAAAATTTAAATTTTCTATTCTTTCTTGAACTTGACCCCGAAGAAAACAATTCATTTTTTTTCCTCCAAAACAGCAAAAGCAAAACCGAATTTGTATGCAAGTAGAAACCCAATTCAAGAATTTAGTTTACTTGTTCATTCCAACATTTAAACCTAGAAATTAGATGTCATATTTGTTTTTTTTTTTTTTTTTATCATATTTGTTCACGATCACAAACTCAAAATTCCCGACATGAAACATAATACAGATATCATATTTGTTAGCTTCCTATCTCCATGCAATACAAACCACATCTTTTCAATCTTCTTCCTCTTGCAAAGCCAGAAAGGATAATTCTCTCAACTCGTGCCTCCCCTTGCAAACTGAGAGTTCCCACAAATTACGTTATTTTTGTTAGGCTTCTCTTATAATTTTAAACATTTATCTTTGCATTTCCGAACTGAACCTTTCTCGTAATTCATGCAAAAAAAAAAAAAAATCATTGCGATGAGTCATCAATGGATCCAGAAAACAAAAGGGATGATATCCATCTAACAAGAAAGATTGCAGATTATCCTAATTGAGTAGCAATGCCAAAATTAGGAATACGAGATCAATTCAAATTTTCATTTCATTACATGAAAAGGCTGTTGGATCTTTTGTGCATTAAAACATGATATTTCACAATTTGCACGTTTCAACTAGTCATAGATTTCTTATAGACATTTCGTTCAATTACATTGTATGTAGTTTGTTAGAAAATACATATAATTCTTTAATGCGGAAATTCATAATAAAATGGTGATCTTCATGATTTTTCACAAATAGATGAAAACGTACTTTTATTCATAGCGTTACCCTTAATAATAATCGTTGTGGAAAACTGATGAACTTGAACCAAAATCCGATTTCTCTCCCTTAACCCACTATTTTTTAATATATTCTATCGATGGAGGAGAGAATATCAATTCTTTTATGTTATTATTGTCCATCGTAGGCGAGAGGACCGGACTCTATTTATACGTTCTTTCAATAGGTGCCTTCCATCAAAGCGTCTTTTCAACTTTCATAAAAGTCATACCTCTTCGTTTTATTAGAATCGTAATTTCTCATAACCAATATTTATTTATTTTATAGCATTTAAAAAATTATTAAACCATATAATAAATCATATCATGTGGGCCACAATAATTCTTACATAGTTACCCCAGAAATTCAAGAAAACACAACCGCATAAGGAAGAAAAAACCTGTGAGAACGTTGCACAACACTATCATTTCTCAGACCCGTGAAAAATTATTGTAGAAAACGAGAGGATTCCTTTCGTTTCTATTCAAAACAGTTTAATGCAAACTCGCGCAAAGTGCAACATATACAAATCAGAGACGGCCGAGAAAATCAGTCTTGCCGCCCATTCCATACACAATCGCCGTGAAGATTGATGGTTCACTGAGATCACAAGAAGCCACTAAAGCAACAAAAGATTGCCCAGAACTTCGATTCTACCCGGAGGACGAAGTTCGTCTCCAGCGTTCGCTTCACCAGATCGGAGAACTTCTAGCGGAACCCCGAGTTCTGTCTATTTGGACAGTACAAAAATTTCTAAGCCGCTAATAAGGCATCAAAAGTGAACACATAGTGTTGATCTGTTTTCACCTTCTGTGCCTCAATTGCTCTATTGACTGTTCATTTCAACCAAACATTGTCTCATTTTAGCTTACTCCAAAGATATTCATAGGATTTCTAGTCAATTAAGATGGTGTAAAAATTTGGTTTTTGCCTAAAATCTCCTTAATATTTTAGATTAATGTCACAAAAAACTCCAAATTAGTACACATATTACAAATTTAGCTCAAAGTAATTTTTTTACAATAAAACCCCAAACCGGTACATCTGTGACAAATTTATCTCAAATTAACATTTGTGAAATTTTTCCTCTTTGCTAATTTCCGTTAAATTGGATCAATGTCGCGAAAAATCATAGCCAATACACTTGTGATAAGTGGAGTATAAATACCCAAACCGGTATACCTGTCAACTATCATATATTATTAAACTCAACAATTGGATGAAAAAATTTAATGAAAATTAACGGATATAAATTTATCACACATATTCCAGTTTAGGGTTTTTTCATGGCATTAACCCTATTTTTAGTTTTTACCAGCTAGCGATTTGCTTCTACTTGGTAGATTGCATACGCCCCTTGCTTTCCATGGATGATTAAGGGCCAGAATTTAGAGCTTGAAGAAGATGCATTCAGATATTCTGTACATGCTTGGAGTGAGACTTTTTGTTATGCAGCGGCTGATTCAGCCCGGGTTTCTGACCGGAAAGCTTTGCACTCGGCACCGTGGCAAGCGAACACCTATGCCGGTATCGCTGAAAGTTGTGATCTGAAACCCTAAGTCGACCCAGATTTCCTCTACAAATCCAATTCTTGGCGTGACTTTTTGCGATTTGGATTTCTGATAATTTCGTGAGTTCTCTCTCTTGACCTATTCTTTCTACGAGGCAATTGCCGGAGAAGATGGCTTTGGGTGCATTGCTGCTTGAGGGTGATGATCATGAGTTCTGGGCGGCATTGGGACGTTTATCTGATAATTATGCGCGGAAACGACAATGATTGGTCAGAGCATTCCACTTAGATGCATCTCTGGCTGTTGCTTGGTAGGTTACATGGTATCTACTAGCCGATGCTTCCGTTTTAGCATCTTTGTGAATAGTTATTATCTAGCTCTTCTTTTCGATATCGTGAATACTGTAGATGGTTCGTTGCTCGTTTGATTGATTAGCTGCTAAAAGAGAACTAATTTTGAAACTTGGGTCGTCTTGAATGTGGTGAGCACCGAAAATTTGCTTTTAAGCGTTACTTGTCAGTGTCCCGACATTTAATTGATTTGCTATATCTTGTTGTGTTTTCTCCGAACCATCTGTTGGAAGATATGCGTGAGTTATACAAACCTTGAGATTTAGATTGATATGTTAGATCAATCAATATCGGTCTAATATTGGAATTAATTTTGTAATATACTTTATTTCCTTTTCTTGTACATGTCTAATGCTATAATTATAAACATGTACATCGAATGAATATGGAAAAGAAAATACATAACATATTGTCTCATTCTTCCTTCCCTTCCTTGCTTTCTTTCACCGTTGTTCTGAGAGTTAAATTAGTCATAAATTAATATCAAAAGCAGAATTTCTACCAGAGCTCCAAGAAAACATGATTGTTGAACAAAGCATTTATATGTGCAAAATTAATCAGATTGAAATAACCTCATATAATTTATTGCTCTTTTAGTCTTGTATTTAACACGAGTGCATATATTTGATTTAATTACCTAATTTGATATTATTTAATTTCATTTTATCGAATTCACAATACAAACCCGATATCATTCCACAAAGTTGAAGATAAATGGTGAGAATTTAAGCAAGTGTTCACAAATTTAAGTCCCTATGATAATGATAATAATAATAAAATCGAATAGTTGTTTGAGGAAATAAACTAAAGCCTGATCACCGGATACTATTAATTTCTCATCACACATGAATTTATTATCTAGAGGTATTTTTAGCAAGATAATTGGCCAAATTCTAATAGTCATCGACACTTTATGACTTAACGACAATTAAGTATCCCCTTCCTCACTTGAATCAATTTTTGTTATTAAGTACAATTTGTCAAAATTACTTTAAAAAGGGGCCGGGCCCACAAAGAATCGAACGGAGCCCAGTCTGTAACTCCAAGTTTGAGTCATGGAAAGACGGCCACCGTCGTAACAGTTTCCGCCACCGCCATAGCCCGTTCCTCGTTGAGAGAAGAAGGAGAAATGGGAGAAAGATCCCGCCGGATTTGGACCGCCGTTCCCCGCAGCCGTCCTCCGGTGAGCATGTTTCGCCGGCCGCCGCCGATCTGGCCGGATCACGACCATTTCAAGAATGCTGGTTCCGAGGTCCAGGGATCGGCCGACTAACGTCCGGATCATGCTTCCGATGAGCGTCCGGTGCGACGCCTGCGGGAACCGCATCGACAAGGGGTCGGAGTTCAGTTCCACGAAGGAGGCGGTCGCCGGCGAGGTCGGTTTGCGCACCTTCGATTCTGTCTTCGTGTATGTCGGAGCTTGCCTTTGTTTAAATTCCGGGCGCGTTCTCTTTTGTTTTCCGCAAGCAGGCGTATTTGGGGATCCCCGGAATTCAGACTTTTCTTCGAATTGAGCGATTGCTCTGCCGAGCTCGCGATCAAGACCGATCGGCGGAACTCCGATTGCATCGTGGAGTCGGGGGTGGTCCGGGTGGAGGGTTCGAAGGGCCCGACGTTCCGGAGCTTACGGATGATTCGGAGAAGATGCATTGTCAACTGAGCGGGTGCGAGGGATAGGTTTCTTGAAGCTTGTTTCTGTTTCGTTTAATGTTCAGGCCACTTCGATTGGTTTCGACGTATTGCATATGGAAAACGGGCTGTTCATATGCATCGTTTGCATCTTTTGCATGAGTGAATAATGGGAATTGTGTTCGATCGCACACGCTGTGCAAGTGCTTCTTTTTTGTTATTTTTGGGATAGCGATTTAGGGTAGAAGTCATGCTTGCCGTGTTGCAGATGCATTCTTACCTCACATTTTGACATTACTGTTGAGGGATAAACTTTAGGTGTCCCTGGTCTAAAGAACGATGTGGTAATGTGCGACGGAAACACAGCAGGCAAATATTTTCTTTGTGAGGCGATCATTTGCAATCTATATGTTGCTTGTCATGGTCACCGAATGGTAAACACATGACAACATCTTGTTTGGACAGGCAGGTTTTAATTTGGGATGTTTGATTAGAAGCAGGACATCGACAGCCAGAAATTTGATGACAGGATATGTTGCTTGTCATAAGAGCCCATTCGCAATGCCTTGGCTGTCGTTGATACTGCGGGCAGGTTGTGGTGTGTGGGAATCTGCTATTCCTTCTATAATGAAGTCTCCAAGTGAAGGAATTCTAAATTCACGATCAAACAACAGTAATAGGTTTGCTTTTATTTTATGAGAAGGACGCAGAGCCTAGTGCTGCTGGGAACATAAGTGATCCTGGTGAAGATAGTTTTGGTATATCTGGGTCGCCTTGCAGAAAGAAGTTAAGAAAGCGGTCCTCTTATGATGAACAGTGAGAGGAAGACGACAGTGACGATTTAAGCTTCTCACCATAGCTCAAATCTCAAAATGGACATCGCGATAAAAAAGCATCAGATAATGGTCATGAGGATCTAGGAAGCATAATGTCATCTGCTAGATCCAGGATGCAGGATGCTTTACAGCCTGGTAGCACTACTGTGTAGCCACGGAAAAGGCAGTTCTTATGCTGTAATATGATAGGAGGTATAACTACAGTCAAGTAAGAGGGGTACTCCCACATACAAGTGATGCTCTCTTTAATTTATGTGCACTCTTTCTTTTCCACACGATGGATGGCTGTCTAATTATGAACACATCTCGGATATTCCATGTTGCACTGACTATTTTTGCTGCAGACAGATTTTCATGATACTGGGATAGGTCCACGAGTCCCATCAAATGACAGATCACTCTGGTTTCTCTATGGCATCCATAAATGAGAATGGTAGTGTCTTTGGAAATTTCTGCAACTCTGAGAAAATCTTACGCACCCTCATGTATCGCCTGTATATTCACTGAGGGTGTCTTGCAGGTTTGTCTCACAGAAATATTGATGAAGTTTCTGCATTCCACCTTGGGAATGGTCGTCCTATACGATTCATATCATCTTTTTTTATTACTGTCCATGCTTATCTTGGAATCTTAAATCAACTAGTACTCATCAACAAGAATCTAGAAGCATTTCTCTCCCATTTTATGGGTAGTAATTAATATCCTATGTTTCACCATAATGAGTGGGGCCACATATCAAGTTACTGGGGTAGGGTTACCATTGGTGAATAGATGCTTTAACTAACAGAACATAATGGAGAAGGTGCAGTGACAGCAATTCTTGCCTTCATTTGTCTCTGTGCATGTTCATGCTAGCTGAGCCAATCCATTCAAGATCTGCACTCAATCTCTGATTCTCTGCCCTGTATTATAGAAGCACATGGTCTCGCTTGATGGGCCTGTGGTCACTGCAGCAGGCTTCAAGAATGAACTTTTGCAGTCGTCACTCGTGCTTCTGATGGTCTTACTTCTGGTGATCAGGTACTGAATCCTCATGTTTGTGCCTCAATAAATTCACCATTTCTACTCAATGGTGCTTGATAGTTGATTATGCACAAGCTAGTATTAATCTGTTAACTTCATTTCAATTTTCAATGAGTTGTGGAAAGCAGCAAGAAATCAAAACCGACTCTTCACCGCAAGATGCTCGGCATTAATGTGGTTTAACTCCAGTGAAGAAGGGCTGTTGAGTTTTTATGACTCAAAGGTACAGTTGGATTTTAGCCATTTTTTTTTCCTTCTTGTGAAACATCTGGGGAAAAAAAAAATTAGTCGACAGAAAGTTAATTTGCTTTTCTAGATTACTGAAGCGGCATAAAACCTTGGTTTGTGATGTAAATATTTTCCCCATGTGTTTGGTTCATGCTGATATCGCCAAGCTTTCTGTGCCACCAAGCTTTCTGTGCCAAAGATCGTTCTCATGGCTGAAATATAGGGTACACAGCTGACAACTGTCTGTGTGTGTGTGTGTGTGTGTGTGAGAGAGAGAGAGAGAGAGAGAGAGGTCTGATCTTGACTCAAAGTACTCTGGGTCAAACATGCTCCAAAGAATAGTGCAATTTATAACTAAAAAATGGCACAACTGAACAGAAGCAACATTCTGATGATCAACGAAGCATTGGAAAGCATGTCATTTCAATCATTCAAACTAAGTCAAAGAGTACTCTTGAGCATTGGAAATCATGTCATTTCAATCATACAAAATGTTGTGCTCTTGAGCTTATCGACGGTCATATGTTACCAGCAGTTACAGAATCCAAGCATAAAAAGTTCGACTAAAAATTCCTTTAGAAGCTTATATGAAAGATTTGAATTTTTCAAAATCAAAACTTGTGAAGACCATTCCAAATTTCGCTTCAAGCTGAAATGATTCTTCACACATAATATAATATAAGCTAGGCCGGTTCAAAATTGGACTTTAACCAAATGGAATAAGGAAAAACTTAATCTAACAATTGCTTGTCCATTACGAGTCCTAAACTCACATCTATAGTAAGCCTTGAGTTTTGAGAAGCCCTAACACGGCAGTTGCAATGAGATTTGGGAAGATAACTGATCGGAAGAGCTCGTTTGAATAAGGGTTTTTGACCTCCACATCTCCCGCGCCATCATTGACATTGACCTTGAGATGACAGTCTATTCAAGACGTTAGTAAAAGATTTGTGTGTATAATACGAGAGAAAACCTAGGGATTGGGCGGAGTGGATTGACAATTGGACGGTGGTGACAGAGAACCCATTAAATTGGAATTGGAACAGACATCATATCGTAAATTTTTCGACTGAAATTCATTTCGCTGAGCAAGATTTTATATATATACATGGTGGCTAATTGATAGGATACCTTGTAAAAATGATTAAAAAATAAAATATGCTCATCAGGCTTGTGTAGTCAATTTTCTCTCCTTGTCTCTATATAAGTTATGATCTTCCAAGAGTGGTTGGTTCTAAGAAATTGAAAAAAAAAAAAAATTGACAGTTCTAAATACTCATTGCGCCATTTCATTTGCATGATTAAACAATTTTTTTTTTTTTTTGAAATATTAACGTGCAGGAATGACAAATGAGTCGTGATGGACCGCTTGAGCCCAGTAAATGGGCCTATTTTTCAGCCCATTTAGGGAGTAAAAGACAAGGGTGTGGCATTGCTCAGTAGGATGTGGGCCCACCGAAAGGCCTTTCTTCTGAGGGCCTAGCGAGGATGGCTCTCGACATAGCCACATCAGCCGTCGCGACTGTCATCGTCTTCCTCGTCCGTCTCTGCGCCAACGCGTTCCGATGGAGCCAGCACCCTCCAGCTCTCACTCTTCGCCGGAGACACCAACCTCCTCCGTACTGTGCGGTATGTCTGCACGATGTTGCTGCTGGTGAGAGCTTCCAGAATCTGCGGGGATGCGGCCACTGCTTCCACGCCGAGTGCATCGACCTGTGGTTGCAGCGCTGCTCCACGTGTCCTCTCTGTCGAAGCCGCGTCGCCGGGATCACTCCTCCGCATCACGAGGCCGGACATGGGCGGAGCAATGGCGTGATCCTCGGTTTCCTATCGTTCTCGCAGACCATTTTTGGGAAGGGATTTGTGGTTCCGGTGAGAATTCTTGGTAGGCGGCGTGGCTTGACTAAACGTTGCTTCCGTCGAAAATGATTTATAATTGTCACTAATTTAATTTCTCCCATTTAAATTATTTTTGGCACGGTTCAATTTGGCACTGAGATCCGCTTTGTTTCGGTAAACTGTATTACTGGTAAAAGGAGGTAATGAGGCAACTTTTGCTCATGTTATTGGCCTTTGGCTTTTGGAAAATATGTTATATAGGGCCTGCATGTTTTCGTTCTCTTTTTTTTTTTTTTTGTTTATGAACAGAAATTTTATTTTTTTATTCCTGATAACAAAAAAAAATAAAAATAAATGCGTTTGTTTGCGTTTTTGTTCAAATTTGTTAAACACAAAAAGAACATAAATGAGAAAAAAAAATTATTTCTTGCTCTAGAAACACTTTTGAAGAAACACTTCTCTCTTCTAATTTCTTCTTCTTTTCTTCTTCTTTTTTTTTTCGTTGGTCGCCGGCCTCAGCTATGGCCAGCGACCGGCCGTCGAGGGCCGGCAACGCGAGGGTCGGCGACCTCGCCGGAGGGCCGGCCCGGAGGCCGATTCTCGCCATGGTCGGCGACCTCGCCCGGGATTTCGGCGTCGCCTCGCCGTGGCCGGGCGAGGCCGAGCCTCGCCGTGGCTAGGGAGGCTACCGGCCAAAAGAAAAAAATAAAAAGAAAAGAAAAAGGAAAAATAAAATAGAAATATTAAAAAATTAAAAAAAAAAAAAAAAAGAATATAATTTACCAAACGTGTTTCTATGCATTTTTTATTTCTAAACAAATTTACCAAACACATCTTTCTGATCAAAAATTGTTCCTCGGAACAAAACATTTTTTTATTTTTGTTCCCTAAACAATTTTTCAAATGAAACGTTACCAAACGCGCCCTTAGTCTAGGATTTCCCTTTTTTATTTATGTATTTGCAATTTTGATTTTATTTTTAATGATTGCGAGCTATTTATTTCCATGGCAAGATCAAAGTAGTGTTGAGTGGGTGATTCACTCGCTAGTTTAGAATTGTAAAAGGTATGGCATAAGAAAAAAAGAATATTTACCCATGAAGTATGGCAATAAACATCAAGTGAAGCGTGTAAAATCCTTTTTAGTTGTTATAAGTCTTACTTATTTTCTTCTTCTCTTTATTTTTCCCCAAAATTGTTTCTCTAGAAATGAGTGTTGACTGAAATAGTGAAAAAAATTTCATCAAAGGTTGATCTTTGGTTTTTTCGTAAAATGGGTTCAATGGTGATTCGATTAGGAATCGAATTATGTAATAAGGATGAAGAACGATAAATTTAGATATAAAAGATTGCAAAGGATAGGAATCTGAAATGAATTAATAATGATAAACTAAAAGAGCACACGAGGAAATTGTGCTTGTTGGTGATGGCCATCTCACTCATAGTAATTACATCCTACCTTTTATAGTATGAGCAATTAATATTCTACCTATGGTTACAACTGCAATTTCACAATTTTAGGCTTCATGGTTGCATATCACCCTTATGCATATGTGACAACTTAAGTGTCACATGGCTCAAGTGTCACATGGCTCAACCATCAATCCATAATTCCTCTACAATCGACATATTCATTTTGTCTCCTTTCTTTGTTTCCTTGAATTATAAATTGCACTATTGTTTGGAGCATGTTTGACCCAGATTATTTTTGAGTCAAGATCAGACCTCTCTCTCTCCCTCTCTCAGATCAGACCTCTCTCTCTGTCTCTCTCTCTTAGTTGTCAGCTGTGTATGCTATATTTCAGCCATGAGAATGATCTTTGGCATAGAAAGCTTGGCAATATCAGCATGAAACAAACACGGCGGAAAATGTTTACATCACAAACCAAGGTTTTATGCTGCTTCAGTAATCTAGGAAAAAGCACATTAACTTTCTGTCAACTCAACTAATTTTTTTCCCCTGATGTTACACAAGCAGGAAAAAAAACAACATGGCTAAAATCCAACTATACCTTTGACTCATAGAACTCTCTCTCTCTCTCTCTCTCTCTCTCTCATGAACCAAACACGTGGGGAAAATGTTTACATCACAAACCAAGGTTTTATGCTGCTTCAGTAATCTAGGAAAAAGCACATTAACTTTCTGTCAACTCGACTAATTTTTTCTTTCCCCTGATTTTCAGAAGCAGGAAAAAAAACATGGCTAAAATCCAACCTATACCCCTCAAGCCACCCTCAGTGAATATACAGGCGATACATGAGGGTGCGTGAGATTTTCTCACCGTTGCAGAAATTTCCAAAGACACTACCAATCTCATTTATGGATGCCACAGAGAAACCAGAGTGATCTGTCATTTGATGGGACTCGTGGACCTATTCCAGTATCATGAAAATCTGTCTGCAGCAAAAATAGTCAGTGCAACATGAAATATCCGAGATGCGTTCATAATTAGACAGCCATCCATCGTGTGGAAAAGAAAGAGTGCACATAAATTAAAGAGAGCATCGCTTGTATGTGGGAGTACCCCTCTTACTCGACTGTAGTTATATCTCCTATCATATTACAGCATAAGAACCGCCTTTTCCGTGGCTACACAGGAGTGCTACCAGGCTGTAAAGAATCCTGCATTCTGGATCTAGCAGATGACATTATGCTTCCTAGATCCTCATGACCATTATCTGATGCTTTTTTTATCACGATGTCCATTTTGAGATTTGAGCTTTGGTGAGAAGCTTAAATCGTCATTGTCGTCTTCCTCTCACTGTTCATCATAAGAGGACCGCTTTCTTAACTTCTTTCTGCAAGGTGACCCAGATATACCAAAACTATCTTCACCAGGATCACTTACGCTCCCAGCAGCACTAGGCTCTGTGTCCTTCTCATCAAATAAAAGCAACCTATTACTGTTGTTTGATCGTGAATTTAGAATTCCTTCACCTGGAGATTTCATTATAGAAGGAATAGTAGATACCCACACACCGTACCTGCCCGTGGTATCAACGACAGCCAAGGCATTGCCAATGGGCTTTTATGACACGCAACATATCCTATCATCAAATTTCTGGCTGTCGATGTCCTGCTTCTAATCAAACATCCCAAATTAAAACCTGCCTGTCCAAACAAGATGTTGCCATGTGTTTACCATTAGGTGACCATGACAAGTAACATATAAATTCTTTAGACCAGGGACAGCTAAAGTTTATCCCTCAACAGTAATGTCAAAATGTGAGGTAAGAATGCATCTGCAACACGGCAAGCATGACTCCTACCCTAAATCGCTATCCCAAAAATAACAAAAAAGAAGCACTTCCACAGTGTGTGCGATCGAACACAATTCCCATTATTCACTCATGCAAAAGATGCAAACGATGCATATGAACAACCCGTTTTTCATATGCAATACGTCAAAACCAATCGAAGTGGCCTGAACATTAAACGAAACAGAAACAAGCTTCTGTTGGTAATTTGTTTATAAAACAAATGAAGAGGTGCCTTGTCCCACATCAAAAAGATGTGAGTGCGCACGTGGACGAGATTTGGCACTAACCGACAATCGTTAATTTTATTTATTGAAAATTCGGATTTATTTATATAAAATATTAACTATAAAATCTTGTTGAAACAGTGCGACTGTTCACAAAAAGTTACGATTATTTATTATTTATTATTTATTTAATTCCGAATTTTTATGTCTTTTCAACGTAACCTTTGAGACGTACTTTTTCACGAAAAGTTGTCTTTGTTCTTTTTTGCAACCTTTTGAAGAGTTGCCTCTATTCGAAAGAAAAGATAAATACGTTTGTTTTGAGATCAAACATAGATCTTCTTCCATTTTTCATTTTCTTTCAAGAGAAACTACAGCCATTGTTTCTAATTATTTCCCATGAGAGACCCTGGAGAAATACTAGAATTGTTATCTAGTATTCTTACTTGAGACTTTGTTGTATCTGGAGGAAATTTGCCGGTGACCATTAGTAACGTAGTGGGGCAAATAAATCCTTAAAGTGATATCACACCTCAAAGTCCGACTTGATTACTCGATCCGACTTCATTGTTCTACCCAATTCGAAGCCATATTTTTCCAACAATTTTAAGGATTTATTTGTGCAACAATGAAGTTAGAGTCAAGCAAAGTCATGGTGGACCAACAACTGCAACATGGCTACACTTCCAACGTCGCAAAGCGCAACAGCGAAGTGCAGTTCCAGAATCAACCTTCGTGACCAGAAATATAGGACCCAGGATTGTCGTTTCATTTGAAACCCCCACAGTTGGATCACGTAAATTGATGAAGTTGGAGGATAGCAGATTCTTGCTAAAATTGAAGGATACACACAGGTTTCTTCCCCATTAATCTCTAAAAAATCAGTTTGGGTTTGAGAAGGAAGTCAGGCCGTGGGGCCTACTTCCTACTTCCCTCCAGCAATGATCAAGGTCGATGTGTCGCTCGTAACAAGCGATTTCTGCCGAGATGATAAGGATCTTCCTCCCGTCGATCGCGTTCTCGTCGAAATCGGCTCTCACGCCACGTTCGCAGATTGCGTAAATAAAAAGATGGACCGGATGAGGCCTCTGTATGTCAGGCAGCAAAGCAGCCCCGGGACGCCGAGAGGGTCGGCAATCGCCGCTTCACAGGCACGCGCGGACGCGCTCCATGGGCTCGCTCACCCATGATGGTACTTAGATCATGAAATTGAATCAGGCGTGAAGGAGGCAAGGCAAAGCGGAGACTATTTGACAGAGAGGGACAAAAGAAATTCCTCTTTTCCCTTTATGGGAGAGAATCAGGGTAGGGGCATTGGTGGCTTAGATTGATGGAACTTTGGAGTGGCTTTCTCGGTGATCTCCTCCTAAACCCCAACCATAGTCTCGAGGATGATCTGTTGCTCCTCGATCCGCAATTCATCGTGAAGTCCAATGACAACACTCCTTGGTCTGACAATGGGATTCGGAACCCGAACCCATTTGATGATCCCGCCGTTTGGCACATGTTTAAGGGACAAACATGGTAACGGGAACAAAGGTGCCGGTTCATCCCACGCGGGTTCCTCTTGGGTGAGCAATGACAGCGCAGAAGATTGCTTCTACCCATGACCAGAGGATTGGAACTATTTCTTGCCAAGGCTGCTCGCCAATTTGGTCAGCGCCTCCACTTCCATACAATTGCAATTGTTCTCTTGTGATTATAGAAATCATTCTTACTCATGGTGCGTTCGATCATTCTTCTAATAGAAAAGAAAATTTTCTTGATGATTATTCTATGTGAGTAGTTCAAGTGTGGTCGAACACTATCACCAAGTTCTGTGTTTGATCATGCGTTGATGATGTTTGCCATTTGCTAATACTTTTTCTCACGATATCTCTAATGCTAGTTGGTTTTGTTTTTGACTTGAATTAAGTCATGTTAGTTATTTTCTCAGTCATTTCAATGATCAAATGCGTTTTCTAATTCATCATTTTCTTTGTCTTATGTTTTATGCCCCGTGGTTACTAATGGTGGTTATGGGTGAGATGATGCTGCTCGATCCAAGTCCTAAATGATGATTATTACACGCATCGGCATAGGCCGATGAGGTAGACACGAAAATTTGTCGGTGGTGCGTGTCTAGCAAAATTGCCATGTGACGTGTACACTTTCCGGGGGAAAGATACCGTTTAGCAGATGGACCGGAGGCACCCTTTGAGACTTTGGCTTGATTAAGCGAAGGGGACGTTGATTCTTTTTGCTCAGATTTCATTGAATCGATGGAATCTATTTTTGATTTGTTTGGCAAAATGAGGAGAGAGATGATAACGCCAAATATGGGTTCGGAGGAACAGTGACTAGAGGGTCATTGGGAATACGCTTTGGTAGCTATGGATCTCTAAAACAACAAAAGCTGCTCCTCCAAAATGGTGGGTTGCAAATCCAAACGACCCTGCTTCTTCAGTTGCCGCTCCAAAAGCCGAGCAAGATGCCAAATTACTTGGGGAGGCTCGTTCACTGGATTGCAAATTCACCGGCAGGAAGAAAGTGGGCATGCTCTTCCTTTGTTTGATATCCATGGTGGCTTTTACTTGGGAATGAGATTGATCTTGTTGATAAGAGCCTTGCCGGGGATGGAGACATTAAACTCTACAAAACTGAACCCCGACAGCAAGGTTGCTTGTGAAACATGCACCAAGACCAACATGGTCATGGTGTTCAGAGAAATTACCACCAAGGCCAATGAAGACTATGAGAAAATTGTCCGTGACACATGCAAGTCTATCGGATTTGTGTTTGATGACGTTGGTCTCGATGCTGATCAGTGCCAAGGTTCTGTTCAACATTATGTAGCATAGCCCTGATATTGCCCAAGCAGTCCACGACCTTCATGCTCGATGTTGAGGAAGCCGAGACTCCGATCCACAAGATCAAGCACAGGGTATGGATCTTATTATATATTTCGGAAGGTTTCGGCTTATATGATATTGTTGATTCCATTCCAAGAATTGTTTTTTCCCTTTTCAATCCTAGTTTATGTGCTTTTGATACCTCCATACTCGATTTGCTCGCATTTATTGGATCGTCAGAGAATGTCATTACATGCATGGGCTAATATGTAGTGCTCTATTTATGGAGGCAATATAGAGATATTAAATGGGTTTTTAGGTGTCCCTTGTTTGGTTCTAATGTGTTTTATTTGCTGTCCTTGCCCCTCATAGATTTGATTCTATGGAATAGCATAAATGAGCCAAGAGAGTAGAATTGCATTGATTTACTATTTTGATGTATGTATTTCATCGAGGATGAAAATTTGATGATGCATAATTTCAATTAATTACCTCTTGGAATATTCTTGAAGTGGGGCTATGTCCAAAGGGGACTTTGGAACCAATATGATTGGAATCATTGAGATTAAGAAGTATCTGACTTTCATTTTCAAAATGAAAGATTTGGGTGAAACAGATACTATCTTAAGTGTTAAAATTAAAAAATAGTGGGGGTTATTCTTTGAGCTAAAGTGATTACATGGAGAAGATGTTGTATAGATTTAAACATCTTGTTTTCAAATATATAAGTATTCCATTTGATTCCTGGTGGAGAGTTTTTAATGTGAGTGCTATGGGTCTTTAATGTATGCGATACATTATACTAGACCTGATATTATTTTTTTGTATATACAAGTTGAGTAAATACTAATAATCCAAATATAGAACATGTGAGTGTTATCTTATTTTTCTATAATAATCCGGTTATATTAGAAGAATACGTCGATGCTACTTGGATTACAAGTGTGGGAGATGAAACTTCTGAATGGATTTTCACATTACGTGAATGTGTTGTTTCTTGGGCGAGCAAGAGACAAATGTGCATAATTCACTCAACTATGAAATTTGAATCATTGCTTTAGCAGAATTTGGGAAAGAGGCTGAATGGACTATGAATTTGTTATTAAATATCAAATTGTGGCCTAGTCCTATGCCTCCTATTTCTATCCACTGTGATAGTTAGGCTACTTTGGCAAGAGCCTATAATAATATCTATAATGGTAAGTCTTAGACATATTAATCTAAGACATGAGTATATGAGACAATTGATTAAAGATGGTACCATAACAATTGTTTACATGAGGTCAAGTAATAATCTTGCCGATCCTTTGACGAAGGCTTTACCAAGACATATGGTAATAATGACCTCATAAGAAACGGGGCTGAAACCCTTTAATTGAAATCACCAATAATGGTAACCCGACCTTTTTCTAGAACATCACTAGTTACAAGGTTTAATGGGTAATAACAAGTTATTGAATGTGATTGTTTGATACTGATGTAGCCCTGATATGAGAAGTCAGTATCGTCTGTTACGTTTTGTAGGTTGAATTGAATTCTTAATGAAGTATAGTACAAACTTGTAATGTGTTGATAGTAACAGAAACACATGGTAGATACTTCACCTATATGAGCTTAGAAGTGGTGCCGCTTCTTACGAAAGTTAGGGTTGCTTTCTAGAGAGCTCATGAAACAGATCAAGCACAAGGCTATAATAGTGCGGAGTAATATAGAACTTCTCGCTGAAACAAGAGGTTACTATATGTGCGGTATGTCCGGTTCTATTATATAAAAGTACAAGTTTAAAGCCGAGCTACTTGTCACTTTGATGGAGCTTTGAGATGCTTGCACTAAGTAAATGTTTAACTCGAAAGAGACCTTTATGTATGTATATTAATCTCACGGAAATTTTGGCTGTATATTTCTAACGTTTTATTTTTTGTTTTATAAACAAAAGTGGGGGATTGTTGGTAATTTGTTTATAAAACAAATGAAGAGGTGCCTTGTCCCACATTAAAAGATGATGAGTGCGCACGTGGACGAGATTTGGCACTAACCGACAATCGTTAATTTTATTTATTAAAAATTCGGATTTATTTATATAAAATATTAACTATAAAATCTTGTTGAAACAGTGCGACTGTTCATGAAAAGTTACAATTATTTATTATTTATTATTTATTTAATTCCGAATTTTTATATATCTTTTCAACATAACCTTTGGGACGTACTTATTCACGAAAGGTTGTCTTTATTGTTTTTGTAACCTTTTGAAGAATTGCATCTATTCGAAAGAAAAAGATAAATACGTTTGTTTTGAGATCAAACATAGATCTTCTTCCATTTTTTCATTTTCTTTCAAGAGAAACTACAGCCATTGTTTCTAATTGTTTCCCATGAGAGACCTTGGAGAAATACTAGAATTGTTATCTAGTATTCTTACTTGAGCCTTTGTTATATCTGGAGGAAATTTGCCGGTGACCATTAGCAACGTAGTGGGGCAAATAAATCCTTAAAGTGATATCACGCCTCAAAGTCTGACTTGATTACTCGATCCGACTTCATTGTTCTACCCAATTCGAAGTCATATTTTTCCAACAGCTTCAAGAAACCTATTCCTCGCACCCGCGCAGTTGACAATGTATCTTCTTCGAATCATCCGTAAGCTCCGGAACGTCGGGCCCTTCGAACCCTCCCCCTCGGGACTCCACGATGCAATCGGAGTTCCGCCGATCGGTCTTGATCGCGAGCTCGGCAGAGCAATTGGTCAATTCGAAGAAAAGCCTGAATTCCGAGGATCCCCGCATACGCCTCCTCGCGGAAAACAAAAGAGAACGCGCCCAGAATTTAAACAAAGGCAAGCTCCGACAAACACGAAAGACAGAACCAAAGGTGCGCAAACCGACCTCGCCGGTGACCGCCTCCTTCCTGGAACTGAACTCGGACCCCGTGTCGATACGGTTCCCGCAGGCGTCACATCGGACGCTCATCGGAAGCATGATCCGGACCTTAGTCGGCCGATCCCTGGACCTCGGAACCGGCGTTCTCGAAATGGTCGTGATCCGGCCAGATCGGTGGCGTCCGGCGACACATGCTCACCGGAGGACGGCTGCGGGGAACGGCGGTCCAAATCCGGCCGTCGAAATCCGGCGGAAATTTCTCCCATATCTCCTTCTTCTCCTTCTTCTTCTCCTTCTCCATCTCCTCTCAACGAGGAACGGGCTATGGCGGTGGCGAAAACTGTTACGACGGTGGCGGTCTTTCCATGACTCAAACTTGGAGTTACAGACTGGGCTCCCGTTCGATTCTTTGTGGGCCCAGCCCCGAAAGGTTAGGCCTAATTAAAAAAAAAAAACAATTATGTTCTATATTTTCTTTTCCGTATTCATTCGATACAATGTTCTACAATTATAGTATTAGACATGTACAAGAAAAGGAAATAAAGTATATTACAAAATCAATTCCAATATTAGATTGATATTGATTGATCTAGCATATCAATCTAAATCCTAAGGAATATTGTATAACTCGCGCATATCTTCTAACAGACGGTTCGGAGAAAACACAACAAGCTATAGCAAATCAATTAAAAGTCGGGACACTAACAAGTGATGCTTAGAAGCAAATTCATTATTTTGACGTTTGATAAAATCTAAGTTTCGACCGTTTCATTTACATTTAAGTGACCACCACATTCAAGACGACCCAAGTTTCAAAATTAGTTCCCTTTTAGCATATCGAAACGAAGAGCTAGATAATAACTATTCACAAAGATGCTAAAACGGAAGCATCGGCTAGTAGATACCAAGTAACCTACCAAGCAACAGCCAGAGATGCATCTAAGTGGAATGCTCTGACCAATCATTGTCGTTTCCACGCATAATTATCAGATAAACGTCCCAATGCCGCCCAGAACTCATGATCATCACCCTCAAGCAGCAATGCACCCAAAGCCATCTTTTCCGGCAATTGCCTCGTAGAAAGAATAGGTCAAGAGAGAGAACTCACGAAATTATCAGAAATCCAAATCGCAAAAAGTCACGCCAAGAATTGGATTTGTTTGACGAAATCTGGGTCGACTTGGGTTTCAGATCACAACTTACAGCGATACCGGCATAGGTGTTCGCTTGCCACGGTGCCGAGTGCAAAGCTTTCCAGTCAGAAACCCGGGCTGAATCCGCGGCTGCATAACAAAATGTCTCACTCCAAGCATGTACAGAATATCTGAATGCATCTTCTTGAAGCTCTTAATTCTGGCCCTTAATCATCCATGGAAAGCAAGGGGCATATGCAATCTACCAACTAGAAGCAAACCACTAGCTGGTAGAAACTTAAGATAGGGTTAATGCCATGAAAAACCCTAAATTAACCATAATCTGGAACACGTGATAATTTATGTCCGTTGATTTTCATTAAATTTTTTCATTCAATTGTTGAGTTTAATGATATATGATAGCTGACGGTTATACCAGTTTGGGTATTTATACTCCATTTATCACAAGTGTATTGGCTATGATTTTTCGCGGCATTGATTTAATTTAACAGAAATTAACAAAGAGGAAAATTTTCACAAATGTTAATTTGAGATAAAGTATTGGTTTGGAGTTTTGTTGTAAAAAAATTACTTTGAGCTAAATTTGTAATATGTGTACCAATTTGGAGTTTTTCGTGATATTAATCCAAAATATTAAGGAGATTTTAGGCAAAAACCAAATTTTTACACTATCATAATTGACTAGAAATCCTATGAATATCTTTGGAGTCAGCTAAAATGAGACAATGCTTGGCTGAAATGAACAGTCAATAGAGCAATTGAGACACTGAAGATGAAAACAGATCAACACTATGTGCTCACTTTTGATGCCTTATTAGCGGCTTAGAAATTTTTGTACTGTCCAAATAGACAGAACTCGGTGTTCCGCTAGAAGTTCTTCGATCTGGTGAAGCGAGCGCCGGAGACAAACTTCGTCCTCCGGTGAGAATCGAAGTTTTGGGCAATCTTTTGTTGCTTTAGTGGCTTCTTGTGATCTTAGTGAACCATCAATCTTTGCGGCGATTGTGTACGAATGGGCGGCGACACTGATTTTCTCGGCCCTGTCTCTGATTTGTATATGTTGCACTTTGCGCGGGTTTGCATTAAACTGTTTTGAATATAAACGAAAGGAATCCTCTCGTTTTCTATGATAATTTTTCACGGATCTGAGAAATGATAGTGTTGTGCAACGTTCTCACAGGTTTTTTCTTCCTTATGCGGTTGTGTTTTCTTGAATTTCAGGGGTAACTACATACAATCTTATTGAACGAAATGTCTATAACAAATCTATGACTAGTTGAAACGTGCAAATTGTGAAATATCATTTGAAAATATCACGTTTTAATGCACAAAAGATCCAACAGCCTTTTCAAGTAATGAAGTGAAAATTTGAATTGATCTCGTATTCCTAATTTTGGCATTGCTACTCAATTAGGATAATCTGCAACCTTTCTAGTTAGATGGATATCATCCCTTTTGTTTTCTGGATCCATTGATGACTCATCGCAATGATTTTTTTTTTTTTTTTTTTTTTGGCATGAATTACGAGAAAGGTTCAGTTCGGAAATGCAAAGATAAATGTTTAAAATTATAAGAAAAGCCTAGCAAAAATAATGTAATTTGTGGGAACTCTCAGTTTGCAAGGGGAGGCACAAGTTGAGAGAATTATCCTTTCTGGCTTTGCAAGTGGAAGAAGATTGAAAAGATGTGGTTTGTATTGCATGGAGATACGAAACTAACAAATATGATATCTGTATCATGTTTCATGTCGGGAAATTTGAGTTTGTGATCGTGAACAAATATGATTAAAAAAAAACAAAAAAAAAATATGATATCTAATTTCTAGGTTTAAATGTTGGAATGAACAAGTAAACTAAATTCTTGAATTGAGTTTCTACTTACATACAAATTCGGTTTTGCTTTTGCTGTTTTGGAGGAAAAAAATGAATTGTTTTCTTCGGGGCCAAGTTCAAGAAAGAATAGAAAATTTAAATTTTGTATAGAAAGGAGATAGGAAGCTAACAATATACAGGTGTGAAAATGGCAGCAAGCTATAAAATATGGTGAAAAAGGAGCGATTAACACTTTCAATCGTCAAGCAAATTAACACGTCCAGCCAATTATATGGGTGCTAGAAATGTTCTTATCTAAAATAAATACTCTTCTTCAATTCCGTTCCTAGTTTGAACCATCTAGAGCATGCTAGGATCGATACAATTTGAAAACTAAATCATAAGTATTACGATATAAAAACAAACTATTATACTACTTACTTTTACCCAAAAAAAAAAAAAAAAAAAACAAACTATTATATCGGGTCAGACAATTTTCACATATGAAATTCACCCGAACATTTTCTAATTTTCTAATTTGCAAAAGGGGAACAAAATTGACGGAATGAAAATACAACCGAGTATTATTACTGGAGATTCATGAGTTCATATCGAAAACAAATATATATATATATATATATATATATTTTAAGCACTAAATAAAATTTTATTGATATTAGTGAGGAAATCAATTTTTTGTAAGTGATTTTCTCATTATTTTCCAAAGACGAATGAGGATTTATAAGATATCTCTGTAAAGTAAATTATTTACTAGGTTGTTACCCTTACCCCTACCACAAATTAGTGGAAAAAGAGGAGTGAAAGAAGAAATTGGATGGGGAATTTGGGTCCAGGAGGAGTCGCGAGGTTCTTGGGTGTTCAGCATGCAATCCACGGGTTTATAGGCATTTAGTTTGGGATTTCCCTTTTTTATTTATGTATTTGCAATTTTGATTTTATTTTTAATGATTGCGAGCTATTTATTTCCATGGCAAGATCAAAGTAGTGTTGAGTGGGTGATTCACTCTTTAGTTTAGAATTGTAAAAGGTACGGCATAAGAAAAAAAGAATATTTACCCATGAATTATGGCAATAAACATCAAGTGAAGTGTGTAAAATCCTTTTTAGTTGTTATAAGTCTGTAATTATTTTCTTCTTCCCTCTATTTTTCCCCAAAATTGTTTCTCTAGAAATGAGTGTTGACTGAAAAAGTGAAAAAGTTTCCATCAAAGGTTGATCTTTGGTTTTTTCGTAAAATGGGTTCAATGGTGATTCGATTAGGAATTGAATTATGTAATAAGGATGAAGAACGATAAATTTAGATGTAAAAGATTGCAAAGGATAGGAATCTAAAACGAATTAATAATGATAAACTAAAAGAGCACACGAGGAAATTGTGCTCGTTGGTGATGGCCATCTCACTCATAGTAATTACACCCTACCTTTTATAGTATGAGCAATTAATATTCTACCTATGGTTACAACTGCAATTTCACAATTTTAGGCTTCATGGTTGCATATCACCCTTATGCATATGTGACAACTTAAGTGTCACATGGCTCAACCATCAATCCATAATTCCTCTACAATCGACATATTCATTTTGTCTCCTTTCTTTGTTTCCTTGTATCGAAGTCGAAGCTGTATATCGACGGTCATATGTTCTAGTTATTGATAATATTGCTTACGGTCATCAGTGGTTGCTTCATCGTTGATAACTTACCAATCACCACATTTGTTGTCACCTCTACATCCACTCAAATTGACTTCAAGTTGACTACAAAGAGTTGGATTAATTTTTGGTGTAAACAGAATTACAAATATTGACTTCATGTCCACTCAAGTTTTGGGATCTTATTACACTATTTGAAAGTATTATGACTCAATTACACTTTCATAGCAAATTTTAGATCTTTTAATGCACTTATCCCAAATTATTAAGTAGTCTAGAAATGATTCTTGGCTTTTCATCAAGCATGTTATTGGAGATAGAAGATCTATCTTTTATGTGGCATGATGAATGGCATCCCCTGGCCCTCTGCTCAAGTCTATGATTCTGGTTTGCATTCTCAATCGGGACTAGCTAATATTATATTAGATTCATGCTGGTTTTAGACTCCAGCTAGATTAGAGGCTTTAGTGCGCAGATTCAAGTTAGAATTTGTGACATAGCCCAATTATTTTGTTGCTGATAGGGTCATTTGAAGTTAACTACTTGTAGATGCTTCAAGGCTGGGAGTCCATGGAATGCTTTAAGAGTTAACGATTGAGAGTGCCTTGGCATTAACTCGTTTGGTTCAACCCGTGTATACCAGGGCAGTGATTTATTACAAGGTTTGCCATGCACTTTAGGTTGGCGACTAAGCATGGATATAGATGTATGTTGTGGCGAACCAAACTTTTGCCACGTGGAGACTATCTTTGTTGTGGTGAGACTATGATCGTGGCATCATGTGGTGAGATTATATTCGGTAAGATTTGCCAAATTCCACAATTCAACGACAATGATGTATTAGAAACATTTCAAGATCATTTGGGGTTAATATCGTTCTTATAAATTTTGAGGTATAAAAAATACATATTAAAAGGGATTATATAAGTTTTATTTCTGAAAATTATCTGAACATTTAACCATTAAATAAAAGTCTATTGATATTACCAAGGAACTCAATTTTGGTAAGTCATTTTCTTATCTTAAGCATTATTTTTGGATATCCAATAAGAATATGAACATAGAACAGTAGGAGCATCCAACCGTGTACGTGAATACGATAATTTGTTAGGTTATTTGAGCGCATTTGAGGGAAGTGCGAAATCAAACTTAACCGGGTTCAAAAATATGGATTAAAGATTATGTGCAAATGATAAATGACAAATAGAAAAACTTCACTCGAATAAAAGTTAATATTTTTTCATTTACCTACAATGCAGCTCCCATGCCCACAGGGGATCGCTGGACAATGACAAACATGGAAACTCAAATTAAGATTAAAATTCATCTATAATCTTAGTTCAGGAGATTATTTAACATATTTTCCAAAAAGCCAAAGGCCAATAACATGAGCAAAAGTTGCCTCATTACCTCCTTTACCAGTAATACAGTTTACCGAAACAAAGCTGATCTCAGCGCCAAATTGAACTGTGCCAAAAATAATTTAAATGGGAGGAATTAAATTAGTGACTATTATAAATCATTCTCGACAGAATCAACGTTTAGTCAAGCCACGTCGCCTACCGGAAATTATCACCCGGAAGCGGAACCACGACTCCCCTCCCAAAATGCTCAGTGAGAACGACAGGAAACCGAGGATCAAGTCATTGCTCCACCCATGGCAGAGCTTTTTATCATATTTCCCCCAAAAATGGCAAGAATCATCAAATCCCTTTAGACCGCGTCGTATGCTTCCCTTTTAAGAACGAAAGGGACGAGTTCGGTTTTGTTTTTTTGTTTTGAAAAAGGGAAGACTCCTGGAGTGCAGGCTGTCAAGCTTCAATGAACTGTAGCTTTCGGTTTTGATATAGGTTGGCGTTGGCATTTGACTGATGATATCAGCCGGGAATATCAATGGCGTCCGCTCTAGCAGGGGATGATCAGGCTAGATCAATGAGCAGCCAGCAGAGCAGGGCCTCCACGAGCCTCCAGGAGGCGAGTAACGCCATGCCGGAAGTGTTCGCACAGAGCGGGAGGCAGGACGATGAGGAGGAGCTCCGGTGGGCGGCCACTGAGCGGCTGCCGACGTATGACTGCCTCCGTAAAGGCAAGCTGAAGGAAGTGTTGGAGAAATCCTTCTGAATATTTTGAAGCTGACAAAACGTTTCCATCAGTCTAGTCTGAAGATTTGCAGACTTTACTATTTAAAGTCTGAAGATCTCCTGGACTGCCGACTCAAGACTCAAAGTCTATTCTCATTGACAGCTTTCTAATCCGTTGAAGAAAGGCTATCCAAACTGGATGTTTCATTAAGGATTTAGCCTTATCAACTGGAAAAGATCTCTTGGCTGGATATGGCATAACGGAATCATTTATTCGAATCAAGATTGATTAAGGATCCGATGATTGGCGAAGCATACTTGGAAGGTTCTACTTATGGAAACCAAGATCCTGATTGTATGGGCGAGCAGGATTGATGGGCTATTGATATGTTCCTTTAATAGCTCGAATGATCTTCCTAATTGATTCCGTCCAACGGGTAGATTGGAGGAATTCCTTTGGTAAATGCCAACGGGTATGATGGCATAAAGGAGTATAAAAGGAAGACGTTCCAGTTGTTCGAGAGAGGTGCACGATAGAAGAATTTCAAAGTCTGAAGCTCCTTGTTCTTAGTCAATTCATTTACCGAGCAAAATCTTGTACACAAAAGAGAGTTCATATTTTGAGATACCTTGAGGAAGTGTAGTAGAGTATCTACACTGTGGAATCAAGGGAAAGCATTGTTGTAACATCTCTTTTGTTCATAGTGAAATCCAGCCAGTGGGCTGTCAGTGCAGAAGAGTGGACGTAGGCTTGGAATAAGCCGAACCACTATAAACCTTGTATTTAATTTTCTCTTCCCTACTCTCCGCTTTACTTTGATCTTAATTCATTTTGTTAGCTAAAGGAGATCTTCCTTTCTATTGTCCGCCTAGTATTGCTTTTGTAACGCGAAAAATTATTTTTACACCTATTCACCCCCCTCTAGGTGCTTATACTAGTTATATCAATTGGTATCAGAGCTCGTGTACTCATTTTGTTTGAAGTGTTTTACTTCAGAGTAAAAGATCCATGACTAGTATGCTAGCTCCGGGGGCTGGTGGAAGGGCAAAGCAATACCAGACCACCTTACTTTGATGGAAAGGATTATAACATCTGGAAGAACAAGATGAAAGCGTTCCTAAGATCAAAGGATCCTCTGGAATGGGATGTCGTAGAAAGAGGAATCACTCCTAAAGCTGCATCTGTCTCAGAGAGAGGAAAAGAAGCTATTGAGTCTAGTGAAATAACTCAGAAAGAGATAATCAAGAGATAAGCTCTTGATGCAAAAGCAATTTATTCTTTATATTGTGCTTTGTCACCTACTGAATATAACAGAATATCTTCTTGTGTTACAAAAAAAGAAGTCTGGGATAGATTACATATTACTTATAAAGGAACAGATCGAGTGAAAGAGACAAGAATCAACATTCTCCTCGGTCAATACGAAGCCTTCAAAATGAAATCAGGAGAATCTATAACTGATATGTTTAGTCGTTTTACGTATATCGTGAATGGTCTTGAAAATCAAGGTCAACCAATTTCGATCCCATGAAGGTAAACAAGCTACTGCGAGGACTCTCCAAGGATTGGAATCACATAAAGACCTCAATAAGAGAGACACAAAGAATTATGCCACTATCTGTCGATGAGTTGGTTGGGACTCTTCAGTCTTATGAAGTGGAGCGAATCAATGAAGATGAAGATCCTAAAGGTAAGAAATCCATTGCATGATTCTGATGTTACAGATTCTGAAGATGATATGGACGATGAGGAGCTTTACTCTCGTGATAAGAAGATTCAGAAAGCTGAACAGAAAAGGAAGAAAATTCAATCCAAAGAAACAGAGTTTTCAAAAGCAACAGACTAAGTCTGTTGAGGATGATGAATCAAACAAAGATGTAGTCTGCTTTGAATGTAAGAAAAAGTGACACATCGTACCCAACCGTCCGCTTCGAGGAAAAAGAAAGGAAAAGCTGAAAAGTATCGAAATGCTCTTAAAGCGAAACCCGGAGTGATACAAAGTGAAGAAAGTGATGATGATTATGCCAACATATCTCTGATGGCACAATCGGATTCAGATTCAAACTCTGAATCAGACTCAGATTCAGACAGTGAATTTGAGGTAAGTAACTTTAAAATTCCTGTTAAAGTTTCTAAATACATTGATGAGTTATGTTTTAGTCTTAAAACTTCTCTTAAAAGGATTTCCGAACTCAAAAAGGAGAATTATGCTCTAAAACAACATAAAAGTGTTTTGAAAGAAAATGTGAAATGTTTAGATATAAATGTTTCTTCTCTTAAAGAAAGCGAAGATAATCTCTTGAAAGAAAATGCATTTCTAAAAATGACATTTCAAATATTTCAAAAAGATTTTCAATAGGATCTGAGAAACTTGAGAAAATTCTTTCAAGACAAAGACCTTATTTCAATAAATCTGGTTTGTGAATGACAGCAGAAACCATTCATTTAATTGATTTTCCTAAAGTAAAGGAAAGAATTAAGCAAAGACCCACAAGAATTGCTTACAAGGATCATTTCAAAAAGGTCTTTGTAAAACCAGTAGGACGAAATGCTCTCAGATGTTCAAAGTGCAATAGTGCAGATCATTTTGAGAAAGAATGTCCTATGGTTTGGAAACCCGTTAATAAAATATGGGCTAAAACCGCATATCATACTAACACAAATGGACCCAAGAAAATATGGGTATCAAAGAAAGCTTGAGTTTCTTTTTCAAATGCAGGTCACTATCAAGAAGAAGGTAAAATGGTATCCGGATAGTGGATGCTCAAGACATATGACAGAGATTCAAATTGCTTCATAAAACTTGTTCAAGTAAATGGCGGAAAAGTCTCATTTGGAGGAAACAACAAAGGAATAATTGTGGGATTTGGAACTGTAAAGATTGTAAACCTCACAATTAGCAATGTTTCATTAGTGGAAGGACTTAACTACAATCCGCTCGCATCGATCCAGTGTGTGTGATACCGGTTTCAAAATCAACTTTCAAGAAGGAATATGTTAAGGAATCAAGAAAGATTCTACTCGCCATTCATGGGCCGAAGACATGGAAATATCTATCTCTTGGATGTGAAACCGATGAATCGCAATGTCTCGATCTCAATTCAAGACGAAGCAAACCTATGGCACGAAAAAGCTTGGGCACGTTAATATGAAGCAATAGCCAAAATTTCAGCAAAAAGCTTGTTCGTGGTTTACCCAATCTGTCATACCAAAAGTTTGATCTATGCACACCTTGCATATTGGGAAAACAGGTAAGAAATTCCTTTAAACCAATAAATCAAGTTTCCACTAATCGTGTACTGCAGCTTCTGCATATGGATCTCTTTGGACCAACCAGAACTCAGAGCATTGGAGGTAAGAAATATTGCCTAGTAATTGTAGATGACTACTCACGATTTACTTGGGTATATTTCCTGGCAAGTAAGTTTGAAACCCTCTCTTACTTTGAAAAGTTTGCTAAAAAGGTTCAAAATGAAAAATGGTATGTTATCTCTAGTATAAGAACAGACCATGGAGGTGAATTTGAAAATCAAGATTTTACAAAATTCTGTGATGAATCTGGTTTTCAGCATATGTTCTCCTCTCCATATACTCTAGAGCAAAATGGAGTTGTGGAAAGAAAGAATATATCGCTTCAAGAAATGGCTAGAACTCTTTTAATTGAAAGTAATATATCTTCACGTTTTTGGGCAAGCAAGCTTTCTACAAAGATGTTATATTATTAATGAGTTCTTTCTAAGGCCTATTCGAAAAGACCCCTATGAATTATTCAAAGAAAAGAAGCCTATTGTTTCATATTTTCATGTGTTTGGATGTAAATGCTTTATATTGAAAATGCGAATGATCGAGTTGGCAAGTTTGAAGAAAAGTCGATGAAGGCATCTTCCTTGGATATTCAACCTCAAGCAAAGCCTACGAGTCTATAACAAGAAGACTCAATCTGTGGAGGAATCAATGAATGTCAGATTTCAAGATTTTATGCAAAATGAATCTATTTAGACTCATCTTGAAGAATCTCGAACCCGCTCCGACTCTACAAAGTCTAAAGAAGCAAGAAGCTCGATCTTCTAAAGACCAAAGATCAAATGATTGTTGAAGATTCAAATGAAGGAAATGATCATCAACCTGACAAACCAACCAGTAACTGGAAGCATAAGTCCAGTCATCCCAAAGATCTCATTATAGGCGACATTAATGAAGGAATTCGCACAAGATCCAAAAGGCGCGAAGAGTCTAGTGTTGTGGCTCTTGTCTCTAAATAGAACCCAAAAGCATAGAAGAAGCTTTGTCGATGAAAGCTGGATTGAAGCTATGCAAGAAGAGCTCGATAATTCAAGTATTAATGATGTCTGGGAATTGACTCCTAAACCGAAAGGTAAGTCTGTTATTGGAGCCAAATGGGTTTTCAGGAACAAGATGGACGAAAAAGGAAAGGTCGTAAGAAACAAAGCAAGACTCGTGGCCAAGGGATATACGCAAGAAGAAGGGATAGACAATGACGAGACTTACGCACCGGTAGCAAGGTTAGAAGCAATCCGATTATTACTTGCTTTTGCTTGTTATAAGAATTTCAGGTTATTCCAAATGGATGTCAAAAGTGCTTTCCTGAATGGATTTATCCATGAGGAAGTCTATGTGGAACAACCACCCGAGTTTGAAGACCCAAGGAAGCCGACTCGCTTTTCGACTGAAAAAGCCTTGTATGGTTTAAAGCAAGCACCCCGAGCTTGGTATGACAGGCTGAGTAAGTTTTTAATACAAAACGGTTTTGTCAAAGGTAAAGTAGACACTACTCTGTTTATCAAAAAGGAAAACAAAAGTTTTATACTTGTTCAAATATATGTAGATGATATTATTTTTGGGTCCTCTAATGAATGTTTGTGCAAGAAATTCTCTAAGACTATGCAGGATGAATTTGAGATGAGCATGATGGGTGAGTTAACTTTCTTTCTTGGGCTTCAAGTGAAACAATTGGAGGAAGGGACTTTTATTCATCAAGAAAAATATGCTAATGATCTTGTCAAAAAGTTTGGACTGGAAAATTGCAAAAAAATGACATACCAATGTCAAGTTCCTTGAAGATAGACAAAGATGAAGGAGGAAAGAAAGTTGACCGAAGCTATACAGAGTATCATTGGTTCACTTCTTTATCTTACAGCTTCTAGACTCGACATTTTGTTTAGTGTTTGCATTTGTGCTAGATTTCAGGCACCCTAAAGAATCTCATCTAAGTGCTGCAAAGCGTATTATCAAATACATTGCTTCAACTTCAAGTCTCGGTCTTTGGTATCCTAGAAAGGGAGACTTTATTTTTCATGGATACTCAGACGCAGATCTAGCCGGATGCAGAGTTGATAGAAAGAGCACCTCGGGTACCGTCGCCTACTTGGAAGCAGGGATGGTGTCTTGGTTTTCAAGGAAGCAAAATACGGTAGCTCTTTCTACAGCGGCGAGTATGTAGCTCTTGGAAGTTGTTGTTCACAAATTCTGTGGATAAAACAACAGCTAAGAGATTTTAGAATTAAAGATTCATGCATGGAGATTAACCGTGACAACACCAAATAAATCAATCGACCAAGAATCCAATTCTTCACTCAAGAGCAAAGCATATAGAGATTCGACATCACTTCATTAGATATCATATTCAAAATGGAGAAATTTCGATTCAGCTTTGTTGACTCAAAGAACCAACCGGCGATATATTTACAAAGCCTTTGGAGAAAAATCAATTTGAAATCATCCGTTTCGGACTCAACATTTTGAGGCTTGAAGAAGTTAAAGTCTAGAGACTCTCAGACTCAGACAAACAAAACCTTGACTGTAAGTTATTTTCTCTCGAATCTCATCTTGAAAAGGTACGTTTATCAACCGTGTTTGATTATTGCTATCTTTAATTGACGTGATTATTGCAACGTTTCTTTTTTGAAAAAGAAGTTATTTTTGAAATGACTATTTTCTCGAAAAAGGCAGTTATTTTTGAAAAGGCATCTTTATACTTTCTTTTTTTACGACGTTCCGTATGCCTCTCTTCCAGTGCCTTATATTCTGTCCGTTCCTCTTCGATTCACTCACAAAAACCCTAGAAAGCACCGATCTTCCATTCCTGTTTTCTTCCCTTGTTTAATCTTTAAAAAGTTGTCAACTTTCTTGGGAAAAACAAGTTTGGAATCTTCCGAAGACTGTGAAAGATGTCATCGTCAAGAAAGTCTTCGAGAATCGCAAGGAGGGGACCACGGCGAATGAGTGAGGGGCCTACTCACTTTGATCTCACTGAAGAAGAAGAGTCACCAAGTCAGCAGCAGAGCCCACAACATTCTTAGCAGCGTCATTCTCCACCATCTAGTCCACAGGGTCTTGATCATCAACAAGAGGAAGAAATCGTTGAAGACGCAGATCCTGTAAGAATTCAAAGACCCTCCTTTATTTATAAGCTTTACCGTGCCTTAAAGAGGATTGCTACTCCATTGAACTACATCGATGGGTTTCTTAAAGACAAGGGATATGGAAATGAATATATCTTTTTGCGGAAAATGGAGGATTTGGGAATTGCTCCTAAGGGGTTGGCGAAAGAAACCCTTGCAAATATCCCAAGTGATCCGCGTGTTGGAGGGCTGAATCCAATCGATGGGAATGATGATGATAAATTGTACAGCCAATTTCAACCGAGAATGGGTGTTGCGGCAAAAATTCGAGGAAAAAGAACAGAGTTGTTTAGATCGAAGGAACATAAAGATCTATACTCCAAATTGTTGAAGCGTGGGGTGATAAACCCTAGGAGTGTGGATTTTGAATTCCTTGATGCTGTGAATGTAAATTTGAGGGAAAAGTTCAGTTTTCTTCAACTTGAACAGTTACATTCGACACCACGAAGCCTATGCTCAACTAACTGCATATTTCTATTCAAATCTTAGCTTCTTGGATGCGAATAGAATCTCTTTTAGTGTCCGAGATAAGGACTTTGTGGTTGATGTGGATATGCTGGCGGATGTAATTGAGGTTGAGAGAGAGAGATATCAACCTATCAATGTGTTTGTTACTCGTGCCACATTGGAACTTGTTAAAGACAGAAGGACAGAGGGAAGAATTTCTTACTCAAGGATGAATGCGTTCAACATTCTGCTTCACAAGATTGTGATTAATTGCCTCAGGCCAAAGTTTACATCAAAAACTGATGTTTCCAATTCAGAGGCTAAGCTGATGTACGCCATCAATGCAGGGAAAAAGTTTTCTCTTCCTCACACTATTCTTTTCCACATGTATAGAGTAGTGGTGAAAGACATGGGTCAACTTCCTTATCCAGGTCTTGTGTCAAAGATATTCAGACATTTGAATATTCAGCCTCCACAAACTTTCTGTGTTCGACCGTGTGACAAATTGGTGGTAGGACTGAAAATGGTGTCCAAAATGCTTCTGAAAGAACTCGACAAGGCGTTGGAGAAATTCAAGGAGACAACTCCTGCCAAGCCTCATCAAGCCTCTTCTGCAGCAAAAAGAAAAGGAAAGGAGCCCATGGTTGCTCCATTCAAAAAGAGAAGAGCTCTCATCATTGAGGATGAAGATGAAGATGATGAGGATGACCTCACCATCTCTACTATGGCATTGAAGAAGCTGAGTCGTTCTACTCCAGAATCAATGGAACGATGGGAGAAAGAAGCAGAGGAAAGAGAAGGACAGGAAAAAGAAGAAGAAGAGAAAGAAGCAGAGGAGCAAGAAGCAGAAGAAAAAGAAGAAAAGGAGAGAGAAGCTGAAGAAAGAGAAGCAGAGGAGGAAAGGTTTGAAGAAGAAGATGAAGAAGGAAGAGGAAATCAAGAGGAAGGAGAGCATGAGGAACACTCTTCTCCACCTTAAGCCATGGAAACAGGGGGAGATGGTGAGAAAAGAGGAATGTCCTCATATCATGTTACCAATGAAGGAGTCAGCCGCTTTCCAGCAGATCCAAAGGAAATTCATGACTCTCAATTCCTTGAGGAGGGACATGATGCTTCATCGCCAAATCTGCGTGACCATGCTGATATACCATCTTCTGCTTTTACTCCATCAGATCGAGCTGAAACCAGTACGCAGACAGATAATTCAGCAGTTTTCCGCAGAATCCTTGATGTTTTCTTGGAAATGAAGGGTCGATATATGCTTTGGAATGCGAAGTTCGAACTTGAAGAATGCAGGGACAGGCTTCTTCCGTTTCCTTGTCCGATCAGGTCCAAGCCCTTGCTCTTCAGATTCAAGCAAATGCTAAGAGTGAAGAAGTGGCTCATCTGAAGGAAAATTTGGAAAAGCTGGAAGGCATCGTACAGTCAATGGGAGATTTCCAACTTGTTCGCGTTCCCAAGCAATCTTGACTCCATCTCAACCTTTTTTATGATGACAAAAAGGGGAAGAGATGCGAGATTTGAAATCTTTGAACTTAAACTTTTAAATTTGTTTTGAACTTTGGTTTGTCTTGAACTTTGACTTGATTTGTGTCTGGATGTCGACTGAACTTTGATTTGGATTTGACTGCTGCTTATATTAAGTACTATTGATATCTTATGAATGACTTTACTCTCATGCAAGTCTAACCTATTTTCTGTGGTTGCAAATTCTAGTGTTATCATTAAGCCATTAATCTTTATGAGATATCCATATTTGCTTGATTAATGTTTTGCGGTCAAAGATATTCAAATCTGCAGGAAAGTTTTGTCACCATAAAAAATGGGGAGATTGTTGGAGAAATTCTTATGAATATTTTGAAGCTGACAAAACGTTTCCATCAGTCTAGTTTGAAGATTTGCAAACTCTACTATTTAAAGTCTGAAGACCTCCGAACTGCCAGACTCAAGACTCAAAGTTTATTCTCATCGACAGTTTCTAATCCGTTGAAGAAAGGCTATCCAGAACTGGATATTTCATTAACGATTTAGCCTTATCAACTGGAAAAGATCTCTTGGCTGGATATGACATAACGGAATCCTTTATTCGAATCAAGATTGATTAAGGATCCGATGATTGACGAAGTATACTTGAAAGGTTCTACTTATGGAAACCAAGATCCTGATTGTATGGGCGAGCAGGATTAATGGGCTATCGACATGTTCTTTAATAGCTCGAATGATCTTCCTAATTGATTCCGTCCAACGGGTAGATTGGAGGAATTCCTTTGGTAAGTGCCAACGGGTATGATGGCATAAAGGAGTATAAAAGGAAGACGTTCCAGTTGTTCGAGAGAGTATGATGGCATAAAGGAGTATAAAAGGAAGACGTTTCAGTTGTTCGAGAGAGGTGCACGATAGAAGAATTTCAAAGTCTGAAGCTCATTGTTCTTAGTCAATTCATTTACCGAGCAAAATCTTGTACACAAAAGAGAGTTCTTATTTTGAGATACCTTGAGGAAGTGTGGTAGAGTATCTACACTGTGGAATCAAGGGAAAGCATTGCTGTAACATCTCTTTTGTTCATAGTGAAATCCAGCCAGTGGGCTGTCAGTGCAGAAGAGTGGACGTAGGCTTGGAATAAGCCAAACCACTATAAACCTTGTGTTTAATTTTCTCTTCCCTACTCTCCGCTTTACTTTGATCTTAATTCATTTTGTTAGCTAAAGGAGATCTTCCTTTCTATTGTCCGCCTAGTATTGCTTTTGTAACTCGAAAAATTGTTTTTACACTTATTCACCCTCCTCTAGGTGCTTATACTAGTTATATCAGGAAGTACTTGACACTGGGAGGGGGGTCCAGCATGAAGTGGATGTGACCAACCTCGGAATTCAGGACAAGAAGCAGTTGATGGAGAGCGTACTTAAGGTTGCAGAAGAAGACAATGAGGAACTCCTGAGGAGACTGAGAGACAGGACTGATAGGTCAGCGAATTGTTCTTTCGGGTTGATCATATATAAAATTTATTTAATGTTGTTCTTTTTGTGTTCTGGCATTGATTTTCTTTTCTTTTCTTTTCTTTTTTATTTATTTTTGGGGGGGGTTGGTATCGAGTGCAGGGTCGGGATGGAAATTCCAAAGATCGAAATCCGGCATGAGCATTTATCTGTGGAAGGAGAAGCGTACATTGGAAGCAGAGCCCTCCCTACCCTTCTCAATGCCACTCTGAACACAATAGAGGTAATCTGTTTAATCAATTTTCAAGTTCAAATTATGTGAATTCATGATCTGGTGGTAGCTGTTGGAGCTGGCAATGATTTTGTATACAGATGGTTTCTGGAATATATGAAGTTAACCTTGCGTATTTGTTCCTGATAGTTTAGCATCTCTAGGATGAGTTTTTACTTTCGGACTGACCTGACTATTTCGTTTGCCTGGATTACTGCTGTGGTCATGATCTGACTAGAAATATTTGAATTTATTGATTACTCTTTCCCTTCCTGTGTGTGGCAACAGAGTGTTCTTGGACTTATTCGCCTAGCCCCATCAAAGAAGAGAAAAATCCAGATACTTAAGGATGTGAACGGATTAGTCAGGCCTTCAAGGTATTTCCATGCATTTACCAGCATTACAGAGTCCTTTTTGGACGCATTGAACTGACAATTGGAAAAGCAAAACATTTTAAATGGTATCATGGGGTCATTAACTTGTCGAATATGCCTCAAGTTTGCACTAACTAGAATACCAAATTCTGTATTCTTTTCTCATTCTGTCTTCAGGCAAAGTATTTTATGTTTTGGCTCATTCTTTTGTCATGTTTGAATTTCGATGCGGATCAATCCTCAATTGATGCTGCTAATTTCAGGATGACCCTCCTTTTGGGTCCACCGGGAGCTGGGAAGACAACATTGTTGCTGGCCACTCCTGGGAAACTTGACAGCGATCTGAGGGTGCCAATCCTGATTTCTGTCTCATATAACTAGTGTAGGATTCCAACAAATATTATGCTTTTTGTGACATCCATTTGTTTAAACTTTTGACAGGTAACTGGAAGAATCACCTACTGTGGTCACGAGCTAAATGAGTTTGTTCCTCGGAGGACATGTGCTTATATCAGCCAACATGATCTTCACTATGGAGAAATGACAGTTAGAGAGACGTTGGACTTCTCGGGTCGCTGTTTGGGTGTAGGGACAAGGTATGAGATGCTTGCAGAACTCTCCAGGCGAGAAAGGGAAGCCGGAATCAAATCGGATCCCGAAATCGACGCTTTTATGAGGGCCACAGCTGTGTCGGGTCAAGAGAGAAGCTTGGTCACTGATTATGTACTCAAGGTTGGTTTTCTCAAGTCTCTTTTTATAGTTGATTCCTTGGTAGGAGTTGCTTCATGGAAACCAACCTCCCAAGTTACACATTGCAGATTCTTGGATTGGACATATGTGCAGACATTATGGTTGGAGATGAGATGCAAAGGGGCATTTCAGGTGGACAGAAAAAGCGTGTTATGACCGGTATGTCCTTGGAGCTTCTGCTCCATTTAATAGAATAGTTCTCCGTTTGTCAAGTTTCTTTAGGACTTGTTAATTTAAGTTGGTGATTAATAAACTTTGAGGTTCATATTAGCTTATGATATGACAACTGCTAAAATTTGGGATTCTGCTAGTGTTACATTGCTCGTGCTCCTCATTGCACCATTCTCCGCACTAAAGTCTTCTTGTTTGATCTGTTGCAGGAGAGATGTTAGTAGGACCAGCAAAGGGTCTTTTCATGGATGAAATATCCACAGGGTTGGACAGTTCCACTGCTTTTCAAATTTGCAAATTCATGAGGCAGATGGTTCATATAATGGATGTCACCATGATCATCTCACTGCTTCAGCCAGCACCCGAGACTTACGAACTCTTCGATGACATTATCCTTCTCTCGGAGGGTCAAGTCGTCTACCAAGGTCCACGAGAGAACGTTCTCGAGTTTCTTGAGCACATGGGATTCAAGTGCCCTGAAAGGAAAGGAGTTGCCGACTTCTTGCAAGAAGTGACATCTAAAAAAGATCAAGAACAGTATTGGTTCAGGAATAACCAACCTTACCAATATGTTTCTGTAGATGATTTCGTGCATGGGTTCAAATCTTTTCACATTGGCCAACAGCTCTCATCCGATCTTAGCATTCCTTATGACAAATCTACAACTCACCCAGCTGCACTAGTCAAAGAGAAATATGGGCTTTCAAATATGGAGCTGTTCAAGGCATGCTTTGCTAGAGAATGGCTACTAATGAAGCGAAACTCCTTTGTTTACTTTTGCAAGACCACCCAGATCACTATCATGTCGCTTATTACTATGACAGTGTTCCTTAGGACTGAGATGCCAGTAGGGACTCTGGAAGATGGAGGGAAATTTTTTGGAGTACTTTTCTTCAGCTTGATCAATGTCATGTTCAATGGAAATGCAGAACTTGCAATGACCGTTTCAAGGCTTCCTGTGTTCTATAAGCAGAGAGATTTCTTGTTTTACCCCGCTTGGGCTTTCGGCTTGCCTATTTGTTTACTCCGAATTCCATTGTCATTCATGGAATCGGGGATATGGATCATCTTAACATACTACACCATCGGTTTCGCTCCTGCTGCCAGCAGGTACGTGAGAATTTGCTATTGGGTTTTCCATAGATATCTGAAGCTAATGTTTCTCGGGGTATTTGCTCATAATATTTGCGCACTGCTTTCTAAGAAGGAAAAGTCTAGGAAACTAATCAATCTTACTCTTATCAGGTTCTTCAAGCAATTCTTGGCATTGTTCAGCATCCATCAGATGGCACTGTCCCTCTTTCGGCTCGTTGCTGCACTTGGGCGAACTCTGGTTGTTGCAAATACCCTGGGACTCTTCACTTTGCTACTGATTTTCGTTCTTGGAGGATTTATTATTGCCAAAAGTAAGTACAACTTACCTCATACTTTTGCAAACCATGTCTATTTGTTGACTAAAGCATTTGTTTCCGGGCTGCTCATAGATTCTTGGGTGCCGTTAAATCGATTCTGCCAGTTTTTTTGTGCCTACATTAATGTTTATTTTAATGGGGACACGTTATTCTTCCTTGCATTTACAGACGACATCAAGCCATGGATGATATGGGGATATTACATTTCTCCTTTGATGTATGGGCAAAATGCTCTAGTGATAAATGAATTCCTCGACAAAAGATGGAGCAAGGTAAAATCTATTTATTCTTTCATCAATCAGTTGTCCTTCATGATACGCAGGTAATGCATTATTGAAACCTGATTGCCATCATGCGAGCTGCAGCCTAACTTGGATCCGAGAATTAATGAGCCCACGGTCGGGAGAATGCTTTTGCAGTCTCGAGGCTTCTTTGTGCAAGAGTATTGGTATTGGATCTGCATCGGAGCACTGTTTGGGTTTTCACTCCTCTTCAACATCTTCTTTATTGCAGCATTGACTTGGTTAAATCGTAAGTTGGCTAAATTAGCATATCAGCTCATATACACAAGTGATGTAATAGTGTTGACACTCCCTGCATGAAATTATTTGCAGCTTTGGGAGATACAAAAGCAGTTGTCTTGGATGAAGAGGCAGATAAGAAGAAAAACAAATCATTGTCTTCTCAACTTGCGAAAGAAGGTTTGCACATTCTCAAAATTCATCAGTTGCTCAATGCTTTTCTTCTTTAGGCTACTTTAGATGATAAACTCGCTAAGACTCTAGTCATGATCGTATAGCTGATAGAGCAATTTTCTCAAGAAAACTAAGATCGAGGAATTTCTATAATTGACTTCCAAAATAAGTTGCCTGATCAGTTGTCAAGAAAAAGAGTTGCCCGATCTCTGACATATGTCATGAAATCCCAGGAATCGATATGCAAGTCAGAAGTTCTTCAGAAATCTTTGGCACTTCGGAGAATATACAGAGAAGAGGGATGGTTCTGCCATTCCAACCCCTTTCTCTCGCATTCAACCATGTGAACTACTATGTGGATATGCCTGCAGTGAGTACCTTCCTCCTAAAGAGTATTCTTATCTTGGAAGCTGTAACTTCTTCCTAAATGTAACCATGAGCTTGTGCGAATCTTTAGTACTACATATGATCATTCATTGTCGTTTTTTCTTTTGTCCGGCGTTACTCTTGTCCAATTTCACTTAACCTGCGATTGTGATGGACCGAACTTCCTCTTCTTGTCATCACAAGGCAAAGAGTAGTGATAATAACTATTATTTTCATGATATTAGGAAATGAAGAGTCAAGGACTAGAGGAAGACTGTCTCCAATTGTTGAGAGATGTCAGCGGCGCTTTCAGACCCGGGGTACTCACAGCACTGGTTGGGGTTAGTGGTGCCGGAAAGACAACCCTCATGGATGTGCTAGCCGGAAGGAAGACAGGTGGTTACATAGAAGGAAGTATCAGCATCTCTGGATACCCTAAAAACCAATCTACGTTTGCTCGGGTCAGCAGTTATTGTGAACAGAATGACATTCACTCGCCTAATGTCACTGTCTACGAATCCCTCCTATACTCAGCCTGGCTTCGTCTTTCTTCCGACATTAAGACTAAAACCCGCAAGGTAGGGAATATTTGTCTCTCGAGACGCCCCACTTTTGTTAGGGCCTAGTTCACATTCTCTCGTGGAAAAAGTTTAAATCAGATGGTTTAGTAATCTTTCCATTTTGGTCTTGTGCTTCTAATTTTGTAACAGATGTTTGTGGAAGAAGTTATGGAGTTAGTCGAGCTCAACCCGATCAGGGACACCCTTGTTGGGCTTCCTGCTGTTGATGGCCTTCCAACTAAGCAAAGAAAGAGGCTGACAATAGCTGTAGAGTTGGTAGCTAATCCATCAATTATCTTCATGGACGAACCAACCTCTGGCCTCGATGCTAGAGCAGCTGCCATCGTGATGCGTACAGTGAGGAACACAGTAGATACAGGGAGGACTGTTGTTTGCACGATTCACCAGCCGAGCATCAGCATTTTTGAGGCATTTGATGAGGTTTGGTCGCTAATCCTTCGATGTTATTATCTTTGTTGTTTGAAATGCCTTGCTCTTGAGTAATTGACTCAGAAATGTTCCTATTGCAGTTGCTATTGATGAAAAGAGGCGGGCGGGTCATTTATGCTGGACCTCTTGGTCGCCATTCCCACAAGCTCATAGAATATTTTGAGGTGAGCTTTTTCTGTTTCCTAAATACCTAGCGTCTACCTGGTCGCCTCTTTCTCTCAGAATCTTCAGGTAATTCTTGAATTCTGGTAAATATGTGTATTACACCAGGCTGTCCCAGGGGTTCCGAAGATCAGGAATGGTTACAATCCGGCCACCTGGATGCTGGAAGTGAGTGCTCCGGCAGTCGAGGCTCAGCTCCATATCGACTTTGCTGACATTTATGCAAACTCTGATCTCGATAAATAAGTTTCTTAAGGATCCAAGTTTCAAATGCGTCATTAAAATAATTTGCTCATAAAGGCCAGTGTCAATTTAACAATTTTGTTTTCTTTGAATCATTTTCAGGAGGAACCAAGAACTGATCAAAGAGCTTAGTACCCCAGCTCCGGGCTCCAAAGACCTCTACTTCCCGACCGAGCACTCGCAACCTTTCCTCACACAATGCAAGTCTTGTGTTTGGAAACAGCACTGGTCTTACTGGAGAAATCCTCAGTACAATGCCATTCGGTTCTTCATGACCATAATCGTTGGCATTTTGTTCGGTCTGATATTCTGGAATAAAGGAGAACAGATGTAAGTTCCGATTGCTTTCATCTTATGTGTTTTGCTGAGTAAACTCTTCAAAGTGACCAAAAAGAAATAGATTCCACATCATTAGATGTTAGAAATGCCAGTCATTCATGATATCTGCATATTCAGACTTTGGCTAAGATTAATCTCTTGACAGCACCAAGCAACAAGACCTGATGAGTCTTCTGGGAGCCATGTATGCAGCTGTGCTGTTCCGTGGGGCCCGAAATGCTTATGCTGTGCAGTCTATTGTTGCCAGTGAGAGGACGGTCTTCTACCGTGAACGAGCAGCTGCAATGTACTCTCCTCTGCCATACGCATTTGCTCAGGTATGAACACAGTAATTTAGCAAGGTCGAGTCCTCTTTGAAGCATAAGAGGATATAAGAAAACAACTACCACCCCAATGATATGAAGGGTGAACAGTATAAAATGATTTTTTGCAGGTGGCCATTGAGACAACTTACGTGGCTATTCAGACATTTGTCTACAGTCTTCTCCTTTACTCAATGATCGGGTTTGAATGGAAGGCTGGGAAGTTCTTGTGGTTCTACTACTACATGCTGATGTGCTTCATCTACTTCATGATGTCTGGGATGATGGTTGTAGCATTGACGCCGGGCCACCAGATCGCGGCCATTGTGATGTCCTTCTTCCTGAGCTTCTGGAACTTGTTCTCTGGCTTTGTTATCCCCAGGCCGGTATGTCTGCTTTCACTCAGTAACTTGGTGAATTACATATGTCCTGAAGGCATTTTCAGTAGCTCACTTCCAATAAGTTCTAGCTTGTCAATTTATGAACGGAATTTTTCGACAAAACATATTTCTTCTTGGTCTTAATGGCATGACCCTGTCAAAGGACAGTATCTTTCGGAACAAAACGTCACACTCGGTCATTTGGCGCACTACTTATGTCCTGAAGGTATTTTCAGTAGCTCACTTTGGAGAAGTTCTAGCTTGTCAATTTAAAAACAGAATTTTGGGACAAAACATATTTCTTCTTGGTCTTGATGGCATAATCCTGTCAAAGGACAGCAGCTTTCGGATCAAAACATCACAATCTGAAGCTTAGGCCACATTTCAAGCTTCTTGCTGTGCACTAGATTCTTTGGCACATGGAAAAAGAAACGTTAGAGTTCAGCATCATCAGCAACATGAGAACCGTGTGTTGATCCTTTTGTTTCATTTCGACGGATACAGCAAATTCCTATATGGTGGAGGTGGTATTACTGGGCTTCACCAGTGGCGTGGACGCTGTACGGTCTCGTCACCTCCCAAGTGGGCGACAAGAATGGCAATCTCGAAATACCAGGAGCTGGTGACATGCCATTGAAGCAGTTCCTGAAACAAGAACTGGGCTTCGACTACGACTTCCTCCCTGCTGTCGTGGTTGCTCACATCGGCTGGGTCCTGGTCTTCTTCTTTGTCTACGCTTGAGCCATCAAGTTCCTCAGTTTCCAGAGGAGATAAACTCTGAGGGTGAAGCTGCTGAAGGAGAGAACGGTTGAGAGTGCCTTGGCGTTAACTCGTTGGGTTCAACCCGTGTATACCAGGGCGGCGATTTATTACAAGGTTTGCCATGCACTTTAGGTTGGCGACTAAGCATGGATATAGATGTATGATGTGGCGAACCAAACTTTCACTACGTGGAGGCAATCTTTGTTGTGGTGAGGCTATGATCGTGGCATCATGTGATGAGATTATATTCGGTAACATCTGCCAAATTCAACAATTCAACGACAATGCCGTATTAGAAACTTTGCAAGATTATTCGGGATTAATATCGTTCTTATAAATCTTGAGGTATAAAAAACACATATTAAAAGGGATTATATAAGTTTTATACCCGAAATTTATCTGAACATTTAACCATTAAATAAAAGTCCATTGATATTACCAAGCAAATCAATTTTGGTAAGTCATTTTCTTATCTTAAGCATTGTTTTTGGATATCCAATAAGGATATGAACATAGAACAGTAGGAGCATCCAACCGTGTCTGATGATAAAGGTTAAAGTACGCGATATGAGAATTTGTTAGGTTATTTGAACGCATTCGAGGGAAGTGCGAAATCAAACTTACCCGGCTTAAAAAATATGGATTAAAGATTACGTGCAAATGATAAATGACAAATAGAAAAACTTAACTTGAATAAAAGTTGATATTTTTTCATTTACCTACAATGCAACTCCCGTGTCCATGGTTGTTTTCAGGACACCTAGTTATCTTTAAACAATGGTTGCCTAATACACCTCTACATTGGTATGATTTTACCTGCTGTGCTTTCTGGGTTCACGTATACGGTTTACCTCTGGAATGGAGCACTGAACAGCTCCTTCGCCGGGCCGTGCAACTGATAGGTTCGCTTGTTGCGCTTGACTCCACTATATCTGCGGGATCAACCATTAGACACTGCCGAGTTCGAATAGAGATCGCCCTCGCCAATCCCCAAGACAGGAAAGCTAATTAGAATTGCTGGCAAAACCTTTTGGCTTGATTTTAAATACGAACGTTTGCCTAACTTCTGTTATTCATGTGGTAGACTCGGCCACTATGCGATGTATTGCCCAGACTATCCTTATGATGCAGCCTTACTAGATGGCAATAGCAAAATGGCTTATGGTCCTTGGCTCCGAGCTGACGTGAAGGAATATAGTCCTTATTGGAAAGCATTCTATACTCCACAGGACTTAACTCAGCCAATGGATGATAATGTACCTGAAACTCCCCCTGATATGCAGCCACAACTTCCTTTACTACCTCCACCTGAATATCCCAATCGAGCAACAGAAGCGATGAATCCACAGCCAGTACATCTCTCGTCTGCAGCAACGGAAGTTAGGCATACCACGGACTTGGTACCTGCTTCGACAAAGTTGAAGGCAATTCAATCTCCATCTACGGACAAGATAAAGCAAGTACAAAGGCATTCACTCAGAAATCTTAGCACAGGGGGTACTTCTAAGAAGCAGCGGCGATTTTCCCCTTATGAGATGCGACAGTTAACCGTGCCAGATTTTGATGGCACCCAGCTGATGGACAATCCAGTGTATTCCGAAGACGAGATACAACAATGGGCGACGGTGGCTGGCCCTCAACAGCCACCCAAAAACAAATGAAACTACTTTGTTGGAACTGTCAGGGCCTGGGCAATCCCCTGACAGTTCAAGCTCTTAAGGCCTTAGTTGCCAAGGATAAGCCCGACTTGGTTTTTCTAATGGAAACCAAGAATTTTGAACCGGTTCTCACCAGCTTACAACGGCGTTTGCATTTTCAGCAGCTTTTTGTTATTAATCCTGTTGGTCTGAAAGGTGGTCTAGCAATTCTATGGCAGGATAACTTATCAATAGATATCATACATGCTTCAGAGGATTATATAGACATGCTGTGTAGTGAAGTGAATGTGGCTAGAACTATGCGCATTACCTGTTTACATGCTCCCTACTCCTACCATATGCGGCAGTTATTATGGCAAGAGATACGGCTGATTAGTATTTCCAACACTTGGCCTTGGATTTGTACAGAGATTTTAATGATATTCTCTACCCATGGGAAAAGGTGGGCCGGAGGTCGATTGCTCCTTTCCGACTCTCCTCCTTTCACTCTTTCATCAATGATTGCTCGCTAATGGAAGTAGAGAGTAAAGGGTGTCGGTTTACCTGGACTAATAAAAGAGTTGGCGACGATCTTATCAAAGAGCGACTTGATAGGGTCCTGTGCACCTCCAACTGGCGGGTGTTATATCCGGCAGCTGTTGTTTTTGCGTTGCCGGCTGTGGGCTCTGACCACAGCCCTCTCCTTTTAGATACCATCGGAACACCTGCCAAGAATCGTCGTCAATTTGTTTATGAAGCATATTGGAATAGGGATCCCGAATGTCAAACATTGTACAGAGGCATTGGAATTCCAGTAGACATCATCAGCCCATGTTTCATCACAAGATTCAGGTTGTAACGAGGGCTTTACAGGCATGGAGTCGTGAGAAATTTCAGAATGGACATCAACGAATTAATGCGTTATATCAACAGCTCACCGACCTCACTAACACCTCATCTCTTCACTCTAATGATACAGAGGATGCATCTCAAATTCGGGATGAAATACGAAACTTATGGCAACAGGAGGAGCTTTTCTGGGCTATGCGGTCGAGAATCAACTGGTTGCGTTCAGGGGATAAGAATTCCAAATTTTTTCACGCCTCTACCATTCAACGCCGTCAACGAAACCGGATCATCATGTTACAAGATGCGAATGAGGAATGGGTAAGAGATCCCCAAGCACTAAGGGAGATGACGACTGATTTCTTCTCTCAGTTATATACTTCGGAGAGAGCTCGGGACTACGGCCCTGTTTTGGATCAATGCCCTCGCAGTCACTTTAGACATGAATAACCAGCTAACTGCCTCGGTCACTATGGAAGAGGTACAAAAGGCTACTTTCCGCTTAGGGATTTCAAAGGCTCCCGCCCCGATGGTTTGAATGGCCTATTCTACCGACTCATTGGGAAATTGTCAAGTATGATCTTCTAAGGTTAGTGGAGGATTTTTTTAATTCAGGTTCATTACCTCGATGCTTAATAAAACCATCATTGCTTTAATCCCCAAGACCAATCACCCCCAAAGTCTAGAACAAGATCGGCCGATCGCCCCTACGTAACTATGCTTATAAAATCATTTCGAAAGTTCTTGCCAACCGACTGAAACCCTGGCTACCGCATCTTATAGCCAAGGAACAAGCTGCCTTTGTTAGTGGTCGTCACATTCAAGACAATGTGTTAATACTCCAGGAAGTAATGCATCAATTCAAAGTACGCACGTGGAAGCGTAGACATAAAATTTTAGTAAAGACAGACATGCATAAGGCGTATGATCGTGTGGAGTGGGATTTTCTGAAGGATTACTTGCTTAAGTTGGGTTTTCATCATCGATGGGTCCTATGGGTCATGCAATGTGTAACTACTACATCCCTTGGTGTCCGTTTTAATGGTGCGACACTGCCTTACATCCAACCGACAAGAGGACTCGGGCAAGGTGACCCTCTCTCCCCTTACCTTTTGTACTAGTCGCCAATGTTCTTTCCACTTTGAGTACCCAAGCAGTTAGTAGTGGATATCTTAAAGGGATAAAGCTTGCACGGTCTTGTCCCACACTATCCCATCTATTTTTCGCCGATGATTCAGTCTTTTTTCTGGATGGAACCATTACTGAATGTCAGAATATGTCAAATATCTTGAATCAATATTGTATCGCTACCGGGCAGACTATTAACAGGAACAAATCGGGGATGATATGTAGCAAATACTGTCCAATCAGTTTGCAAGATCATTTGGCCAGAGAATTCAGGGTTCCTGTCCTACAACGATTTGGCAAGTACTTGGGTATTCCCTCTGATTGGGGTAGATCAAAGAGAGACATGTTCTCTTGGATTGTGGCGAGGGTCTCATCAAAAATGGAAGGTTGGAAAGAAAGTCTCTTATCTAAAGGGGGTAAGGAAGTCCTTCTTAAGGCGGTAGTGCAGGCTATTCCCCAGTATGCTATGTCTGTTTTTCAGCTTCCTCAATCTATATGTAAGGCACTAGAGCAGCGTATCGCTCAATTCTGGTGGAAGAATGATGTTAGTCGACGAGGGGTGCATTGGCAGCAATGGAATACTCTAAAGATCAGTAAGCATAGTGGTGGATTGGGTTTTCGAGACTTGATGGTTTTTAATAAAGCTTTGCTGGGTAAACAAGCCTGGAAACTAGTTCAAAGTCCATTATCTTTATGGAGTCAACTGTTTAAGGGCCTATATTTCCCTAATGGGTCCTTTCTACGGGCAGAGATTGGGTATCGACCTTCTTGGGGCTGGAGGAGTCTGCTGACTGGAAGAGAAGCAATACTACCGAATTTGAGATGGTCTGTGGGTGATGGTAAACGTATTAGCATTCGACAGGATCAATGGTTACCTATTGGGTCAATTCCAGGGCCCTTGGCTCGGGACGAACCTCAAATTGTAGCAAGTAAGGATGGAATCATCCACTCCTTCAGAGGCATTATGATGACTGTATCGTCCGAGAAGTTATCAAGATCCCTATCCGACCACTCTTTACTTCTGACCAGTTAATCTGGGCAGCAAGTAAGGATGGACTCTATTCTGTGAAGAGTAACTATCAGTCCCTCCATTTTACAGAAGTCAACAGATCACTTAATGGAACCTCGACATCTAACAGTCAGGACAGTCATATGTGGAAGAGAATCTGGACGATGCGTACGGAGCCTAAGGTTAGAATGTTCTTATGGTCGGTCTTCCATAACGCACTCGCGACCAAAGCTAATCTGTTTCGACGCCATATTACTTCGGACCCTATATGTGACCTGTGCAATCAGCAGACCCCAGAAACAATTGAACACATCTTTTTCTCGTGTTCATGGACGAAGGAGATATGGCAACATCCTGATTTAATTGCATTAAACATCCAAACAACATTCACGATAGCAAAGTTGGATCGCTAATCAAGTCAGGCAACAGAGTTCGGTACCTGGGCTAGCGTTTATTGCGTATGTCTTATGGCAAATTTGGCGAGGCCGGAATAGCTTCGTTTTCAGACACAAACAGCCGAAGTCCCACCTTGTTGTTCCTGATGCGCGAGCTCAAATCAACAGCTACGACCGAATCAACCCTAGGCGGAAGAAACCACAATCCAATGCTCTGTACTCTGAATTTCTTTGGCGGCCCCCTGATCGTGGTACTATCAAATGTAATATAGATGGGGCTTACCAACAGGGATGTAACAAGGGATCAATGGCGTGCATCAGTAGGGATTTCAAGGGAAGACTCACCGATGCTTATTCTGCAGAATTTCCAGCGAACTCGGCGCTTCAATCTGAGGTGCAAGCCCTCGCTTTTACCCTTCGGCATCTGCAGCAGAAGGAATTCCACAAAGATCGCCTGGAAGTTGAATCTGATTGCTGGATCATGGTGGATATCTTGAACCGGAACATACCACCTCCATGGCAGGACAGACCGCTCTTCGAAGAGGTGAAGACGCTCCTCCTTTCGTGCCCTAATCTGCACTCCGAGACATTGTAGGCGAGAGATAAATTCGGTGGGCGATCGGGCGCGAAGGCCCATGGCCGCCAAGACCTTTCCCCGCATTGGAATCTATTTCCCCTTTTTTGCTTTTAGATCTCGGTGAATGCGGACGCTGTTGCAAGCGGGTGTAATATTGAACCGCCTTAATATATATATTTCTTTCGACCAAAAAAAAAAAAAAAAAAAAAAACTCCCGTGTCCACAGGGGATCGCTGGTCAATGACAAACATAGAAACTCAAATTAAGATGAAAATTCATTTATAATCTTAGTTCTGGAGATTATATAACATATTTTCCAAAAGCCAGAGGCCAATAACATGAGCAAAAGTTGCCTCATTACCTCCTTTTACCGAATACAAGGCCACAAACAAAGCGGATCTCGGTGCCAAATTAAACCGTGCCAAAAATAATTTAAATGGGAGAAATTAAATTAGTGACAATTATAAATCATTTTCGACGGAAGCAACGTTTAGTCAAGCCACGCCGCCTACCAAGAATTCTCACCGGAACCACAAATCCCTTCCCAAAAATGGTCTCGAGAACGATAGGAAACCGAGGATCACGCCATTGCTCCACCCATGTCCGGCCTCGTGATGCGGAGGAGTGATCCCGGCGACGCGGCTTCGATAGAGAGGACACGTGGAGCAGCGCTGCAACCACAGGTCTGTTAGAGGAATTAAACAGATATTAAAAGAAGAGTTGAACACAGGAGTTGGTGATAGTAGAAGAGCCAAACTTAATGAAGTAACCGAGGCAGGAGACTGGAACAGAGGAAGCTGGAGCAGAGGAAGGTCGTGAGTGGCGATCCGGGTGAATTGATGAGCCGGCGATCCATGACAGCAAAATTTGAAACATAGAAGTTGATCAAGCAAATTAAAGGAGCTGCACGAGATAGAAGAACTACTTGTATGCTTCTATATTGGTTATTCTGTTGTAACAAGTCTCGTAATGAAATAGCTGAACTAGTATAAAAGGATAAGAGAATGAGAGAAGGGTGTACGAGAGTTTACCTTCATTTTTCAATCTCTGGTTTTTCTTGATTCATCTTGAGCTTTCTCTTCTACCTCTGTATTCCGAGAATGGTGAAGTCCTGTAAAGCATGAACTTGAAGTTCTGAAGAAGAAATACATTTGAGCTGAGGTATTTTTCATTGATTGTTCAAGATCTAAATCTCTTTCATATACAGATCTTGTTCTATATTCGGTTTCTTCTCATGGTATCAGAGCAGAAAACCTGGGAATAATAGATCTGATATGTTCTTACTGCAAGATAGTATAAAGATTCTGGTGTTTCTTAGGTAGTTTACCTTCAAAGTTTACTGGATTGTTTCTTCGATTCTTCAAAGTTTCTGGGCATATAAGAATGGCAACTGGAGTGCAGAAGTATCCTTTCCCTATCCATGTGAATATAGCTAACTTTGTTACCATCAAGTTGAATGAAGAGAACTTTCTGTTATGGCAAGCTCAATTCAACAGATTTTTGAAAAGCCAAGATCTGATTGGCTTTATTAATGGTGAAACATTACCTCCAACTCAAATGATACAGACTGTGACAGGAGAAATAATGAATCCTGATCATCTGGATTGGATAAAAACCGATCAACTCATATCATCCTGGATAAGTGGTGCAGTATCAGAGAATATTCTAAGTTTGATAATTGGTTTAGAAACCTCACTCGAAGTATGGCAGGCCCTCGTGAATAGGTTTACACAGAAATCTGTTGCAAAGGAGTTTGAGTTAAGAGGAAAACTTCAAGCTTGCAAGAAAAGAAACAGATCACTAAGTGAATACCTTCGTGAGTTCAAAACCATCTGTGATCAGTTAAATGCAATTGGAAAGCTAACTATGGCAGAGGTCAGTCTTTCATTAGAAGGGATTATGGAAATAATTTTACAGAAGCAGGAAGGAATCAACAAATTAAAATGAATAACCTAAATTCAACTCAGCAAGGTCAGGTTAACAAGGATAATTGGTCTAACTTTGGACAAGGATTTAGACCATATTCCAATCCTGCACATAGATATCAAAGTGTTAGGTCTTATCCACCACAAAGTTCAAATGGTGATAGACAAACACAGATTACAAAGCCTATGAGTAATGGACCTCTGCAATGTCAGATTTGTAAGAAATCAGGTCATACAGCACTCAGATGTTGGTATAGGTTTGATAACTCGTACCAGGCAGATGAAATACCAACTGCATTGGCAGCAATTCACATTGAAGAACCCTATGGTTCAGAATGGTATCCAGATACAGGGGCTACAGCACACATTACCTCAGAACCTGGTATGATTCGAAACTACAGTACATATACTGGTAATGACACTGTCATGATAGGAGATGGATCTCATTTGTCAATCTCATGCATTGGTAATGGAATATTGAATATAGAAAATAGTAAATTACCTCTGAATGATGTGTTAATAGTCCCTGAAATCAAAAAGAACCTTCTATCTGTGTCAAAACTAACAGATGATTATCCCTGCTCTTTTATTTTTGATAAACATGGGGTATATATGAAGGACAATCACAATCATACGACAGTGAAGCTAGGAAGGAAAGTCAAGGGGCTATACCAGGTGGAACCTAAAGTTGCAGAGGTCTTCTTCACACAGACTCACCCGGAAGTTGGAGAGGATGTCTGGCATCAAAGACTTGCTCACACTAGTCTTAAAACAGTGAAGATTCTACAGAAACAGCAACTCATTCAGTTTAGTTCTAAGGCTCAGAATATATGTAGCAGCTGTCAAGTTGCTAAAAGCTCAGCTTTATCTTTTCATTTCTCAGATCATATCTCGAATGTTCCATTAGAAAGAATACACTGTGATGTATGGGGACCTTCACCAATTCAATCTGTTCAGAAATTCTCCTACTATGTCATTTTTGTGGATGACTTTTCTCGGTATAGTTGGATATATCCAATGAGACAAAAGTCTGAAGTCTATGAGATATTCATTATGTTTCAAAGACTTATAGAAAATCAGCTTAATCACAATATCAAAATCTTCCAGAGTGATGGAGGAGGTGAGTTCACTAGTAGTAAATTCCAAACTCATCTACAAAAATGTGGAATTAAGTAGCATATTTCTTGCCCTCACACACCAGAGCAAAATGGTGTCTCGGAGAGAAAACATCGACATGTGATTGAATTGGGTCTAGCAATGATGTATCAGGCTAAAATACCACTGAAATACTGGGTAGATGCATTCAAAACAGCAGTTTATATTATCAATCTTCTTCCCACAACAAAACTACATATGCATTCACCCCATTATAAGCTCTACAATAAGACACCAGACTATTCTTATCTTCGAGTTTTTGGATCAGCCTGTTATCCATGTCTCAGGCACTACACAAAGCATAAATTTGATCCAAGATCACTTACATGTATCTTTCTTGGATATAGTGAGAAGCATAAAGGGTACAGATGTCTCTTACCTACAAATGGAAGAGTCTACATCAGCAGACATGTCATATTTGATGAGAAAGTCTTTCCCTTTTCTCATACCCTACATACTGAATATCAGCAGGGGTCTGACTTATACAAACAGTGGATAAAAGGAGTACTATCTTCTATTTCCAGCTCTACTAAGCAGGATCAATCACAAGACAATATATCGAAGGGACATCTGCAGCATACCAGATTCACTCAAACAACTCCAGTAATACAGGACAATGAGCTTAGTACACGTAATCCTGCAGGTCAATCACAAATACAGATGGTACCTGATACTGAGATGCAGAGTGATCTTAATAATGCCTCTGGTGGTATTGAATTGCATCGGTCATCTCCAATCATAGAGGAACTAATACCTACAAATCAAGAGACTGTCTCAACATCAAATGCTAATACAGGACAAATACAAATCAGTTCTGAAACTGAACAGATACAAGGTACTTCTTCAACTCATCCTATGCAAACTAGACTTCGATCTGGAATTGTTAAAGCAAATCCTAAATATGCATGTCTAGTTGAGTATCAGGTTCCTATCGAACCAAAAACAGTAAAGGCTGCCTTAGCAGACCGAGGGTGGTATCAAGCAATGAAAGAAGAAATGGATGCCTTATATCAGAATCAAACCTGGGAATTAGTTCCTAGAGATGATCACATGCATGTTATCGGGTGCAAATGGGTGTTCAAGGCAAAACTCGCACCTGATGGGAGCTTGGATAGGCTCAAAGCAAGGCTTGTAGCTAAAGGCTTCCATCAAGAAGAAGGTCTTGATTTCACGAAACCTTCACCCCGTAGTGAAGCATGCAACAATTCGAATAATCCTATCGCGCTATGATGAAACAATGGAAAATTCATCAATTAGATGTCAAAAATGCCTTCTTACATGGAACCTTAAGTGAAACAGTGTATATGGAGCAGCCTCCAGGATTTAAAGAATCACAAAAGCCTCACCATGTCTGTCTCCTTCGAAGATCTCTTTATGGACTTCGACAAGCTCCTCGAGCCTGGTTTGATAGATTTAGCAGCTTCCTGCTCGAATATGGATTTTTCTGCAGCTCTACTGATCCTTCCCTATTCATTCTGCATACTGAAACAGCAACTATTCTCTTATTATTGTATGTAGATGACATCATTCTCACTGGAAGCTCCCCTCAAATGATTTCTGCTCTTATTACTTCTCTGAGCATTCATTTTCATATGAAGGATCTAGGGTCTTTACACTATTTCCTTGGCATTGAAGCTACACGAACCTTGGATTACCTATTCCTATGTCAAACCAAATATGCTCTAGACCTCCTCACCCGAGCTCATATGCTTGACTCCAAACCAGTTTCAACTCCTCTTTCGTTAAAACCACCTGTTTTAATCAATGATACTATACCTTTGACCAATCCCACTGAGTACCGGAGTCTAGTTGGAGGTCTGCAATACCTTACATTAACCAGACCAGACATTGCTTATGCCACCAATATACTCTGCCAAAGAATGCAGCAACCCACAATTGCAGACTTCAACAACTTAAAAAGAGTCTTGCGATATATAAAGGGTACTCTCAAGCTTGGCTTATTCCTTCACTCTCACAGTACCATGCATCTCTATGGTTTCTCCGATGCAGATTGGGCAGGGTGTGCAGAAACCAGAAGATCAACAACTGGTTTTTGTATATATCTTGGATCCAACCTTATATCCTGGGCAGCAAAGAAACAGCCCACAGTGAGCAGATCCTCCACTGAAGCCGAATACCGTGCTCTTGCATCGCCACCGCCGATCTTACTTGGGTCGGGCTTTGTATTGCGTGATATAGGTTGTTCTCTTACTCCTCCTATTCATTTGTACTGTGATAATAAGTCAGCAATCTCTCTCACTTTGAATCCTGTTTTACACGCTCGAACCAAACATATTGAAGTAGATTTTCACTTCGTTCGGGAAAAAGTATCCTCAGGATCTTTACAAGTCAGATACATTCCAAGTTCTTACCAATTAGCTGATGTCTTCACCAAACCACTGACAAGAAGCGCACATTCTTATATGCGAACCAAATTGGGAATCTGTACTCTATCCATTCCCAATTTGAGGGGGGGTGTTAGAGGAATTAAACAGATATTAAAAGAAGAGTTGAACACAGGAGTTGGTGATAGTAGAAGAGCCAAACTTAATGAAGTAACTGAGGCAGAGGAGACTGGAACAGAGGAAGCGGAGCGAGGAAGGTCGTGAGTCTGGCGATCCAGTGAATTGATGAGCCGGCGATCCATGACAGCAAAATTTGAAACATAGAAGTTGATCAAGCAAATTAAAGGAGCTGCACGTATAGAAGAACTACTTGTATGCTTCTATATTGGTTATTCTGTTGTAACAAGTCTGTAACAGAAATAGCTGAACTAGTATAAAAGGATAAGAGAATGAGAGAAGGGGGTACGAGAGTTTACCTTCATTTTTCAATCTCTGGTTTTTCTTGATTCATCTTGAGCTTTCTCTTCTACCTCTGTATTCCGAGAATGGTGAAGTCCTCAAAGCATGAACTTGAAGTTCTCAAGAAGAAATACATTTGAGCTGAGGTATTTTTCATTGATTGTTCAAGATCTAAATCTCTTTCATATACAGATCTTGTTCTATATTCGGTTTCTTCTCAAGGTCGATGCACTCGGCGTGGAAGCAGTGGCCACATCCCCGCAGATTCTGGAAGCTCTCACCAGCAGCAACGTCGTGCAGACATACCGCACAGTACGGAGGAGGTTGGTGTCTCCGGCGAAGAATGAGAGCTGGAGGGTGCTGGCTCCATCGGAACGCGTTGGCGCAGAGACGGACGAGGAAGACGATGACAGTCGCGACGGCTGATGTGGCTCTGTCGAGAGCCATCCTCGCTAGGCCCTCAGAAGAAAGGCCTTTCGGTGGGCCCACATCCTACTGAGCAATGCCACACCCTTGTCTTTTACTCCCTAAATGGGCTGAAAAATAGGCCCATTTACTGGGCTCAAGCGGTCCATCACGACTCATTTGTCATTCCTGCACGTTAATATTTCAAAAAAAAAAAAAAATTTGTTTAATCATGCAAATGAAATGGCGCAATGAGTATTTAGAACTGCCAATTTTTTTTTTTTTTTTCAATTTCTTAGAACCAACCACTCTTGGAAGATCATAACTTATATAGAGACAAGGAGAGAAAATTGACTACACAAGCCTGATGAGCATATTTTATTTTTTACTCATTTTTACAAGGTATCCTATCAATTAGCCACCATGTATATATATAAAATCTTGCTCAACGAAATGAATTTCAGTCGAAAAATTTACGATATGATGTCTGTTCCAATTCCAATTTAATGGGTTCTCTGTCACCACCGTCCAATTGTCAATCCACTCCGCCCAATCCCTAGGTTTTCTCTCGTATCATACACACAAATCTTTTACTAACGTTTTGAATAGGCTGTCATCTCAAGGTCAATGTCAATGATGGCGCGGGAGATGTGGAGGTCAGAAACCCTTATTCAAACGAGCTCTTCCGATCAGTTATCTTCCCAAATCTCATTGCAATTGCCGTGTCAGGGCTTCTCAAAACTCAAGGCTTACTATAGATGTGAGTTTAGGACTCGTAATGGCAAGCAATTGTTAGATTAAGTTTTTCCTTATTCCATTTGGTTAAAGTCCAATTTTGAACCGGCCTAGCTTATATTATATTATGTGTGAAGAATCATTTCAGCTTGAAGCGAAATTTGGAATGGTCTTCACAAGTTTTGATTTTGAAAAATTCAAATCTTTCATATAAGCTTCTACATGCATTTTTAATTGCCTTAGTGGCTATGACATCAATTGAGAACACGAACCAGACGAATACCTCCAGTTGTTTGTCTCTAGAGCCACTCTGACACTGCAGAATCATAGGAAGCAACACTTTGAAAGGCCTTTCAAGCAAGTTTTCTACGGAACTGTTGATCATCTCCATTACTCTTCAGGAACTTTAGCAGTGCAGGGTAGTCGTGTGAATCAACCACAACAAGGACATCTGATGATTCCGTTAGAAGACAAATGCCAACATCAATTCAAATTAAGGGCATATAATGGTACTTGACGCAAAATTACAAAAAAATTTACCACATGCATATTGATACATAGAGGCGCAAATCCAGCAACAATTCTACAAAAAATGTGCAACATATTGGACATACCTACTTTAGTTTATAATTTAACAAGCATCACAAGAGCAATTGTTTAGTTTTAGCATAAAAGCATGAGAGAAATCATTACCCAAATAGTAAGAAGATAATCTGGAGCCGCAATCTCAATGTAAAAGTTAACATGCTTTCAGTCAATTACATGCCTCGATTACAAGTGCCGTTGTAGCAAAGTTTGCATGATATCCGTGAGCCTAGAGTGATAGAAGACACCAATACAATCATAATCCCTCACATGTCCAAATTTGGGCAAGCAATGCTCGCTTGGGGCTCGAGCACAAGGGCTCGCTCGAGCGAGCCTCTTGTAGATATGGGCAAGCGCTGGCTTGAGCAAGTTGTCGCGCTCGAGCCTTGAGCAGCCGTCACCCAAATTGGCGAGGGGTGGCTCTCACCGAAGCCCTCGTCGAACGGTGAAGGAGGAGCAGCAGAAACTTACCTCGATTCAGAAGCTTCAGCCGGTGAAGGAGCAGCAGCTGTCGGCGCCGGAGAGTCAGCCGAGTGGGGAGGCACCGGATCGCTCGACGGTGGTGAACTTGTGAGAGATGCCGGAAAAGGGAGAGCGTTGTTTCGTGCGGGGCACGCACGAGAAGAAGAGACGGTGGTGAATGTGTTTCGTTTTTGTTCTTTTCATTTTTGTTCTTTTCATTTTTGTTCTTTTCAGCCCTTCAAGAAGTGTTTTTAGAACAGAAAAGTAACTTTTTTTTGTTTCTTTTTTTTGTTTTAATTTTGTTCCGAGAACAAAAAAACAGTTTTTGAACGAAAATGCAAACAAACGCGTTTTTGTTCTTTTTTTGTTCCCGGGAACAAAAAAACAAAATTTTTGTTCATAAACAAAAGAAAAGAACATTACCATGCAGCCCCAAAACCTTTAAATTATATGATTACACGCTCAATTAAGATTACCAAAGTCAGGATCACATGCCGGGTGGTGCAACTGCATTGCAGCTCTTGCCTACGTGGCCGAATCAAAGCATTATTTCTACCCCCATTAATAAGTGGAAAGTTTATCAATACAACAGCCAGATGTATAAAAACAGAAAAAGGCATCCAATGGAACTTGTCAAATCGTAACTTCAAGGACTCACCATCCTCATCTTCCCAGCAGTAAATTCAACGTGCATTTTTTAAAATATGCTTTGTGTCGACGAAGTGCTATATATAGCGTCCGGGGAGAAAGAAGCAAGGAAATTCTACTAAGGAACGAAGGCGGGGCCATTTACTGCGAATCCACAATAGGAAACTGCTATCTAGCTTAGAAAGAGGCAGCCACGTGACTTGATGACTTTATTTAGCGGGGATTGATCAAGGATTAATCCTCTTCGTGAGTCAATGACTCCATTTCTGTATGCTTTAAGTCAAGTTGTTAGCCAAAAACAACTTTTTTTGTGGCAAAATAAGCACAAGCATTCACATTATAAGAAAAGTTATCATGGCTAGGAAGTCTTATAAAGTCTCTCGAGTATAATAATGGGAATCAATAAATTTTTCAACCAAATTAAAACAAGTGCAATTGATGTGACAACCAAAATTATAATGAATGGTTAAAATTAACGTTGTTTAATATTGTGTTTAGAAATGAAATTAAGTTTAATTGTTGAACAAGCTCTTGTGGATAAGGAAGTAATGAGTAGAGTGACATGAGACTTCAGGACGTACATTTAGATGAAGTATTTGCTGATACTTTATTTTTGCTGAGTCAAAAAGCATAGCACAGGTGGCTTGCTAGCACGGCCCATGTTTGACAAGTGGATGACTATTCAAAACTTCCATGAGTCCACCGCCAAAGAAGTTTGCCCAATTAAGATGAGTAGCGGAGTATATCTTGCTTTCTTGAAATTGAGAGAATTTGCGAGGGAGAAAAGTTCTGTACTTGGAAACATAAAGGAGAGTGAAGCTTGTCCGTGAAAACAGGGAAAAGAAATCGTAGAGAGGAGAGAAAGTTTTGCACCCATAAGCCTTGGACGTTTCGACAAACCGAATCAACTGAGAATTGCACCACCTGTTAAATATTCAACCCTATTATTCCTTTACTCGCAATAATTTTTGAAGTCGGGTCTTAAATTTGGAATTATGTGAAAATTTGAACTTAGAGCTATTGAGCTATAGATTTATATGGAAATAATAGATAATGTCATTGTGGAGTTATGAGGATTCATAAAAATCGATTTTAAAGCACGATTGGATTGGAATTTCGCATTTGAGATATGTGTAGCGCACAATTCTAGTAATGGAGAAAGATGAACAATTGTTATGTATGAATTTCTTCGTTAGTGCATAAATGTCGTTTTATCAACGAATGAGTGTCATTAGTCGAGTTGTTAATTAGAGTAGTGTATTACTTGATTTTTTTATATCATTTTTCAATTAATTAATAGGAATACGAGTGCATTGGCTTGAGAAACCATCGTAAGCTGGTTTTCGGCTTTTCTAGATGAATGATACTATCTCTTTTATGAATTTACAAATTCATATCTTGAAAATGGTAGAGATTTAATATAATATAAATTATGAAAGAACCTGTTTTTCTACATAAATTGGATCGAACTTTTTACTACAATTTTAGTTGGATGAAAAGGCATTGGAAAGCCTTATTTGAAATAATTTGAAAGGTTGGTTTGTGAATGTGTCGATTAAATGTTCTATGAAGGGAATTGCCCAAAGTTATTCATATTGGTTGTGAAATATTATATGAAATGCATTCAAATTTATAAATGGAACTGTGTAAGGTTATATGATTTGGTTTATAAAACCAGTTTATGGAATGGCTTTCTGGTATTGAATTGGGATAAAAAGATAGATTGTTTAGCCAGAATTTGTATGGACAAAGAAATACCTTTCATAAAAAGTCCTTCAATTTTTTTATAAGAGGAGATAGATTTTGTGGTTATTCTGGACAAGAAAAATCACGAGTATGGTAGAAAACTGATAAATATACTTCAACGTAATCTAGTCAACATTAATGTAAAAAATATATACATATATATAAACACAACGTCGGAATTTAATCGATGATGAAACATTCATAATCTATAGCAAAAATACAAGCTAGAACTTAATCAACGTTGAATTATTTGTAAACCACAATTACAACATGCTCGAATTTAATCGATGATGAGATATCTTGAAACTACAGCTATAACTATGATACAAGAATTGAAAGATAACAAGATTGGTTTGTTTTGTGCGGGGGCTCTCCATTACACAAACATTGATTTTTATAGCATTCACAATGTAATTGCCCATAAGTTGTCCTTCAGCCATTTTGAGCATGCTTTCACAAAATTTCTGGCCGCATACCTACACATTGTCACGATTTTTTGTATCTCAATGGATATTCTTAAAAATTGCGTCCAGATCCTCTACTTCTGCTCATCGCCATTTCGAATCCCCTCTGAGTAGTTGCCTTGTCTGGCTCACTTTCTTCCCACAATCCGTTATGCTTCATTGTATTATCCACAAGCAATTTTAGGTTTGAATGCTACTGCACCTGGATTTTACACCCACTTTATTTGCCAGGCGGTTAACTTTGATTGTCAATTCAAACTACACCTTTCAATTGGCATCTTTCCCAACTAGTTTTGATAATCGGCAACTAGCTGCTATCGTATGTCGATAACGGATCATGGTATTTAGTTATCATTGTTAGCGTTTGCTAGAGGATTTTGGATCAGCAGATGTTGTGACTGTGATTGCTAGAGGTATTCAGTGACCTTTTTTTGAGGGTGTCATACAACCTCGTAAAAACAGATTTGAAATTCATTTGGTGCCTATCGGCATGAAGAAATGCAATTTTATTTTTCACATTTCGATGTACTTGTTTAAGAATCTCACTTTATATAACTTGGGGCACATCAGTAGATAACATGACCCCTATCATGACATCAGCCTTCGCCTTTAATTATCATTGTCAGGGTTTCTGTCCAAGCGAAGTATATGAATAATACAATACAAGAGCTCATCTGCAGATGACCTAATAAGACATTACAATGTACAAATTCAAAGATTCAAGGGCTTTGAACAGGCTGATATGCTCGAAATCATCGGTGCAGTACCAAGACTGTAAAATATGGGTTTTTACCCAATCAAAAAGAGAGAGAGAAGGTTGAACGGTCAAAAGAAGAAGAATGAGGGGGAGAGGCCGAGAGTCGTCGGGAGAGAGGAAGAGAAAGAAGAAGAGAGAGAGAAGGAAAGAAAAGAAAAGAAAAAGAAAAAGAGAAAAAAGGAGGAAATAAAAAGGGAAAGAGAGAAGGGAAAAGAAGGAGAGAGAGAAAGGGAGACCGTAGAGCTCGTGTAAGGAAAAGAAAGGAAAGAAAGGAGAAGGAGAAGAAGGAAAGGAAGAAAAAGAGGGTTTTGTGCATTTTTTCCATGGGAGCCTTGCCAAGCCACCTCAACTATGTAATGTAACGCCCGGTAAGCACTCTGCCTCCGTTCATTCAATCGGGGTAATTTTGGACTTAGGGCTTGAAATTTGGAATTTTGAGAAAATCGAGTGGCGAAGTATGATTTTTAAGTTGTTGAGTCGCGTATTTTTATAGAAATGATAGTTTAGGGTGTTGTGGATTTTACGGATTGTGTTTACGATTTGCTCGAAACAAAAATTTGAAGTTTATAGCGCGTAATGAACAGTGCGCAACCAGGACTTTAGGGCCGTAATTTGTTAGTTTTTGGCTTGATTTTGGGTTAACTAAATTATGGTTCTTGTAGTATGGTCGAAGGGCTTTCTGATTGACTATAAGTACGCTTGAAACAGAATTCGATGGAAAAAGTTATGACATGACCAAGTTCCGAGCTCAAGTTCCGCATTGCGGACGGCTTAAATAATCTCTTTGGATATGCTGTTTATTAGTGTGTATGTGTCGTTTTATCTATGAATAAGCACAATTTAGTCAAGTCGTTAGTTGGAGAGTAGTGTATTCATTGGTTTTTATATTGTTTTTGATTAATTGATAGGAATAAGCGTGCGTTGGCTCGAGTAATTACATAGGTTGATTTTCGGCTTTCCGGGTGAGTGGTGCTATCTCTCCTAAGAATTTATAAGCTCATATCTTCAAAATGATAAAGATTTGATATTTTATGAGTTATGAATAAGCATGTTTGTTGCATAAAATTTCGATTGGGCATTTACTACTTTGGTATTTGAGAATAGTGTGGGAACTTTTTGGTGTATATATTTTGTTTGATGAATGAAGTTGATAAATATGACATGTTTTAGGTTTGTAAAACCTTTTTACAAAGAGCTCGACTTTGAGATGGTTTATAGAATGTCATATAGATATTAATTTGTGATAAGCTTTTTGAGATGCATTTGATTTGATTCAGTTTGTAAAATCGGTTTATGAGATGAGTTCTATAATGATTTGAGGAATATTTTACGAAAGTATTTGTTGCAGATGAATTGAGTTGCGAAATATTATGTGGTAGATTTATGAAATGTATTGTGACATAGGAAATGATTCTAGATTTGGCTTTGTGAATTGTGGAGGTTGTTATAGTTGATGTTGATGCTTAATATCGTTGTGAGCTCAGCAAGGGGCTTGTGGGTATGTGCATATTAGTTTAAGATTTCCTTGTGGATTGAGCCGTTGACTAATAATAGGTGGAGACCTTGTCAAAGGGAAATCTTAGTCACTTTGTCACTAGGCATTGTACTATGATCATGGTTTGATATTGAACGACGTATTGGTCAATGGAGTAGACCATTGACATGTGATATGAGTTTGGTCAATGGAGTGGACCATTGATATGTGATTTGAGTTTAGTCGTTAGAAGGGACCATCGATGTGTTTTCATATAAGATGGATCAATGGAATAGACCATTGATGTGTGACATGAGATTAATTGATAGAATGAACCATTGGCGTGTGAATTAATGAGATTGATCAATGGACTTGACCATTAATATTTGTTTTAATATTATTATGAAAATAATATTTTTACTAAAGCATAGGTAACTTATTCACTTATTTTATGTTTGTTATATGATAGATTTGAGTTTAAAGAGTTGTGGTTTGGTTTTGGAAATATGCATAGTGGGTACTCGATCCACTTAGAAAAGATGCATTATTTACTGAGCTGTGGTTGCTCACCCATTTATATTCTAATCTTGTTAAGGTTCTTTAGCTAATGATGAGTAGTACGGAAGCGATATCAATGGGGAGACTTAGGAGTTGGATTTTTGGAGTTTTGAGATTGCGTCCTTATGGTGAAAGGATGGCTGTGTCATCCATCATTCATGATGGTTTTGGGGTGTGACAAAGACTCTTGATGCTAGAGATTCTCTAAAATCAAAACAAAATGCTGTGACTAAGAAATTAATTTACAAGGTGATAGTGTACGGTCTCTAAAATATAAAGAAGAAGAAGAAATATATTTTTCCCTTCGAAAAATTTTCACAGACCGTCACTAGCCTATCTTAAGACACACACACACATACACACACACACAAAGGATGTTAAGTGGTTGATCATTAGTTAATTGAGGATTTAAGATTTTTTCTAGATTAATCGAGAATTTAAGGTTTTATAAAGAATCTTAACCAAGTCTCGAGCTTGTTGTTGATGGAATTCATGTGTTGGAAATGACACATGGTAGATGACCAAATATTCCACATGGAAGTCATGTCAAATTACCGACAATTGAATCCTTGTCAAATTCTGAACAAAAAAAAAAAAAAAAAGAAAGAAAGAAAATCTCCATCCAACAATAAGCTTGAGACTTGATTGAAGTTTTGTATTTTTTAATCTAAAGTATTCAATTGATCAAAATAAAACCTTAAATTCCCAATTGACCAATGGCCAACCTTAAGTTATGTTTTTACATGTATCCTGTAAGTGTTTTGACCTTTTTCTATGTTAAGTGATCATATCTCCGAATTTCTTTTTATCTCAATTTCTCTTTGAATTTTGATTGTCACTTCAAGTGGATTGACTATTTTGACCACAAAAAAAAAAAAAAAAAAAAAAAAAGTGGATTGATTTTATTTTTTTGATTTTTTGATTTTATTTTTGATTTTGATTTTTTTATGTTGATTGGCTACAATTCCAAATTGATTTTATCTTGGATTCTTTTGAGTTTTAATTTCCATTCGTATAGGATTGACCATGTTTCATTAACTTTTCCTTATGTCATTGTTACTTCCCACGCGATTTGAATAGATTCTTCTTTGCAGCCAGAGTTACACTTATAATTGAAATCAATTATAGAGAAAAATAGTTAATACATATGTCACACAAATGTGGCTATCACAATACAAATAGCACGCGGTTATTGGTTGGCACCACTATGCGGCGGTTTAGACACACAAGTGCTATGCCACATAGCACAACCACGATTGTTCATCCCCAACTTCATATTGAAATACTGGATTAGAATAGATGTTAGATATAGATATTCATGTGTGCTTAATGAAATGTAAGTGAGATTCCTTATCAGTTGGAAAGAATTGGCGACTCCTAGAAGAGAAGGTCTTGAAAGAGAAAACAAATGGTTTAGTTTTTTTTTTTTTTTTTTTTTCTGTCTGATAGATTCATGTTAAAGAAAGGAAATTACAAATAAGGTCTAAATTGAGATCATTTTCTGAAAAAAAAAATTATTATTCCTAAGTAGATTTTGTTTCAAATGAGGATTTCAAGTGACCAAATCAATATCGAATAAAAGCATGAGGTCACCGGGCAATTTTTTTTTTTTTTTTAGCAACTAATATAGAGGCAATTTTGTCCCAAATTTACAATTGGGATCATGGTTCTTAAATTTTCAGGTTCTCTTCTTCCTCTCCCGCTGCTCAAGTAAATTGTTCTTGCCCGCTCTTCGCCCGATCCTCAGCTGCTCCACGCTCGACGCTCGGTCCTCATCGCTCCTCGCTCACTCTCGAGCTTCAATTCGCCATCATCTATACTTGTAGGGATCATGCTTTCATTTCCAACGTCACCGAATTTTTAAGAATCGGCGATTGCACTGCTATTAAATATTGGTTCAATCTCCTTTCCAATGTAAAAGAAAGTTGTTACCAAACTCCGAAAAATAGTTTGTTTTTACTGAACTCTCATTTCTCTTCTGAACCATTCGATAGTTTGCATGCTTTTGTAGGGACTAGGAAAAGGTGTTATCTAGGCATATGCAGTCAGGTCTACAATTGCTTGTCACTTGAATACGAGATTCATGAAGAATTAATGCCTTTCATTTTTTTTGCAACTTAGCTATTTAGGTTTCTATTTGTCATCCTCGTTAGTTTTCATTTTTTACCAATATGGCACAAGAGTGTAATGCATATTGGATCCTATCCATTATGGCATTTGGATAAGTTCACTCACTATTACATCAAGTATTACTGCATTTTTATTTGGTAGGTAACATCGATGAAGTTACTACGAAAGCTACGAACTTAAAAATGGAGAGTAAATTGAAGAAATGGCTTTACATCTTTGTGTACTAACCTCCTAACTGAATTGTTTGGGGTTTAGAAGTGAAAGAACTCATTTTATCTACTAACGACAAACAAATTGGTGCATTATCAAATCATGCAGCTATTGCCATAGCTGCTGATATATGTATTTTGAGATATAATAGATTCGTGGATGAAGTTGTAGAGATATAATTGCTTCGTGGCATTAATATTGTGACTTGAGATCATATAATATAGAATTGACTGATTTAATTTAAATCAGCAGTAAAATTACTGCTCATTCTAGTTGAGAGTGGACCAATAATAGTTCCAATTTGGGATTTTCTTTTAGTAAAATAGTTCTTTTTCCTTACTTATATGGTTAACTTTAATGGGTAAATCCCAATAAAAAATCATGCCAATACCATCTGTCGCACCAAATCACACGTGACCTTATTCCAATCTGCCGAGTTTCGTTGAATCGTAGCTTTAGTCCAAGAACAAGTTTCCTCGACGCATAACTTGTGTTGTCTCGTTAATCTGAAGTCATTTTACAAGGAGTTCTATCCTTTTATTTTCCTTGTGCAAGGATAATACTGGAAATATAACTATTTTGTTATATGGTCGTTCGTAAACGTGACGCGTGTAAGAGAAGGTAGAGTGAAGGGAATGAAATTCCTGCTCATGCTAAAATTTCCGCACCCAAATTTTTTTTTTTTTTTTTAGAAGGCTAAGCTGGAAATGGGATAACAGAATTTGTTTAAAAATATATATATTCTCTCTAGCTAAGATCATCCTCAGCGGTGATGGTGGGGAATTTCTCTGTGACGATTGAGGATTGGTCTCGCTGGAGTCTTGGAAATCCTCCGTTGTCGATTGTTCTCGTCCGTGTCGGTGATTTTCTAGATTCCAGCGCCTTAGGCAGGGTTGGCCGCCATTCATGGACGACATTACCCGTTTTCAAGCTGTTCATCAAAGATCAATCTCTGTTTTTGAGATTTTCTTGGCTTGAAAGGCTGAGTCTTTGTTTGAGATTCTTTCTCCGATTCTAGCATTCATCGCTAGCTATCGCTGAAAAGTCCATCAAGACCGATAGCTGGCAATGAAAATCAGCATCGTAGAAGGAATCTCGAACAAAGACAGTCTCTTCATCTTTCGAGTCAAGAAAATCCCGAAAGTAAAGCTGATGGACAATGTCGTGGATAAATGGCGGTGAACTGTGTCCAAGGCACTAAAACCTAGAAAATCGCTGAGACCCGCGAGAACAATCGCACCGTTTCCAAGACTCCAGCAAGACGAATCCTCCGTTGAACTCGGGACTTAAAATTCGAGCTCTAAGAATTGCGCTTCATGTTAAAAATCTGAATTGCCCCTATTTTTTAATGCGATTTATTATTTTTTTTATTATTATTATTATTTTAATTTGGCCGTTTTTGAAACGAATGCTTAAAATGTCAAGTTGTGAACAATAATTTGATTATCACTTACTTTTTATTATCTACGAAACTTCTCAGATGAGATTAGCAAGTGTGAATCTGGAGCTTCATACAAAATATGTTTCTAGTGTGTCAAAATCTACGTTGGATCCAATGGTTTGTGAAAAGACCCAAATGATTCCTCTAAGGATCAATTCCTTTGTAGTTTCAACCATATATATGTAAAAGTTAGTCTTCCCACCTGCAAGATGGTTCCTTGAGAGTAAATAAATACATTATGTTAGACCATCTTAATCTCACACAGCTGTGAAATTTATTGCATTTGCTCATATTCCACTCAATATGTAGCGTATAGGATGTCCTTTTTTATTAGTTATACTAGATATTTTTGGGGTATAGCTTCTAATAGATGATGAAGCAATTTATCTGAATATAATCTGGCCCTTTTCCTTGTATCGGGCCGTTAGTTTTGAGTACTAGTTTATCTCCATGTTCACGCTTGAGATCAATTTATTTCGATGTTTGTGTGGTTCTAATCGTGAATGTATTGGTTTTCCAATGGGCGGCGGCACGATCTGCAGATGCTTTCTGTATTTGAGGATGCGGGTTTAAATGACAACAAGCTATGCCCAAGAAGTTTGTGGACATATTTGAAATATTAATAATGCCTGCTTAAAAAGCACCTTGGTCCTTCTGTTTGCCATTCGTGTTAGGGTTACTCTTGTGTAAGGCAGTGATAGTAACAAGCATGCAATGTTGCCTTTTCTTCGCCCTGTGGACTAGTGGTCAGTAAACCAGTGAATGTCCGAGCAAGTAATTGAAGCCTGCCCGGAACTGATCAGTTTGCATACTATGTACACCTAACCACTTACGTTGATCACTCTCTAATGACTGTCCACATTAGGTAGACCCCGGACACGTGAGATTGCACACTTGCATTATTCCTAGTATTGCAGCATAGCAATGCTAATTCTTTCTATGAACGGATAGGCCATGAAATACATCCTTGTTTCCATACCCTTTCAATCACAATGCATGGCTTATTTTCATACTTCAGCGCCAATGACAACCAATGTGATTTGGTCATCCATGAGATCAAACAAGGAGGAAGTGAGCAATTGACAATGAAATTCATTAGTGTTTAAGTTTGAGGTTATTATTGCACCAGCAATATGTCAAATGTAGTTTCTCTATTATCGGTGTCCACCTTTTCATCACATGTTACTTGAAAGCCCCTAATGGGCGATAGGTGCACCTTCAAATTTGGGTAAGTCTCGCCCTGATTCGTTTCTTTTTCTAGTATGAGATGTAGGGTTCCAAGAACTAAACTGGTTCAGTAGGTTTTCTTCATCTTTTTCCAGTTTCTTGGGTAGAAATCATGGCAACACAAGATGTAGTGGATTAGTACCATAAGAGGATTGGTAGCTGGAGTTTGCCTACCTGCTTGGATGAATTTGCAGAGATATATAATTGCTTCATGGCATTGGTAATGTCACTTGAGATCATATAATGCAAAATTGACTGATTGAACCTAAATGAGTACTAAAAGCACCGTTCATTCGAGTTGGGAGTAGAAGAATAGAAGTTTCAATTTTGGGTTTTTCTATTAGTAAAATGGGTCCTCTTTCCTTGCTTGTATGGTTAACTTTAATAAGTAAATCCCAATAAACATCATGCCAATATTGTCCATCACACCAAATCACACTTGAAGTCATTTCAATCTGTCGAGTTCCATTTAATCGTACCTTTAGTCCAAGAACAAGTTTGCTTAACGTAATAATTGTGTTATCTTGTTAATCTAAATCATTTTGTAAGGAATTCTATATTTTTTTCTTTTGCAATGATAAGAGATATAATTATTTGTTAAATAAAACATCTACTTTTGACTTTTCTAATGCTTAGCGACATGGCTGAAGAAGCATGAGATAATAACTACTTTTGAATTACCGAACATTATTTAATTAATGTGTTGTTAAATCATGTTTGTGCACGCATCAATTTGAAGATCAATTAATAAATTTTCCAAAGAAGTATGATTCTACACAATTTTTTGTGTTAATTTCTTAAGTAATAGATCCAACGTATGTAAGAAGAAATAACTAATTGCAAATCATTAAAATGTGTAGTACTAAATTAGCAAATCATAAAAAGGTTTAGGATTAAATTGGTAAAATTTAAATGTTTAGGACTAAATTGACAAGTTATCAAAATGTTTAGAATTAAATTGGCACAAGTGAAAGGTTTATTACTCAATTGGCTTCCATACAATGAGTCTAGGACATATTGGACAATTTTCCGATCATATCTAGGTCTCACAAAGATGACAAGCCAACAATTCGATTCACATCAATGCACACCAGTGTATGCCACCGTTCATGATCATGTTGCCACAGTCTACCAAACATGTGTAATGTGATATACTCATCGATCATATTTTCCATGTATCACCATATTCACTTACGGAAAGACACAATTGACCATAGTAACATTTAACCCCAGCACTCAATCGCTCGAGCGCTGGGGGATCTAACAAGTTCACATCAAACATCGTGCAAGTGCAAGGTAAGTTTCTGTTTCCTTCTAGTTGAGAAGAAGAAAACTTAGGAAGGTACTCACAAGTGATACTGAAGTCCAAGGTGAGTATTCACAGGTATATTTTTGACCAATTTTCCTAACATCAAGTGCATTTGCATAACATGTTGATAAAATTCAAGCATTTTTCGTTTTTGAATTAAACCCTTTTGAGCTCCCTTTAAAAAAGAGGCAACTATTAACACTTAAATTTTTGCCAAAAAAATTGAATATGCAATTTCTGTGAAAAAAAATAACAAAAAAAATGACAAAAACATAAAAATAAGAATAAAGCCGCGTGGCCTAAGTCGGCGACCCAAAACAGTATATATCAACCCATTCAGTGAATCAAATGGACTCATGATTTTAGAAGAAACGACAGAGAGCCCACAACATACAAGGCCCGAACAGATGCACAGAGCCCCGGTCCTCTCTTCTTCCTTATTCATCCACCTTTCTCTCTCTTTCCTTTTTTCTTTAGTTCACTGAAGCTTAGGACAAAACGGGGAAGAGGTGCGCATGCCTACTCTCTGTATAACGGCCTACTAAGTATTTTGAGACACTTACTAAGATGATGCAATTGCTAATGCGAATGTTTTGGATTTGCTCTCTTACTTTCGATCATGGCCTTCCTGATCTTGTATGGCCGTTGATCAATACCACAGATACAAAGTACTCATACCTGCACAGAAAAAATATGTATTTGAGATTTCTTGAGTTCTTAATTTTTAGAATTATGGTGTTAATTATTATTATTATCATTATGATCTTTTTTGGTCAATTGGCTGTGTACAAGAAGATTTGGGGATATGAAAGGAAATGGTTTTAGATGCTTACAGATTTTTTATCTCATGGCCTAGAATTTTACCTAGCAAGTAAGTTTGTGTCATTCTCAATACATACTCTTCATGTGAAGTCTTTGTTTATCCTAAGTAGTAATATTGTTGATTTTTTTGTTATGAAATGTTGTTGCCTGGGAAATTCAGAGAGAAAGCTAAAACGAGGAATCAAGGAAGGATTGTAATATCACAACAACCTCATCAACAAGCTCCTAGCCTGTAGTCTCATTGTGCTTCAATTAAATTTTCCAAGTGTTTGATTATTCTTAGTGTATTTTAGTCATATAGTTTCTCTAAATATAGTATTATGAATATATCTATTATATTGTATTTTGTAGGGGTGTGCAACTGGACCGGATAAACCCGGTTCCCAGACCGGCCCACCCGGAAAATAGGGTCAGGAACCGGTTCCGGTTGAAACCTGTCTGGGAACCGGTTCCAAGGGATTACTCACTCAGGAACTGGATCAACTGGACCGATTCGGGAATCAGTTTGAGAACCGGTTTGTAAGCCAACCCAAAAAACCCTAATTCGTTCCCTGTTTCTATCTTTACCTCTCAGTTCTCACACCCGCAGACTTCACAACGTTTTCCCCCATTGCACCATCACTAGATCCAGCTCCTTGTCGCGTTGCTTCCTCATCTGCATTCATTTGCTTCCTCGTTGTGCCATCGCCAACTCCCCGTCGCGCCATCGCCAGTCGCGACATTGCCAGCTCCCTGTTGCGCCATCGCCAGCTCCCCATCGCTCTATTATATCCATTGCCGGCTTCTTCATCTGTAAGCTCGCAAATTTCCTTGGTTTTTCTAAAATTTTCTTTCAGATTGAAGCTGTTCTTCTCGTTTTCTTTGGGGGTGGTTTCGATTTCTTGTCAGATTGGTGGAAAAGTTTGCGTTTTTTTGTTCATATTGGAACTCATTGTGAATGGGTGGGGTAAGCTAGAAGAGAGAGGAAGGAAATCGTAGAACTCGGGTAAGTTGGGTTCGTACTGATTCTTCTGCCCTTCAACTGTGATGCTAAAGGACAGAAAGCTGAATTATTTCGAAGTCTGCATTATGTTCTTGTGTCTTCATGGTATTGCTGCAAGGTCTGAGACCTACTCGACAGTGCCATGCTTTTGCTTCATCTGTATATGTTTGTTATTTTCATGTGCAAGAGAACTAACCGTTTGGTTTGGATTATATATACTTCGGGTTGAAGGGTTCACATGGCGTATTGGACTAGCGAAATTTGCATTTGAATGTTGAAATCATGTATATTCAGTAGGATATGAAAAATAAATAATAATGGGAAATGGAAAAAGGAAAGAAAACTATGAAAAATTTATGAGAGCTGGAAAGAAGAGGCCAAAAAGAAGTGGATAGGTGTCGATTTAGGAGAGGGTTATTGCTTAGTTTAGCAATTTCTCAAAGGAAAAGAAAATAATGAAAAAAATGAAGTTGGAAATGGCCTAAAACAAGAAGAAAGACCAAAATTGAAGAAAGTGGCTTGTCAACTTAGGAGGACACCTTTCACTACAAATACTGAGTATGACTAACTTTCTTTTGGCCGGAAAAATCATGACTAATATCAGAGGTCAAATCGAACTCAAGTAAATTTTCTCAGATCTGTTTTCAGTGAAGTAATCATAAAAGCATATGTTGAATACAGTGGAGAGAGAACACTCCAGGTTGAATACTTGTTAAAAAAAATACAGTGGAGAGAGAACACTCCAGGTGGAGTGCAATTAAAGAATAGGAAGACCAGTTTTGTTGTATTGCCATGAAAGTATGTAGAGTATGATTGTTCCCTGGAATGCAAAAACTACCTTTTTATACCATCAAAACTATCCACGAGCTGTTTTAGATAAGCTTTTCAAGGACTGAGAAAACAAGAGTAGCAGGCCAGGAAGACAATAGAACACAGTTTGTCTCTGTCACACAAAACACCTTCGGCTAAGCAAAACCCTCCATTTATAACCTTTGTATGGCCTTGTCGAATATACTTCTGCTACTTTTCAGCAATTTACTGATTTGTAATTCAACATCAATATTAAACTAACAGTCTGAATGAACGGAGAATATCAAGGGAAATTAGCATCATGATGTAACAGTGTATGTGTTCCGAACAATAGCTTTATTGCCTGTGGCTAGCAGCAAACAGGCAAGACTTTATACATAGGACTCAATAAATGTGCTGTCAATTTCTATGAATGATAAGTGCAGAATGCAAGTACTCTTTGTGATCAATTAACCTTGCATTCCTTACATGTAAAAAATCAAAGAACTTTTGAAGAAACGTGTTGAAAGAACTGAAGTAGAGGGACTTGCTGATAAAAATGGTATTCGCTTGGGAATGGGTTCCAACAATGCTGTTCTGTATAGGTTTTCAGGGATTGTAGTGATATTCTTTCATGGAATCGGGAGATGGATCTTGAAAACAATGCTAATGAGACTAATGGTGTAGGATTTGCAATTTTCAGGCCCTTGAAATCTCTTATTTGGCTTCAACTGCACTGGATTTTCTTCCTTGTCTTATATAAGTGATGTCCAATCGATGGGTTTCAAGACATTCTATTTAAATTAAATGTATAGCTTCGGCGAGTGACTTCCTGGGATGAATGAATTACTCTTTGTCTCCAAAGTTATATTGAGAGATTTGATTTACTATGAAAACTAATATATTTTTGTAGAATTTAGTTTTCATAGAATTCTAATGTTATATAATTTGTTTTCAGTTTTCAGTCAATGGATCAAGACAAAAACATATCAATGAAAGTGGAGTGACATAAACAGGGTTAACCTGGTTCCTGAATTGGAAAAATAGGTTGTGAGGTTGTTGTACAACAATTTTTATGCAAAATAGGTTCTAATAAAAACAAGGTTAACCCGGTTTCCGGATTGAAAAAACATGGTGGGTCAGGTATAGGGTCCAATGTAAACAGGGTCGAAAACAGGGTCCACAAAAAGGGAACCAGTTATAACAGGGTCGGGTACAGGATCCAGGTCTGGACCCTACCCACCTTGGACCCGATCACCCCTAGCATTTGGCCTCCATGAAATGCAGGCATTCAACCTATAAGCCCCATTAGATATTTTTTGTTCTCTCACTTTCACTTCATGTAAAAGTTATGTCTAATCAAAATTTGGCCAAATTTGATTAAAAAAAATACATAAATGCCACTTTTCGAAATTTATTCTAATTAGATGATTTGAAATGCTCGACATTGTGCAATTTAGAGTTTTTAATAATCAAAATTAATTAGGCTCAATCACAACAATCGGATTTTTAATGAAGAAAATATAACTAGCTGTCCATTGGGTTCACATCTTGAAAATTCACGAACCCAATTTTATTTATTTATTTATTGTTTAAATCGAACCACATTTTGAAACAATCGAATCACACGTTTTCCATAGGATTAGAAATCGAGTGAATGGAAAAATTATGCTTGGTTAAAGTTTGGCCAAATGAAGTAAAAACTATGGAAATATCACTTTTCAATTTTTTGTCAATTAGATATGATTTGATATGGTTGATTTTGTAACGTTTAAAATTTTCTATTATCTAAATTACATAGCTTCAATCATGGGATTGGATTTTCAAAGAAGAAAATATCATGACCATTCGTTTGGTCCAATTTTTAGAAATTTGCAATCAATCACTTTTCTTTTTTTTTTTTTAAATATGGAACTTAATTTTTAAAATAATCGAGTCATGGATTTTCCATAGATGCAAAAATCAAGTTAATAGGATGTCAGGTGGAAAATTATGTTCGGTTTCTTACACTAAACTAAGGGATGCAATTTCTAGAGTAGGAAGACTTCTCGACTTCAAGTCCAATGATGCTTGAGTAAAAGGATGAGAAGAAAATTGGGGCTTCTAAAATAACATACCGTGAAAGAATGTCACATACTAATTCTCTCCAATAAAGTAAAGATCATATTAATATTTAAAGACTTTGCTAATGCACTCCCTACAATTTTTCTTGTAGAATGTAGTCATTTGGGAATTCCCGGACATTCGTAATAGTGGGAGAAAGTAACTATTAGGAATAAATTTGTTTTCACCCGAATTTTAAAATGTATCATTTTTTAAGTACTTTGCTAATTCGCTTTCTACAATTTCTTTTTTAAAAATGTGGTCATTCAGGAATTCCAAGATATTTTAAATAGAGGTAGTAAGTGATAAATTATTAGGAACAAATTTGTTTTTCAGCCTAATTCAGAACCTTTCTAACCATCGTTGTTCGATCTTTTTTAGGGAGGAGCCAATGAGATTAATAGCAGAAGCATATTCTACGAAATATGATCACTCGAATAATAGTTGCATGAACTAAGATGATGGTAATATACACGAACGACTATTAACAATCAGTAAACTAAATTTTTAGATATGGATAGCTGAAGATGACACGACGGAAGAAGATGAATTAAAAGCACCAAAAGGAATACCCTACTCGCAATTCCCTCCCAAAAGTTGCAAGGTGACTGCTTCTACCACCACACACCAGCCAGGGTCGCTCCTCCGTTGCTTGAGAATGTGCATTCTTGTGAGGTATGATATGGCACATAATTCCAATTACAGTTAGTCTCTACTTAATAATTTTTGCGGGGAAGAAGACATGTGCTTTTATTACAAATACAAAACCGACTGTACTAACATTCATAGTAAATTCATAGTGTAAAAAGATCGATTCTACCTGCTAGTTAAAACCAGTGACACGTGTCATTGTTACTTTGGCTGAACCACAATCCTTACATCACCATATAGCCGTTTGGATTTGCAGATTCCTTGTGTGCTGAATACATACAGCAACCCTAGTATAAATCTCCTTACTGTCCTTGTAATAATGGTAGAACTGGTTGCCACGAAGAGTGATGAGCACATGGCGCGTCGTAGGGATACTCCATGCAGTAGAAGGGTGGGAGGAGAATGAGTGTGGCTACTCCATCACCGACATCGTCAAAGCATGACAAGCTAGTCTACAGCATGGCTTTCAACCTCTTGGCATCCCTGCTCATGTTTCACAAAAACTGAGTTACATTTATCTCGATTTACATAAGCATAAACATATCCGTGTTACCATGCAACGCACAATACAATACCCACTGGGATGACTTATCTAAAATTATGCCTCACACTCCATTTATCAGGTTTTCTATTTGGATAGAATTTGTCTCGTTTGGTATGACTTTGGGAATGGGCTTTGGGACTTTAAAGTCTCTTGGCCAAATGCAAACGAGTTTGGTTCGATTTTTTGGGCGACTTTGGTAAGATGCAATTGTATCTTCAAAGGACTCTAAGGGCCCTTAGTCCAAAGCAGATCTAGAGGTCCTTTGGGAACTTGTATTTTCAGAATGCAAGTTTCGGTTAATGTTCATCTTCTCCAGTGGAGAAGCCGATCGGAGGCTGACGACTGCCGACCAAGGGGTCGCGCGCGCGAGTGATTGTTGCCTAAGGGTCGCTTGACCTCGACGATTGTCGCTGGACCTCAATCAATGCCTGGGTCACGTGACCTAGGTGACTAATGGCCTGAATCGTGTGACTCGGGCGGTCGCCGAGGTCACGCGACCCCGACGGGTTGCCAAGGTCGCGTGACCCCAAGTGACGGTCGCCAAGTTCGGGCGACCCTAGGCGACCGACCCTAATGACCCCCGGGCAATGGCCGCCTAAGGTTGTGTGACCTCGGCGATCGTTCGGGGGCTAGATCTGGCCATCCGGCCGCCAGATCCGGCGGTCCGGTGGCCAGACTTCAAAAAAAAAAAAAATTGAATAAAAGTCATGTACAAATGAAATTTTACCAAATGGTATTTTGGCAAAAGTTGTTTCTCAATGCAAATTTATCAAATGTTATTTACATTTCGGAAAACCCCATTCACCCAAAGGTATTTGCATTTTTGCAAATGCATTCCCCAAAAGCCGAACCAAATGAAAGGTATTTGCAAATGCATTCCCCAAAAAGGCGACCGTTCGGGGCTAGATCTCCGGCCGCGGATCCGGTGGTCCCGGTGGCTAGACTTCAAAAAAAAAAAAATTGAATAAAAGTCATTTACAAATGAAATTTTACCAAATGGTATTTTGGCAAAAGTTGTTTCTCAATGCAAATTTATCTACTTACCAAAAAAAAAAAAAAAAAAAAAGTTGTGATATGTTTAACACAATCCATTTGTATATTCATCACTAGAATACTTTTGCAGAATTACGCGTTTTATGTTATTATTAAGTTACAATAAAACATCCGTGTTGTGTATCAATGAAATTTCTCAAGAATTTAGTAAATTGTCCTTTGCTAGATGTGTTCATAAAATCCGTAGTTTAATAAATTTAAATTAAAGTCACCGATTTCTTAAGAAACGAACTCAGAGTAAATTTCTTAACTTTTTTACTTACTTGATTCATCTTTCAATAAAAATCCTTAGAAGTTGTCCCACCAGCATAGAATTGCCCCACCTTGTGGCATTACAATAGTATGTGATTTTGGCCCCCTTGGGTGGTTCATGTGACGTACCAATTCATTACTAAAGGGCTCAGCAGGAGGGACTTAGGCTACTTCCTCATATTCCCTTTTCTTCTAGGGAGGATGGTTCACTATCAGATCTGGATCTCGTTCTCTCGCTACCGGACTGCTATAGGCAACCACGCGATTATCGACAGAGGCATCGAGTTTGAGCGGGTTTCACCGAGAAAGCAATTGGTCTCTCTCTCTCTCTCTCTCTCTCTCAATCACGAAGATCATTCTTGGATTTTCTGTTAAATAAAACAATGCGTTAAGAAATGTTGCTCCAACGGAAATTAATAGGCGAACGAGCTTTCATATGAACAGTAGCCAGTCAAACCCCCTATCTAGGATGTACGTTCAAATGAGCGGGACCCTTGGCTATTTAAGCAACATCTTCTCGACCGATAGCAAAGCATAATCAGGAAACAATGATTAAGGGCCATCAACGACATTATTGTACAGATTCTCTGGGAAAGGAAAATCAATCATAGTTTAGTCAATTCTTACTTATTTTTTGGACAATTTATATATTTTTTCACGGTAGGGACGACCAGATTTTGCTCAGTGGGACTCTATTTTATGGGAGTCACACAACAATCCCAAAATTCGTTCACTTCTCACTTTGGAAAATAGATGGTGTGATGATCACCTCCCGATTCATGCATTGATCGTTGAATTTCTATATTATTACCTTCAGCAAGCCCTATACCATCATTTTCTTTACTCTCGTTATCACTCCCACCAATACTCCTTCATTGTCACTATCTCATGTAAGTTATGCTTCACATCACATTTAACATAGTTTCTTTTAGCCCATTACGTAATAAAAACACTATGCTGGACCAATGATCAGCTGCAATTTCTATTTACACAAGTTAGTTATATTGAGATGATTTAAAAAGTCCAATAAGATCGGGCTCTGTGTCGGATTTCTTTTAGTAAATTTGGACAACTACTTATCATCTAGGATTATTGGCACGCACGTGCTACTTACTAGAGACTGAATGACTCATGTAATTAGATAGCCAACATAGTCGGTGTTGCATTTAAGCAACTCTAGCTTTTAATGTTTACATTTTGATTTCATGATATTGTTAGGCAAACTTTGATTTTTTTACCCTTTTTTCTTTTTCTTGATATTTCTTTTTCAGCCATAATTCATTCATTCGCGGAACACGTAGCGCATGTAATGCTATTTGCATTACTTTTGTATATGACAGCGATCACAAGAACTACTTCAGTCGCATCCATCACCAGCTACACCACGTACATTGATTTCACAAATAATATGAGTCACTGCAATTTCGAGCTCATCCCCCATTGGCTCTTCACCATCTTTCCACCTCTCAAGTACTTAATGTACCCTCCATCATAAGTCAACAATACATAATCAATTTCAATTTCATTATATATATATCCCTATTGTTTTCACACTATCAGAAGCATCAAAAGGAAAGCCTTCACGAAACATTTAAGTGATGTTGAAGAAATTTATTTATAAAAGCACAATTCACAAAAATAATATTAATAAGGGAAAATCAAACTAAGGATAAAAATATATGAAGCATTTAATACTAGATCATTGAAAGGAGCTTGGGAACTAGAACATAGGCTTTTCACACTGGCTTTTCACACTGGCTTTTCACACCATCAATTAACGTAATGAAATAAAGCTATTGTTATTGCACAGGCTGCATGCACACGTCCTAAGGCTATTCCTACCATTAAATTTAATGGGTATGGCTTTTCACTCGTCCTATGGCTTCTACGTAGAAATCAGCCTGATACCATAAAAAAAACCTCCAACTTTAACTCTTATCGCAATTCTACTTTTTGTCTAATAAATAACCTCCAACTTTAGGTATAGTCACAATTCTACTTTAGACTTTTTTTTTTTTTTGTCCCATAAAGAATCCATAATTTTAGGTTATGTCTCAATTCTACCCTAATTTTTCCCATTAAAAATCCCCAACTTTAGGTTTGATCCCAATTTTATAATTCAGTCCCAATTTTACTCTTAATTTTTTATAGTCTTATAAAAAATCATAAACTTTACTTGAGTTGCAAATCGCCCCCATTTACCCTCCATTCAAATTTTTTTGTTGACAACCAACAGATGGAAAACTCCCAAGTATGAGTTGTTTGAGTGTCCTGAGTGCGAGCTCTTTGACCGTGAGAGATAAAACATTTCCAAGCACAAGAGATTGATGATCAAGTCCAAAATCCTAAGGGTGATTTTGATGGAGGATTAATGAAGACATATTTGAGACTCATGTCAAAGTTAGTGATATTTTATAAGACAAAAAAATTAAAGTATAATTGAAATTGAAACTAAAGTTGGGATTCTTTTATAAGACAAAAAAAAAAAAAAAAGATTAGGATTTTTATGAGATAAAAAAAATTAGGGTAGAATTAGGACTGTATTTGAAGTTGGGGTTTTTTTATGGGACAAAAAAAATGTTTAGGTTAGAATTAAGATTGGATCTAAAATTGAAGGTTTTTATGAGATAAAAAGTAGAATTGGGACAATAGTTAAAGTTTGAATTTTTTAAGGTATTAAGTCCGTAGAAATCTATACTTAATGGCTCAAATAAATTCATCAAACAATTTCTTCGACGTAAGTACTTTTTTTTTTTTTTTAATTATTCACATGGAAAGTAGGACAATTATCAAGTTATAAAGTCAGACGAAGTGTCTTGAGAGATATGTGTGGCCTGACAGGCAAAAAATAATTTCAAATTAAGGAAATAAGATCCCTCCTTTAAAGAGGTAGCTGACTTTGCCCTCTTATTGTTGGTCCAGATTTTTTTTTTTTTGCTAAATATCAGGCTTTGTCAATTATTAGGTCCAACGACGAAGTATACGAATTATGCTCCGTGGGAGCTAAGGAACTAAAACTCCATTTATTTAGAAAAAATAAATAATTTGAATTTTTAAAAAAAAATTGATTAATTATATCACTTGAAATAATTAGTTAATAAAAAATATTTTTATTATTGACAATAAAATATGTCTAAATATTTTTGTGGACTTTGTTTATTCATTTTTGAAAGAGATATAAACAATCATTTTTGCAAAAAATATTTCTCAAATGATTCATTCTCCGTTAAATAAAGAAAGCCTAAGTGGAACTATGGGAGTGAGTGCGTTAAATAGATAAATTTTTTTAACTTTAGGTAGAATGGTTTTTCATAAAATAAAAATATATTCTTTTAATATTTGTAATAAATATATTCAAAATTGAACCCTTGTAATTTAAGTGCATTTAAATGTATTCTTATGACACTAGTTCTCGTGACAAATGGACTTTTAGTTGAAAATTACTTGTGAATCATAACATTTTGACGGGTACCATTCATTGCACTACACCCAATTTTGGACAAACTACAATCTTTCATGTCGATCTACGACTGCATATACAGATCAGTGGACCGGTCAATGAACGCCACATACGAGACATCCCTTCGAAGAGCAAAAAGATTCGTCCGACGTGGTGCATTTGACCCACCTGACAATGCCAGAGTCTATCTATCATCTATCGCTGGGATTCGCCTTGCTCGCGTCCTGGCCTCACTCACCCAAGTGGTAACTGTGGATGATGTGGCCAGTTACGCTCACCTCCGCAGTGTGGACTGGATCTACAGCCACTCTTTCGTCTTGGAGAGGAACAGCTTCATAAAACTCGAGTTGCAATCTTGGGTGATTCCAAGATACAATGTCCAAGTAAGAGCTGAGAGAAACAGATTGTTGTGTTTTTACACTTTGGTGTTTACTTTCCCTTGTTCCTGGTGTATGAACTTTGATTATATTCTTTTCTGCGGTATTGTTCACTTTAGGATTAGCAAAATGTCGTAGCGGGTCACCGACCTGATCCCAGCTAGGGATGGACGGCCCGTTTGTCCCAAAGTGGGAGAGATGGCGGTGGTAGAATGGAGGGGCAGAGACCGAGGGGATTAGGGTTGGCTGTTAATTTTTGGGGTAATTAATCTCTCGAAGCAGGGGCATATTACTGTTGGTAATATTGCTCAGGAGCTTCCAGCGAAGCCCATAAATGTGAATTTGTAAAGGGACTTATAGAGCAATAACTAAAACTTTGAGGGTCCGCAGAAGAAAAACCGTTGTTGAGCCGCACTTGATTCTGTCAGTTTAGCTGAGCAAATGCCATTTGCTAGGTCCAAGAAATGTTCTTCTCTTATATTACTGGCTAGCTTATGAGCATAAGAACACTAAAAGTGTCAAAAGTTTAGTATAGCACTCACTTTAATGTCATTTTTTTTTTTTGATAATTTAAGTGTTTTTTTTTTAAAAGAACGATCACTTATGTGTCAATTCTAATTTGGGTCACTGGAAATTTGAGATGGCAATTTTTTTAATTAATTTCTCTATCCGAAGTGGCTCGCCGGCGTGCCTATATCATATTATTCTCTAAACAATGTCGTTTATGAGTTTTGCCACAAATATAAACCCTAAATTGGACAATCAAGCATTTTCTCAAATTCCCCAAATGTAAACCTAATTCTCAAAAGCCATCAATTAACAAAGAAATTATACACGTGGTCACGAATATCTGTAAATTGCTCGTTGAAAGATTGTCATCTAGTGTTGTAAATTGTCCGTTTACAGTGGATGTTGCAACAACTCTAGCTCATCTCCCTTGGATCAAGTACGAAGCCTGTACAATGAGCATGTCATACGAATCCACCTCCTGGTTGTCTCTCCTCGTAGAGAAGCCGAAATGATGTGTAGGCGAAGTCCAAATCCACCCCCTGCCAGATCCCAGCATTCAAAATTCCTCAGTCATGCCATCATAAGCATCCAATTTCAGAAACTTGCCTCCCTAGTTGATTAGGACAATAGAAATTGGCACCAGATGCAAATGCACTTAGAATTTACCTTTACAACTTCCCTTCATCCACAAATTGCTCAATCCACCATCCACTATCTTCAATCCCTGTCAATCTTCATCGCCAACCACCTTGAGTTCATTGCAGCCAAAATAGAGCATACACACGGATCTAACGAAGGAATCCTCTCTCGATGATTTCTGAAATTCAACTGTTGGTGATCCTTCTCCATCACTCTCAACCCACTTTCCGAAGATCTCTTCCTTCTCTTTGGGATCGAACATCAATTACAACGATTCGATAAATGGCTCATTGGGATAGACGTAGATAAACTAGAACCTCCCCCCTTGGACATTGTCACCATCGTCAACTGATGCCGTCCGTTGCTTCCAAGTCTTGTCGGCCATGCCTCTCTTCTCCCTTGTTTTCCTGATCTGAGTTTTTGAAGGTCCTCATGCTCACTCAATCCTTCTTCGTCGACGCTGATCACCACTGCTTGATATTTTGCTTCAAACCACTACATCTTTCCAACCTAAGGTACCCAAGAACAAGGCTACCCTTCAAACCACAA